>CM021732.1:84192725-84445957 GCA_011075105.1 Heteronetta atricapilla
ACCCCCCGGTTATGATGTCTGCATTCTCTTAAATCTGTATTATTAAAGTGGTGTACACAGATGTAAGTGCATTCTGTATGATGAGGCCTACATGCATGGCTTTTTTATTAAAATGTGATACTGAGTATGTGCTTAATAGACCTTGGTGTCCTAATCCTTTCATTCTACAGGGGAGTATGAAATAACATCAGGAGATGCCACTTTTTTGTTGCTGAATTTGTGCTTTTCTCTGTATGTGTTACATCCAGTCTGCTTCTGGTCCACTCCATTTAGATTACTAGAATCTTCAGGTAGCAAAGACTGTAAGATCTGTTACATCCATTACCATCCTTAAGCTTGACATCTGGATATTTGTAGCATATATACAAAGAAGTGGACATGCCAAACATGTTACAATCTGAGTAACAGGCGGACCAGGAATTTCACCGGAGTATTGAGCTGGTCTTGGCTTGGCTTTTTAACTTTTTAGTATAGAACTTTTTAAAGTGCTGTCTCTTTTCAGTGCTGTCTCTTTCTGTAAGTTTTGTAAATTTAAATGCAAAATAATTATGCTAAATAATTACTTTTTATTTATTTATTTATTTTCCCCTCCCCCTTGGTTAAATTTGTAATGCAGTAGTTTGTCCTACTGGTGTACTAAAAATCACAGAAAAAGAACCAAAGGCACGTTCCTGGCCTGTAATTCGTGCTTGGTATATAAAGGTCAGATTACTTCTGTATTTTCTTGCTCCTAACTTTATAACTTCATACATAATATCAACTATGGGACTAAAATGCAATGTCTTTAAGTACTGCCTTTAAGTTCTGCTATTGTTAGAAGCATTAATAATTAATTCCTCTGTCTCTTAAATGCATAGTAAAGAAGGACAGAATTATGAATCATGTAGAAAGAGTTAACAAATGTACAGAACTTTGATCTATCTAATATCTATCTATATTGAGTGCTCCTGGCTTTGCATCCTACAGGGAGTCAGCATGCATGGCCTAGGTAGCCGGCACTCTATAGCATCACCCTGTGGGCTTTTTCCCAAACTGTGGCTCCATCTCCCTTGAAAGAGTGTGACACAGCATGGGCAAGACAGTCTCATCTTAGTGATACAGTCCCACAAGACATCCTGCCTAAGCAGCCAGGACTGTAAAACTAAGGACACGTAGGGTCCTGGAAGCAGATTTGCCAACATACCATTGCATATAGAAAGCATATGTCTGGAATTACAGGTTTGGAAAAGCAGCCTATAACAAGGAGCCTTTCTCTGCTTTGCTGTAGGCTGCTATCTTCAAAGTGTTCAGCTTCTATCATAGGCTTTATGGAAAAATGGCATGGGTGGATGTTTGTGCTCAGATTTTGAGATGGGTATAATTGGAATATTGCTTTTTACTCCTAACTCTTAGAATTAGCCTTTTCTGTAAGAGAAATGGGAAAATATTTGCTCTGCTTACCGTATTTGTTAGATGAGTATTTCATAATTATTTATTGTCTTGCATTACTCTCTCTGAAAAAAAGAAAAAAAGCACTTTTGACGTTTTTGTTGTGAATGCATCCAACAGGAATATTTCCATCAAGAAAAAGATCATTCTGGCATGTTTTGCAAGAGTGCTGGTCTAGTATAGATAAAGAATTTGGTCTGAAGTAAGTAAAAATATGTGAAGAATGACTTAAAGTTATTAAATGCAAACATGTGAAGGAAGACTTCACAAAAAATTAAATAGTATCCTCTAATTGCATGGGTTTAAACACAGTTTAAGTGTTTACTATATATAGTTTAAATGCTATGTACCAGAAGTAAAGAAGTTGTGGTGAACCTTCAGGTCACTGCAGCTTGAGGAATACACAAGGCAGTTTGCTCAGGTCTGTCATAAGTTTCTCAGCACTACAATGACACACAGACAAGCCTTGATGCCTGATCTAGAAGTCTGTTCACAGCTGTGTTTTCAGAAGCTTATCTGAGGAAACAAACACCTATATATGATATGCATGTGTGGACACAGCCAGTTTCTTCCAGCTATTTACCTAAATAAATAAAATAAAGAAATGAAATAATTTTCAGCTCTAAGGTTTTTATTTTACTTAAAAGAGTAAGTCATTGTACATGAGTGCCGAGTAACATACCTTGAATAAATCCTAGAAAAGTAAGTTATGTTGTTGACACATTAAGCTTCATCCCCTTTCAGATAAGTAGGGATGAACTGTGATTTGTTTTGGATGAAGTGCAGCTGTTCTTTGGCTGAATTGTTTTGATGGACTTCTCTGTTTTGTTGGCACCTGTGGAACAGTATTTGCACGTATTTCCTTTCTTCACTGGAGTCGTGGTACTTTTTCTTCTTTCATGTGCAGTGAGTCGATAACTTACAGGCAAGGGTTTGTTTAATTCATTTCTGTGAGGGGAGAATACAGTGAAGGAGCTGGAAAAGAGCATTGATTGGAAATGTAAGAAAATAGGTATAAACAGAAGTGACATGTGAAAGATGCAACAGGCTCCAGCGTGCCATTATTTCTTCACTCTTTTTTTTTTTTTTTTTCAGAGAGAGAAATACTTGTTTTTGTGATGTTGTTTTGAGTGAATTTGTTATTATTATTTGTGAATTTGTTATTATTATTTGTTATCGTAATGGGAAGCTTAAAATGAGGACTTAACAATCACACTGAAATTGACACCAATGATACACAGAAATTGCTTAAGAATACCCTGTTTTTCTCAGCCCTCACTTACAAATAGCTAGGCACGATGTAGTCCAAAAATGTCATAGTGAAGAGTTCACCTGTGCACCTAACTTGATCCTTAAGGAGTGAAGTGCCACAAATAAATTCCAGAACACAGAACGCTGATGAGCAAGCAGGTGGATTGCCTCTTGCCAGCTGTGGTGGCTCACTTCATGGATTCTCCTGGGGTTAATGAGGCAGCGTGGCACATCAGAGCAGAGGCTTCTGACTTGTCTCACTCCCCTTCAAGAGGATGGTAATATAACACGAGTATCACAGGAAGGGAAGATCTAAGCTAGGCTAAAATCATTATACAGCTTCAGGAAGACAGGGATTATCCTATCATCCTTAGATTAGATACGTTTAATTAGAATAACTTCAGCATGCAGTAGTATATTAAATTTTTCTTATGATAAGATTAGTGATTTTGTTGTACCGATGCCACCCAGAGACTTCTGTTAATATTGCAAATATGCTAGTTTTCAACAGTATTGTTATTATTTTCAAGTTTCTTCAAGAAGGTAGTTCTGCATGTGTTTAACTTTTTGTTCTTTTTGCACAAGAGTACACCATTACATGAGGTATATATACACTGTTAACACTACTGATTTTTTAAAATATCTCTTAATTTGCTAATGAAATTTGGACATTTTTAGTCTCATCTCTTGATTTCATTACTTACCATTAAAGATCACATCTGAATTCAGTTCTAAACAAGCCATTCTCAAGTCATTTGTCAATTTATTTGGCTGTTTACTGTAAGTCTTCTTTAAAGGGCTGAATGATGAAAACCAGGTTGGAGAGAACTTGACTGTTTATTTGTGGAGAACTGCAGAGCTCAGCAGCCCTTGGCTAGTCCCCGACAATGTACTCCAGACAAGCCAGGGCCCGTTGGGCAGACAATACTTTTAAAACAAAAATGAGACAGGTTTCTGGATTTCCATTATTTGTATGAGTATCTAATGCTGTCATGCCCAGCCTTGGTTGTTACCCTCCTTTTGTCTATAAAGTTCTTTAGGAGACTCCTTTGACCTGTACTACAAGCTGAGGGCACTTCAGTGTGTTTGCTGTGCCATGGGTTTATGAGCCATGGCAAACTTTGCTTCTTAAGCTATTATAAAAATAACCAAACCCCAGAAGACCCTGAAAAAACCACTGTGATTCACAGCATGTCAAGAGATTTTGAGAAAACTACAGCTCTTTCTGACTGTTTTGATACCGATCTTTTAATTCCATGGGAAAATATCCATTTTCTTTCAGGGATTCATTTAAAGCCTGAAGATTTCAGCCCTGTATTAGTGGGATGTATTGGCTAATGATAGAAACATATTATGGTAGTAGTGAAAAGACCCACCATGTGTTGGAGACCTGTTGCTGTCATGATTGTACGTAAACAATGTATACACTTTTGCATGCACAGCTTTAAGTCTGAGAACAGTATCAGTGGGAATGTAAATGTGTGTACTTGGCTTTAAAGGTGAGAGGGGAAAATCAGGTTGAAGATGTGCCTGAATAATTGTTTTCAGTATCAGGACTGAGAACAGAGACTTCACTGAAGGGCTAGCTGTTTTACTCTGTTGCACCTGTGGAAAAGGTAGGGGAAGAGGAGAGAATGCCAGGAGTCAGTGAGAACTGTGAAATGGAGGGATTGCTGCAGCTTGTCACCTGTATCAGCAAGCAGTACAGCAAGGTTACGTGTCAGCAGGCAGCGTAATTAAATTACACCTTTATTTATCATGTTATAGTATACAAAATATATAGCTGTGTTATTTTGTAAAGCATGTCATGTTGCATCTATGTGATAAGCATTAATAAAATGGAATTATTATTATTACTTTACCATAAGAAAAATATTTTTTAGACCTTTAATAGCTTCTTATGCAGTTCTGACTCTAAGGAGATAATTCATAACAGAATGGAAAGGCCTACATCTTTTCAGCTAGATTTTGATGTTTAGATGATGTTATATCTGATTTTGCAGCTAAATCAACAGAATAAACTGTCTGTATTGTAACTCAAAGCAGAATTTTACCAATAAGCTTTTATTTTAACAGTTGTGTTTTGTTTGATTGTCTTTTCTGTTTTTGTTTGCTAGTTTTCCCGTACAGAAATATCACAAAGTTGAAGTTTTATTCCATAAAGGCTTGTGTCTGTGAGATACATGATGGCACTCTGGCACACAAGACACAATTTCAGAGCATTTGCTGCAAAGAATGGGTCTTGCTGCCATTTGCTCTTCCTGATCTTATTCACTCAAGCAAGAAAGATGTTGAAGGCAACAGAGAAAGGATAAAATAATTTATTGTTTGGAGTGACGGGGGGGGAATCAGATTTCAGATTTCTTGACAAGTCCTCATTCTCTTCTCACTTTTTCCTGGGCTTGCCTTGCCCCACCAGGCCTCTGCCCCCTTGCTCCAAACCTGGAAATGGTCTCAACCACTTCTTTGCTGTACCTTGAAGCTTTATTTTGTCATGCTGAGACAGCAGAGCTAGTGAAAGAGAATTGCTTCCTTGAATCTCAGTCTCCCTGGTAGACTTATGGCGTGAACACATATCCTGGTTTGTCTTTCCAGCCCCTAGTGCATCCTCTGCTCTCTGGCTTGGTTGGTCTCAAAGCCTGTGTTCTAGCTTCTGCCTTTTATGCAGCTTTAAAGTCCTGAGTGAAAGTGAGATTCTTAAAGACTTAGAGATATCTATTTCCTTATCCTCATGTCCTACCCGATTTCTCAACTTTTTTTGAAATTTGCCATTGATTATTTCATATGAAAGGTGTTACTGAACAGTTGAGGTTGTAAAATCAAGTACACAAATGTTAGAAAATGTCTATGTCAGGCTTTCCTGTATAGCCTTATATGTATAAATATAAATAGATAAATATTTATAAGGCTATATAGGCATATAGTGTGTGTGTCTAAGTGTAAATATGTACTTTTCTGTAACTGAATCCTGCTAGGTTCTATGCACAGCATGTGTAGCAGTAGCTGGTGGCAGCTGTTACCATAGTTATTTAATATGGCCCCGTCCACTCTCCTGCCCTGTTCTGAGAACCTATCCAACACAGATGAAAACAACAGTGAATTTAGCTACAAATTCTGCAGAACGTGTACAAACTGGCATTACAGTCCTGTAATTGCCCAGATGCATACAGGCTGTTGTTAAAAACGCAGAAGTTAGTTTTCTGACACCCAAGTGATTCTACTGCATGGTTCCATCTGTTTTTTCCAAATATATGATGCTACTGCTTCTGCACAGTACATTTAATGTTTCTCTGCAATGGCTGAAAACATTTGGACACAGAATAACATTTTTCTCTGGGGCCCTCTCTGTAGGAATAGATGACCTACTTGTGCTAAAAACTTTAATATTTAAATTAAGAACAAATCATCCTGAAACAGGCACCAGACATGGATTATTTCAACCTAAACATTTTCAAAAGTGAAAATATGCATGTGAGCAAAGAAGGGAGTTTATAATGGGGGTTGACAACCTAAGCCATAGCTGGGGATACTAGTTCAAAAAGTGATGCTTCCATGGCATTCTCAGTGGTTGGTGTTGACTCTGTGTCTCAAATGGGCATGACCAGGTGTTCACCCTTGGTATTTTTTTATCTTCTTTTTCAGATATGTAGTCCTTAAGTCGATTGTTCCACAGCCCATTGTGTTATACATACATAGCCCTATTTATCTTTTGCATATGTTCCAGACAACAGATTTACAGCAAACATTTAGAATAAAATAAAATAATATAAAAGTGTTTTGATATCCTGAGAACTGGGGGAAAGATTTTTGAGGAAAAGGCTTATTTGCAACTTCACTTTCTTTAAAGAACCATTTATATAATTATTGAAATTTTAGGAACTCAATGTGTCTGTGTAAAAGTAAGTAAATGAATCTTGCTCTGTTCCCAGAACAATGTTGGTGGTGGTAGAACCACATTGTTCTTGTGGGTGTAAAAATAATAGTAATACAAATATATAAGGAGCTGGCATGCAATTATTTATGAGTGCTTAACTTTGAAACTAGAAATAGATTCATATTCTGAATAAAACTAAAGCTTGTTGCTGAATTTCAGCAGCTTATCCACTGTGCTTTATCTGCACTGTGCTTTACATAGCACTACATTGGTCTGAGAAAGATAGGTTAAAAAAATGTTCATTTGAATTTCAAGCATGTTTCCTCTTACCTCCCTCATGTCTCAACTTCTTTATTGTGAAAATGATAAAAATTCAAATTTGCTCATTTTCCTCATTGCTTTCCACTTGGTTGGACCTTCATTAAAGAAGAAAACAAAAAATGCTAGTCCTCGTCTGCTTCTGATGCATGGAAAATTAATCTGACTTCATTTGTGTATCTACTGGTTTATTGTAATTGTACTGTGTTGTTGTCAGCTTTACCTAAGGAGGAAAAACATCTGGCTTATAAATCAGAACACAATTAGAAAACTTCATTCAAACATTTATGCCCAACCTGTTTTGTAGGTCTATGGTGAAGATTATGTGGTATGGTAGTGATAATGCCTATCTTTCCTTAAAGGACCGCACTAAGAAAACTTGCAGCCCCACAGTATCTGCAAATGTAACGCTGACTACCTGATGTATTACAACTATGACATTTACAGTAACATTTATTTCTTCTTCATTGTTTTAGAAATTGTCCCTTGGTTACATGTGTTCAGAGCAGAAGATGCTGTAGACTTCTCACAGTTAACATTTGACCCGGGACAAAAAGAGCTTATTGCTGGAGCAAGGTGAGAAATATCTTTTCTTTCCATGTTGCATCAGATTGGATTTTGTTCTTTTAAAAGTAACATCGAGTCAAATTCTAACATCAAATTGCTCCCGTGACTTCCCTGCTTTCCACACCCACTCACCTGAAGTGTGTGTATGTGTGTGTTTCTTTCTCTTATTCCTGACCAGAGTTGGAAGATGGTCAGGAATGGCCTGGTATCAGGGAATGCACAGTAGCTTGTACTTTTCTCATTTTAAAGAGGAATGTCCTGGAGTACTCTCAAACTTTAGATGCATACAGTAGAACAAGGGAGATATGTTATGACACTGTGACAAAAGTTAGTATAGCATAAAACTTGTAATGATCCCAACTTTGGCTATACAATACTGCTGTTCTTGCCTGGGTGATCCTAATAATTAATTATTCATTGCAGTTACAAACTGTTAAAGTCTGCTGAATTAATGGTGAAGTCAGTGATAATCATTTCCTCACAGTAAGACAGTACTTTGCAAGCTGTGATAAATAGTGACACTGTCTTTGGTGTCAACACTGAAGCAGCGTCAGTCATTAAACACCAGTTTTTCCTCCGTTAGCATATGAAGTATAGTAAAAAGTTTTGGTTGGCAAAGATTTTATCCACCTAACTTATTATTTAAATCTTCCTTTTGAATATATTTTACTGTCTAAAATTTACGAAGTTCCAGTCACTTCATATTTCTGATACATTTAGCATTAGAGGATATTTCTATTTCCCAATTTGTTTCTTAGTTGAAATTGAGGTTGATTGTATGGAATCGTAAAATGCAATGCAAAAAATTTCTGCCCCTGTAAGGGGTAAACATTTCTGTTTATGTAGTAGATACTTATGTCTGGCACACCTGAAATGGGATATACTGCGTGCTCATGTTGATTTGCTATTCTGTAAGCTGCCAAATGAAATGAGGCATAATGCTGTATAAAGACAGCCAGTGTAAGTCAGAGCTGTCTGAGCCTCTCCCCAGTCACATGAAGTTGCATCTTGGATCAGTGCACTCTATATGGATCTCGATAACCTATGAATAATAATAAAAAAAGACTTTTTTTTTTCCCTTTTTTTGTCCATACTGTTAATTATGCTTCTGATTCTCAGTGAAGAATATGTTATCTAGAATTTGTGCTTTCAGTGAAGTCTTTTGAATCATTATGGGATAAGTTGCAAATGATTTTCTTGAATAGTCAGTGACTATGAAAAAATATCACTTTCCAATTCTGCCTTTTGCAAAAGGCTCAATGCAGTAGGAGCAATAGGATTCATTTGGTTTCTCTGCAAGTTACTACAACTTCACAGCTTCATATCTCTTATTGTGGCTAAAATTGCATAAATAAAAATAGTATTGTTAAAAGCACAAAAAAATCTTTGTTTTCTGCAGCCCAGTGTAGATGGATATTACGTATTCATTAATTTGTTAGGTTTTTCTATTCCTTATTTAATATTATGTATTTCTAATCTGAATGTTTAGCTTTTCCACATTCCTTTTCTTTTTCTTTTTTTTTTTTTTTTTTTTCCTGCACTTACATTCAGGTTTCCCTAACTGTTCATATTATTGCCATTAGTATCTTCTTTCAATACATTTTTTTTCCTTAAAGCATTGTGCCGAACTGTTTGGTTAAAGGTGTTGTGTGTCATGGGGTCATAGATTCAGTAGATGGGGAAGCAGTTGCTATTAGCTATTTATGCCTGGCCACCCATGGCTATTTGTGCCTGGCCACCCATCCAGGCCTTGAGTAGCCAGCTTCTTCTGGAGAATGATGTGGGAAATGGTGTCAAAAGCCTTACTGAAGTTTAGGTAGACCACATCCACAGCCTTTCCCTCATCCACTGAGGGCATCTCCTTGTTGTAGAAGGAGATCAGGTTCGTCAGGCAGGACCTGCCTCTGGTTAACCCATGCTGACTGGACCTGCTCACTTGGTTGCACTGTAAGTGGTACTCAAGATAATCTGCTCCATGAGCTTCCCTAACACCAAGGTCAGACTGACAGGCCTGTAGTTCCTTGGGTCCTCCTTCTGGCCCTTCTTGTAGATGGGCATCACTTTTGTTAGCCTCCAGTTCAATGGGACTTCCCCTGGTAGCCAGGACTGCTGATAAATATATCTATATAGATATATAGATATATAGATATATAGATATATATATATACAAAATCTTCTTATGTTCTTGTACTAGCACATTTTATTACTGAAAAACCAATAGCTATGTCACATGTGATTTCACTAAGATCAGAACAGTTAAAAGTTCCTTTTTCAGTTGTGAAATTGATAATTCATAGTCTTCTAACATGTTTTTTCCCTTGTGTAGTCAGTCCTTCAGTAGCAATTTGACACATGGCAAAGCTACAAATAAACTTGTACTAATGTATTACTTGGTTTACACTGCCAAGAGAAATACATCCATTATGATTTACTTATCAAGCATCCAAACAAAACTGGGGGGTGATGCCTGTACCTCTAGACTTCTGCTTTAGTTAAAGTGATGTTCTTCAAAAATAATTTTCATAGCCCAGAGCTGTGTTCTGGCTCATCTTAAGTTTATAATTGCATTTTCTTGCCATAGTGGAGTTTAGTGAACTCTGTGCCAAAATTTCTCTATCTCAGAAGCCAAATGAAAGAGTGCTGTGAAAATTCAATACTATTGCAAATTCCTAATTTTCATTTCTGTCAGCGATACTGACAGTGAGTGATGTTCTTGCTTCAAAAGTCTACAACCTCTGAAGAGGTTCATAACTTTTTTATCTTAATGAGCAAGGTGGAAAGGATCCCATCTGGGATTCACACTGGATTCCCAAAGGGGGCTGCCAGTGTCATGCAGCTATATAAAAACACAAATAAGATTTCATAATTCATTGAAAAGTATCTCCAGCAGTGACATAGAAGAATTGACGCCATTGAACAAGATACCTAGGAGACCTAAACTGTAGCAGGAAAAAAAAAAAAAGATTAACTGAAATTGGAAAAAGGTATAAAGAAGGCCTGCTTTAAAAAAGTGGGTTGGAGGTTGGAGTTAGTGTAGGGGAAAAAGGCTGAGCCTGTGCACAGCAACTGCCCATGAATCTATCAATGAGTACATCTAGGGAAGGAAATAGCTGCGTAAACTATACAGTAGCATTGGCAGAAAACCAAATAATTTTAAGTTGGACATGGGTAATTTATTCACAGAATCACAGAATAGTCTAGGTTAGAAGAGGCCTCCAAGATCACCGAGTCCAACCTCTGACCTAATCACAAAACAATGAGTTTTGTCACATTTTACCAGTGTGAACCAAACAAGAAAACAAGTATTTTTTGAGATAGAGAACTCAAAATATATGAAAGGGATGCTATATTATAGCATTTGCCATACCAGACAATTACCAGAAAGGTCATATCCAGTCCTGTATTGCTAAAATTAATCTTGCTTACCTATTTTGGGAAATAAAGTTGGTCCTCTGGATGTCTGTGGACATCAGTTGCTGTGAAAAAACACTTTTTATTTCTTTTCTTTTTTTTTTTTTTCACCTGAACACAGGTTGTCCTCCAGTCCCACGAGAAATTTCCAGTTGATATTTTGTTTTGCAAAATGTCCAGCTCTCTTACAGGCTTTAAGTTGATTAATTTGAAGTATCCTTGTCTTATTTCAGTTTTGTTACACCATTCATAGAAATTAGTGAGTGTTATCTTAAGTTGTCCAATACTTGCTCACACTTTCACACTCTCAGTTTAATCATCTCATCTGCCCTGGCATTAGTATTTTCCTTGTGCTGAGGAGTTGCATAAGTTTTGGAACAACTGCGCTATTTCCTCATTTCGCCACCCCCATTTGGGAGAGAGATTGGCAGTCTGAGTAAAGTTTGGGGTTTGTTCAGTCTGGGTTATTTTTAGAGTGTGCACATTTATGTTTCTCTGAATTCAGCTGAAAGAAGTAACTGCAGTCAATTTTTGTTGTTCACCTCTCAAATTTCTCACATATCTTGCACCTCAACTGTGGCAGATGTTTCTCTCTTAGGTTGCAGTCATATGTTTTTTACTGTCATGAAGTGCAATGCCTTTTATTTGTGATTGCTGTATTTTCTGCACGTTGCTATACAATACAGGATCAATTATACCTTCAATTTTAATTTTAAAAGGAAAGCTAGCAGTGCTGTTGAGTTTACACAGGTTTTGTGTCAAGTAGCATTGTTAGTCTTTAACCTCTTCCAATGTAAGAGGTCCGCTTAATAACATATTTTGAATCTGAAGCATAAGAGTTATAATACTTTTGTTTTAAACCATATAATTCTGTCTTCTGTCAACCTGCTGTGCAAATTGAGATATATGTGTACTATTGGTGAGGGCTTCAGAAGGAGAGGAATATCTTCTAAAATGATGGATGAGTTAGCCTGGATCTCAGTAACAACTTATAGTTGCCCTTCTTGCCTGGTACCCTTTACCACAAGTTGCTTGAGTAGAAAAATTAATTTAGTTAGCTTCAAGAAATAGGGGGAATGGGGTAGAAGAGGTGGGTACAGGGAAATGAAAAGGTAGAGGGAGAAATTGTATTGCCCAACATTGTTGTAACCATTCAAAGTACATAGTGAAGACAAGCAAAAATTAAAGTTCAATTTCTGAAGAAGAATTACTTGTGTTGTAATTATGTATTGTGTGTTTTAAAATAGCATGTGAAGAACATGGCAGATTTTTCAATATTATGTCAGTTGGGTCTAGATTTAATGTAAGAGGAACTGTTTCTCTTAATAGGTATGTGTTAAATTGGATGAGATTATACATGTAAGTAAAATGAAATTGAAGAAAAGAAAATAATTTAATGAGGGACTCTATACAGAAAGAATTCAGTATGGATGTAGAACAGCTGTTAGTACATTACAGGAATGTTATTGGCTTTTGACATAGAATTTCATGGGAATATAGCTACATTGCCCTATCTTTACAGCTTGCCACAGGCATTGTTCTTGGTATCATGTATGACCTGGCAGACAAAATAAATGAGCTCTTTTGCAAACTGAAACCTTCAAGGGATCTCATTTGTTTTCTTCAGAAAAGAGAAGAAAAAAAAAAAGGCACCACATAGCAAGACAATTTACTTTTATAATTAAGTGACATCGGCAAAGGATTACTCTTAGGGCGTTAGCTCCTCACTGAGCTCAGGGAAATGAGAGGCTGTTTGTTTATCTTATTCTGATAAACCCTGATAAAATATTCAGTTGCAAATTTCTCTGTGTGCTATTTAGTGGACTGACTTAGTGCACCTAATCAAATATGATAATGAATACTGTATTTTGAAATGCCAGTAAGCATGGAGATTCATGGATTTCCCCAACAACTTTGTCTTCTTTTCCTATGTGAAAATGCTTTGTCATATCTCCTGTGGCATTTTTTTTTTTTTTTGGTGTCTCCTGGAAAGGTCAATTGAGTAGGGAAAAGACCTGCTCAGGGGCAGGATACAGCAATGACTGAATTGCCCTAGCAAATTGTGCATTGCCTTCTTTCTCCTCATTCCCAGACAACACAGTAATAACTCATTGACTCTAGTTTTTATAAATCAAGAAGTGTTAAAAGTGTGCCAGACATTTTAGCAAACCAAGAGCCAACTTAGAATCCTGTCTCAAACCCAGTAGATCAGGGCAGAAATCCCGAGGTTTGAAATAATGGGTTACATTTTCCTTTAATCCATTCATTTTCTTTTATTTTTTTATTTGTATTTTTTGTGCCTTTTTCATTATTTCTTTTTCCTTAACAGTTTTATTCGGATCATACCAGAATACATACCAGAATATAGCAGAATAAGATTGTTTAAAGGAAAAGTAAAACTCTTCTCTCCAAGCTCCTTCTGATTGAAATTGTGAACTGGCAGGAGCCTCACTGGAGGTCATTCATGAGATGTAGTAGTTTAGTTTTTATAATTCAAGTTTTTCTAGTTCAGCTGTGGTCTAAAATTTGATAGTTGTTTATCAGAAATTGATTTCAAAGCTATTCTTTTTTTTTTTTTTTTTTTTTTTTTTAAATTAGATAATATATCTTTAGGCATCTTATATTGTTTGTGTATTTTTTGATTGTCAGTTTGTTTTGTTTCTAACACAGAGCATCTTAACAACAGTGGCTTTCTCCTGTATATTCTTCTGCAAGTTAATTAAATTTGCTTTGAGGTTTTAAACTTGCTTGGAGGTGGCTTATTGCCTCAGTCACTCCTTATCTTGCTGATGAAGGACTGTAACAGTATGCCTTTTCACTTAATTAGATGTGTGTTTGGGAACATTAATTTGAACCATTACTACTACTTCCCACAATAACAGAAAGGCAAATTAAAGGATTCATTAACTAGTGGTTTAAGGATCGCTAATAAAGGAATAAATAACTGTACAGGTTTGCTTCTTGCTGTTGTCTGCTCCCAGCAGGAGAATCTGAGAGCTTCGTGTTAATGAGATGTTCCAAGCATATTGGGAGAATACACAGGCACCAGGAATTAGCTGTTGTATTCTCTGAACATCAGTCTGGGTTTTATTGCTCATTTAACACATTGGTGGGAGTAAAATGTCTGTCCTTCTACCGATAGATTTGATCTCATCTCAGGTATGGTTTAATGCTAAATATAAAAGAAATTATCATCCTACAGCTGCTGAAAAAGAAAAGAGGGTCTTTCTCCCCCTACTTGTTTCCCTTTCCTACATTGCTAGTGGGTTCTTAAATGTTTTTAAAAGCTTGTCCTTCTGCCCATGTCTTCATCCACTATACAATTTTCCCCTCCTGTACACCATATCTAGCAAGAATCTGATTGCTAAGTAAGACTAGTCAATTCTCTAACCCCACAAAAATTATTACTTTTCTTGTGCTGGCTTAACATCTTGCTATTCTTTAGTGGAACTAAAATGATGCATCATCAGATGAGATCTGGAGTTGGCCCTTCTGCAATGGATGTCAGTCCTAACATACTGTTTCAGTCCTACACTACCTATATTGATTGTGTCTGCTGAACTTCTGTGTGCCTTTACAGCATTGGAATCTAGGGCAGTGTGTTGCTGCCTAAGAGGCTGATACCATGATACAGAAGAAGTCCTAGAGAGCAGCAGTTGGGTCTATGAAGGACTCTCTCCCACCTCTGAAATGCTGGTACCTTGCATGAGTTAATGCAGCTCTCTTGTGGAGTGGCTGCTCAGATGCTAGGCATTCACGTGGGCCTCAGTACTCACACCACATGTGCAGTCAGAAAATGTAACAGTGCAACCTTGCATACTGTGTATGAGACCTTTGTCTCAGTAGCTTTGATGGGAGAGAGATTGCATTTCATATAGAGAAGCGTTGGCATCATGTGCTTGCCTTAGTATGCATCCTCCTGAATTTCCCATGTACAGTAAACTTCCATTGAAAGGAGAGGCTGTGTTGGAAACAAACTGCTCTACTGAAGGACTGCAGCATGACCACAGAGGGGAAATGGAAGATTTGAAAATGTGGACCATCAAGTTTAGTATCTCCCTCCTTAAGCACTTTAGTATTAACTTGATTAAGTATCTTAAGTATCTTCTTCTTTTTATTTTTATTTTTATTTTTTTTGACCAAGTTGCAGTATCTTTTCTTAACAAAATGAATAATAATAATAAGAATAAAAAAAGACCAGTCTGCTTTCTTAGACTTTTCACCTTCTCCCCTACAAAAACAGCTTAAACAAATTGCACTTGACAAAGTTGATTACTATGGGAAAGGAGGCTGCAAAAGGCATGAACTGCCTAAAATGTCTATCTAAGCCCATTCACATTACTTTTCTTTTGGAGGAGATATAACAGCAAAATTAAATTTAACTTTAATTAAGATCTTAAACATTGCAATCGTAACAAGACAACAGAGAACTTGACTGGCTAACTGTATGGTAAGGTACTCCATAATATATGCCATATCTGCCAAAACATAAAATCTGGGGGCATATACTTTGAGATACGTGTTGCAACGTAAGAGTATTAAGAATTTTGTCAGCCACAGTTATGTAACACAGGGTTAATGTTTTGTCTGACGTAATATTTCAGGATAAAACTGAACCTGACAACAGCTTACTGAATGAATAGCTGAGTAAGCTCACAAACGTGTGTGTATTTAAAGCATAATAATCAGAAAAACCTTGATCTGAAGGCATCAGAGGAACACAGGTGACAAATACTCTATGATTTGTTGGGGAACCCAAGTGCTGTCTGAAATATGCACAGCCTGACAGGAGAAGACACTAATCTGTGTTTGAGGTGGCATGAGGGGATTTCAGAAGAGTGAGCTCCAGGGCTGCAGAGACGGGCCACTGGTACTCCTCTGCTTTTTCTTGCCAAGAAGTACTTGACAAGAAATATCTAGAAGCAACGCCTTACTGTTGGTCCTCCGTACAGGACTTCTGTGACTTAGGATCTTGAGTCACTGCTAAGGCTGCATGTGGAGCCACATGCTATAAAAATTGTTCATCCTGACAAGTAACTGTCAGAGAACTATCAGTTTTCTATTTGCAAAGCTCAGTGACCACTGATCAGCCTGTGATAACCTGAGTCTTCCTCTTTGTCCTTATGAACGTTGATAAAACCCGAGTAGTGTTTCATTCCTGTAGCCTGTAGCATTTCATTCCTATCACCTTTCATTCATGATCTCCTGTAATTTTAGAAATTATTAAAGCAGGACAAAAAGACCATAATCACCATAATTTTTAAGTCAAACAAGCAAACAAGCATTACCTCCTAGCCTGAAAGTATTTATCTGTGCATATGCATTTTTCACATCTTTGTCATTTATCAACAAGCTTGTTACTTTATTATTCTCATGTGATATAAGACTTCTATTCCCTGCAAAGTCCAGACAAAAATTACTTACTGACCATTTTGCTTTTTGATATTGTAACTTGGCCTTTTTCATATAATAGTTCAATTAAGCCACCTGGATTAGGTTTCTTTTGTTTTTGACATATTATCCTCACCTCTCTCTCTTATTTTTTTCTATAATATCTTAATAAACCAAATCAATTTTCTACATTAAAAATTTTGATTTATCTACTTTTCTCCTGTTGTTTTATTTCCAATTGCTGCTTTTATTACATTGCAGAACTAGAATTGCCTTTTACCAAAATCTTTCCTTTCTTGATCATGGAATTGTGACTTTTTGTTAATAACTGATTCCTTAAGAGCTTATACTTTTTGTTTTTGTTCTTAATATTTTTTCCTTCCAGTAAATTATGCTAAATTTTATTCCTTCATGTGAAATAATGTATTCAAAGATGTGCACAGGAAGGAATCTTCTACTGTTTTATTTCCAGGAGTTTTGCCAATATCTATATGGTCATGCCTTGAGTTTCTGATTTGGACTGTCAATTGTAGAGGAAATGGGAGCAGGCTTTTTTGTTTGTTTGCTATCTTACAATTTTTTCAATTTTTTTTTTTTTTTTCAAAAACTGAGCCTATAATGCTCTGAAGTGGTATGTGCCACCTTAATGTTCCTTTAATTCACATCTGTATTCAATGCAACAGTATTTATTGTTGTTGTGTTTGAATTTTATGCCCTTCTGTTTCACTAAGAAGAGAGTAAAGTGCTAGATTTAACACCCGTTACTAACACTACGTGCTTTCAATTCTTTATGGGTTCTTAATTTTAAGAAGTCCATGTCAAAATGAATTGATCTGCTGTATGTTTCTATGCTTTTATGTGTAGTCATGCTGAACATATTCACTGCAGTAGACTGGAATACACTTTTAAAGGAGGGCACTAATAAATGCTTTTTGTGGTGCTTCATTCAATTTCCATTGATACAAGGGGAATTCTTTGCTATCGAGTTTAAGCAGACTATTGGTTAACCAGTTTTACTTACCACAGTTCAGCTAGGAAAGTTGTCCAGTACCATAACATATATATATACATACATACATATATATATATATATATATGTAAGCTTAATAACTGCTGAAGGAACACAAAATTCTGCTTTGTCTTGCACTTGTGTTTTCTTCTCATTACCGTGTCTTTCTGCTTGGATTTGCTTTCCTCATTCATTAAGCACAAAATCGAAACACGTTTACCAGTTACAGCCAGTGTCAAATGAGTTTAATTCCAGCATGTAATTTTGTATTTGTCTTGCTTTTATTACCACCATATTTGCAGAAGAGGCAGACTTACATGCTAAAAGGTCTAAAGCTATGCTTCCGGAATGTACTTGGTCAATTTTATTTCACATCCTTTGTTGCCTTTGAAGCATTCATGCAGTAGAATAAAGCTAAATGAAGGTTGAAAAATAGCCATCCACTCCATGATCTCAACAACATAACTGAATAAGCATTGTGACCTCTCTCATGAGGGGTATAATGACTCTGTATATAACATGAATGTTGGCATTGACTCTTCCTTTGGGCTAACAAATTTATTAGTATCATAATAAATTTTCAATGTGTATTTTACTATCACATTATTTTTATTTTTTATATATTTTTCTCAAATATCTCTTTTTTAATGAGTTTTTGTATGTTAAACTATTGGATTTATTAAGCTTAATGTAGTCTTGCTAGTTTTACTGAAGTGGAGATGTTCTTATAGGAACAATTCTGATTGCTATCCAGGTAGCTAATTTGCTAGTAGTCCTAGCTTTATTCTCGTAGTAACAGTCATTCTATACTATCTGTTTGCCCAATTTGCCTTTATATCGCAATGGTTTAATGCTTTTAAAATGTCTTGCACTTTTTTTTTTTTTTTTTCTTCTTACATTTCTTTCTGCTGGCTTTATGAAGCTGAAAAAAAATTGTAATTATTTGTTGGCAACCACAGGAAGCTGAAAAATGTCCAGTAGTTAGCTCTGGCTCTTGGATTGTTCACATGAACATACAGTGTTCCTAATGCTTATAGGGTCAATATTTCTCATTTCACTGGATGGGGAAAATGGGAAAAATGTTGTGCTCTATGGCATAGGATATAAATTTCATTTTCTATGGAAATAAATAAATAAATCCGCC
Source organism: Heteronetta atricapilla (assembly GCA_011075105.1). Lineage (NCBI taxonomy): Eukaryota > Metazoa > Chordata > Aves > Anseriformes > Anatidae > Heteronetta > Heteronetta atricapilla. Next base: position 84,211,119 of record CM021732.1, read on the forward strand.
TTCCTTTTCATTTTATTTATTTACTTATTTACAATTTGGGACAATAGCTTTCTTTTTGATAGGTTGAAATGATATCATAATGAAATACCATAGAAAGGCATCATTAATAATATGCTATTCCTTAATCACAGTTTTAATCAGTAATAAATATTTAGCAGATGTGTCAAGATGAAGTACCCACAGGGTATATACATGACACTATGTGAAGTACTGACCTGAAAATCAAAAGTATGAAATGAAACTGTGCTCTTGGAACAGAGACTGCATCTATTTGTAAAGTGAGATGTGACCACCAACTTAAGAAAAGTTTATATCTGCTAGGGATGCAGTTCAACTTCTCTGGAAGAAAATACGTTCTGTTTCTGTAAATGAAAGAAATATTTTCAATTGCAGTGAAGATGTAGTTTTCTTTAACTTCGGTAGCTGGAGAGAAAGAAGCACAGTCAATAACGGTTGATGGAAGGAGTTCCGTATGCACAGTGAGATAAGGACCTGTTTTAGTATATGTATATTCCCTGTTGAATATTCCTGAAGAAAACAAAAAATATGAAGGTATTTTTTGTCCTTACAGAGATAGTATAGATAGGGTAGAAAGACAGCATGCATCATCTCCTGACTTCCAATGAGTCTTTCAAGTTAATTTGCATTTAGTTTGTGGATGAAGCTTTGTGTAAACATCGCACAATTTTCACTGTTTGCCTATTTCAGTTCTCTTAATGACTCAAACACAAGTACTTCAATGATTTTGTTTGTTTTGGGTGGCAGTGATTTCCTTGTTCTTATAACAAATGTTCTGTCTGTATTTTGCTTTTTCATAATTTTTTGCCCTTGCTAGTCTACCTCTTGTATTTTGTAACTCCCTATAGCAATATCCGTAGGATAGACTGATTTGATTTCTATACGCATGCAAGTTAAGATGACCATATATGTACCAGAGCCAATAAATAAATGCACATATGTGCACACCAGAGTCCATAAATAAAACTATGATAGAGGTCATGTTTCTGAGATGCATGATTTTTCAAATTATGTTTTTCATTGTTTAGACACAAGATAATTTTTCTAATCCTCATTTAAAATGTTTATTAGAGACATAAAAAATAGGTCCTAACCATCTGTACCCATTAGAAATATCTCACACCTGTTTGGAAAAAAATATAATTTTAATGACCAAAAATGTATCCACATTTTAATTTCTATTATATGTCTACCAATTGCATGGGTGTAATATTGCAGTTAATTTGCAAATATTGCAAATATTCAAGTTTAAAATTCAGATTTAGTAATCTATTGCCTATTTTTAGATACTTTGTTCAAACGAATATGTTGGAATCTTTTAAAAATTAATCTCATGTGTTTTTTATGAATAGATTTAAATTACTTGTGGTTTTATTTTCATGTTTCAAAATTTCTTCCTTTTTATATTTCTTTATAAAACAACCACTCTGTAGTGACCGTGGGTAAGGCAGAATGGCAGAATGGCTTTAAATAAGATCAAAAATAAGCCAAAGGGTTATGCTTTTTTTTCCCTAAGGCATAATAAGAAAAATGGATGTGAGAAGAGAATAATAAAGTGGAGAGGGAAAGGTGGGCAGAAGGAAATAGACGGAAATATGGAAATAGACGATGTAAGAAATTTTAGACCTACCACAAATATATATATATATATATATATATATATTTTCTAGAGATAAGGACCTGCTGAAATATCAGTTCAAAGTTGGTATGCTATTCATACATTTGTATGTGTTCTGTGAACTGAAATCATGGGTTCTACCAACAGAACTGGTTTATCAGAAGATGTGTAACAATACTTGCTAAAGTGTTTGGTCAGAGGGACACAGTTACCTTTCTGAGTAAGCTAACCCATCATTTCCACAGATTTCATGCATTGCCTTTGTGCTGCATCTTCATGATTGACCTGAAATCCTCCTGTGTAGGTGTAGCAATATTGTAGTAGAGCAAAAGTGGAGTGAGAAATATTTTTGTAGTAAAAAGATGCATTTATGTTAAATAGGTTTTGTACATGTGTAGCTCTGATGCAAACGGAAAGCAAAGCAAAACAAAAACAACTTATTCAGATTTCAAAGAAGTTAAAACAGGTAATGACAAGACTTCAGTCAACTGTGAAAACTCTGTGGCTTCTACAAATGCTTCATTGTAATGGGATCCTTAAATTCAAACTTTACATATCCGTGGCTGAGCTCGTTGTGCAAGCTTTCCATCGTTGTGGAGACAGCTTTAATCTACATGTCGTCTTATTCTTATTTAGACATCTAACATTGATCATGTGAATCTGCTTAAACAGTATTTCTTGTTGATTCTAAGGGGAGACTGGAGCGTATGGTTCAGCTTATGTATATATATGCAGTGTAAATACTCACTTTATTTCAGACAGCCTTCAAACTGAAACTCGGTTTTAGAAATTGCTTTAGCCTTTAGCCCAAGGGACATGTTTTGAAGACAGTCCCTGAAAGAAGTTAATGTGATTGGGAGTCAGGACTCTTTTTTTTTTTTCTTCTTTTATATTCATTAATTATACCTTTATTTAAATACCAGCAACAATTAACTTTTTAAAAATTATTATCTTTTTTTTTTTTTTTTTTATTCCCAGAAACTACCTCTTCAGGTTGCGGCTTGAGGATCTCTCTCTAATACAGGTATGTTTAATATTCGTTTGCTTTGAATGATATAGGTTAGGCAGATGTTTTAAAGCAGATAATCAAGATATATTCATAAGCTTTATAACCACAGATAAGTATGCATCTGTTTTTGTCCTCTTTGCTGTATTATATAAATCATATTATCCATTTTAATTCCAGATTAGTGTTTGTCCCAGGCCATGCAGACCTGATGTTATCTTACTCTCTGCTGTGATTTTTATTAGAAAGGATCTATATAAAATGGAGGCTGGGAAGTAGGATTATGTTCTAATAGAAAAATGTTCTAACTTGTTATTGTTCATTTTGTTAAAGCTTCTGTCTTTAGAATATATTATTATTATAGAGAAGATAACTATTTTTTAAAAATAATGATAAATTAAAAAGTGAATTCATACTTGCTAAAGAAAAATTAGACAAATCAAGCAGCAAACTTTCAATGAATAAATCTGGTGTGAACATAAGTGTCAGAATCAAAGTATTATGTAAAAGGCAGCTATCTGTTGTTTAAAACTTGTTAGAGCTTGGAATTTGAAAATTAAAGGATTTTAGAAGTGGTTAGGTGTCATAGGTAAGTGTGAATCCCTGATCAGTGTATTTTACCGTGAACTTCATTTGACTTCCACACTGAATTTATCATATACCAGCAGTCACATCTTTCCTCAGTCTCCTGAACACCTCAGTAGTGTTCCTTGGTTAGGTTATGTTGGTTTTCTTTCATTATTTTTAACCTTGACATCATCTCTAACATTCATCATGCCTGTATTCTTGTCTGTAAGAGTTATTTTAGTAAGTTTAATTAAGTTGGCTAATTTACTGAGGTATTGTAATAGAAAAATCACAATGAAATTGAAATTCGTTTTTTCATAATCTTTTCATTTATGTAATTTAAAACTAGCTCTATATTCAGCACTGTAGCTATTACTTCACAAAGTAATAGTAAATAGTTAAGCAATGAAAAATAAAGTGCATCAAGGTAAAACTATCTTTGTGATTTATAGAACACCTTGTGTATGCCTTAATTAGGTTTGCAGTCTTCCTTTACCTTCCTTTACTAGAAAAAAGATCTGAAGTTGGCTTATAATTAACCCAAATTGCTGTATTGATAAATACTCTGTTTAGTTGCTAGTGCTTAAGGCTGCAATGCAACATGCACTTTTAATATCCAGAATTCAGTTTGTTTATTTTCACTTCCTGTGACGTACTAGACATCCTGGCAGATAATTTGGGTTAAGTCATGAAGATTATTAATAGGATGCACTGAAACATCTCTGATGGTGCTGTTGTAGTTTATTTTGCTAATCCATAGTTATAAGTTCTCAGCTTTCCTCTGTTAGGAAAAGTATCAGTTGGCTGAGGTCACTAAAGCAGGAGAGATGCATAGATAACAGAAGTTTATAACTATGCTAACACTAATTAACCAACACCCACGTGGGTCAGCGAAAAATATATATATATATATATATATATATATATATATATATATATATATAAAATTAGGAGATAAATCCTAGTGTTGATTTTATATGAAGGTTACTGGACTTTGGTTTTATGAATATGCAGAAGCCTTTAAACAAACAATCATCTCAAGTTAACTTTTGGTAAAATTTCTTATTCAGTCTTCAATGATGTAACACCATTGGCTTACCTATCTATCTTTAACCTTTCCCTGCCTCCCTTTGATGAGATTGTATTTAAAAACAAAGTATGTCATTATTTTCTCTTACTAGCATATCTTTACTACCGCTACTCCGAGTTTCAATTTTTTTTTCCTAATTTTGTTTTCTACCATTATGAATTCTCCGTATTTGCCCTTCACAGATCTTCTCATCCTTTTCTTCCCCCATGCTTCCCTTTTGGTCCTGTTAGAGGGCTACAGGGCTGCCCTTCTCCTGCATATTTGCTTGGAGTCTTCCAGGCTGGTGAATGTGCCTGTTATGGCAGCTTTAAGTCAGCTCTGAGATCTTTGAAGCCTTTGTTTTGATGCAATTAATGTAAGGTGTATTCTCTAGGACTCCCAAACTCATTGTGCAACAAATTCAGGTAATTTTGTGGTCCTGTATGGAAAGTATGAATGCAGTCACTGATAAAAGTAGGTTTAGGAGTGTTTTTGAGAGGTTATCTAGTCTCTACTGGTACCCCCAGATCAGGATCATGATCACCACTTCTGTCATCATTGGGGGTTACTTGTGTGAACTCTTCTTACAGTTCCAGTAAAGATTCCATAACTTTTCTCAGCATTTGTTGGGAAATGTTAAGATGCAGAGGGAGTGTCTCAAAGTCTTACACTAGAAAGTGTGAAAGCTTTATTAAATTAAGCAGCCATAACAATTCTCAAGGAAGCTTTGAATTCAAACTTAGCAGCTTTGAACCTGAAACCCACCTAAAGACAAGATTGTATTTATTGTATTCTATTTATTGTACTGACAGAATTGTTCTTTTAGCATTTTTCTTCACACAGTTGTCATAATATATAAAAACTGAGTTTAATGTTTCTGTTTATGTTGCTTTGAATACTTTGCATGAACCAGCCCTTGTAAAACATGCAGATGTTTCATAAGTTAATAAGTTAATTTTAACATCTGGAAGGAAAGGTACATGGTGAAGTGCTATCTGGAAGATGTTTTCAGTGTGGAAAAATAACAATACGAAAGGGCTGGAAACAATACACCCTGTACACCTGTTGTTTAATTATTTTAGAAAATTGTTCAAGCTCTATCCTTGTCGTCGTGTCTGTGAAGAGAGAGGAAAATTGCTGACTCCTCTCATACAAAGCAGATGTTTCCAGCATGGAAGCAAGGATGTTTGTTAGAATTTGCATCTTCCTTTTCTACAGTTTTCAAATAGACTTCTATAATTTTTTATTTTGTTTTCATTGCTGCTTTTTTTTTTTTAACCTTGATTCATCAGTTTAATCTTTCTTAGAGTATGTTTCTATCAGAAAAGAAAGGGAATGCCTAACATTTAAGCAACCAGCGATACATCTCAGTTATTTCTGTATTAAATAAGTTTTCCCCATCTGCCTTGTTTAAGTCGCTATTGGAATGTGTTATTTGGTTTGTCCACATGCTGCTCTTGGGAAGATGTTCATTTTTCATGTTATATGTAACAAAGTGGAATAGTACGAATGAGTTATAACAAATACATCCTTCTATATCTTGTTTACAATTTTCATTATATTATTTAAAAGAAAGACACTGTAATATTATCAGACATTACAATATTATCAAGCACAACTTTGTAATGGGAAAGCTCTCTATAAAGGAGCAGAGTACAATAATGACTCCTTGTTTATACACTTCTGGGAAAAAAAAAAAAAGCTTATATATATGCTTTGATTTCTTTAAGTGTGTAACTGGAAAATAGTTTTGAAATGCAAGATAACCTTCCTTTTCTTTCCTTTTTTTTTTTTTAAAAAAAAAAAGACATTTAAAATTCAAGTTCCCACAAAAGAAACGCAGAACAGAAATTCATTTATGAAAAGGTTTCTATTACTGTAGTGAAAGTTAATCCCCTGTAAAAGTGGGAGTTAGTGTTAATAGATTGCCTCAGACAGGATGTGTATCTAACATGAGATAGGACTATTTAGTGAGCCATCATTGCCCATTGTGGATACATCAAAGATGTCATCTGACATGTCATGGTTCTGTGCTCTGTACTTTATAGGAAAAGCCTGTTGTCTGAGTGAGCAAGTTCAATACGATGGTGTCTATAGCAAACTGGTATTTGATGTGTCTCAGCAATTTTCTATGTGTGGGAGAATAAAGAAGAATAAAAAGAGTGAAAGCCTTTTAAAGCTCTCGCTGGAGAAGCCTGAGAGTCAAATTGTTGAAAGCTGGCTGTCTGAACAATGTGTGTATGGTGATTATGGATTAGGAAAGAAGCACTCATTGGGTTGTGGTTGTAGAATGACAAGTATTTTATACTTCTCACTACAGCATAGTAGCCTCGTAGACTTCTTTTTATTATTGAAGGCTTGTATGTTTTTCATTTGTGGATTTTGTTTTGCTATCACTCACCTCAAGTAATAGAAAATATTGCCTAAAAACATTGGCCAAGATGAATCCTGAATTTTCTGAGAACTCCTGTATATTTCTTAAAATGCAAAATCAGAAATCTAAATAATCTAAATAATGGTCTTACAGTAAATAGATCTAAAAAAAAAAATAGTTTGAATAATTATGGTATCTAGGCAGTATCAAGATTAATAGAGGGAATTTGACATTGTGTAGAGAATGGCTGTAACAAATGTCTTTGTTTTTCAACTTCAAAAAAATATTTGAAAGTAATGTTTCTAAATTCAAAGATTTGTTAGTGTCTGCCTCCCTGAACCTTGAGTAGTTTGCTGGTACATCTGTAAAGTATGGATGCAGACAAGATATGTACATTCCATCAGGGTTGTGAAAGGCTAATACATTCTGTCTTGTAACATTTTTTTAGGACAATTGTGACATCTTTATAAGCATGTGTCCTATAAATGCTTTAACAGTTTGGGTTCACCTTTCTCATCTGAGTCTGTGAAGCCTATTCTCAGTTTGAAATGCCCAGAGGGTTTAAAATCAGCCTATTCCACCTGCTCCTGTAGTTACAGAACTCTCCTGAGGTTTTATGTTCATATTGAGTCAACATATTTTTTTTTGTTAAAAATACATATACCTCAAAGTCAATTTTAAAGGCAATTTGAGCCTCAGTTTACTGCTAAAGAGTCAAATTTTTCACACAAGCCAAAAAGGTTGGAGATTCTTTTTATTTTATTTTATTTTATTTTTAATTCTTATTTTATTTTCACTTAAATTTAAATACTGGAGTAATAAGCTGATTTTATTTATTTATTTATTTTGTAATGGTTAATGAGATATTCAGGGAAGTAAAGGCAAGATAGCATTTATGAATTGTCAGGAAAAAGAGTTGCTTTGGAGGCAGACTTTTACCTTTTACTAAAGGGAATTCTTGCTGTTGTTTGCATGTTTCTAGAGTGTCTGAAGTACCTTCTACATGTGATTGTTCACTTTTATAAGTCATCAATGCCTAGATGGTAGGCTAAATAATGAGTTAAATTGTAATATATTTTGAATATATACTTTGTTTACTTATTTTAAGCAAAGAGAGAAGTTGACTTTTGTGAATTAGTGTTTTGTTGTTGTTTTGTAGGGTTTTTTTTACACGTAAATACATAATTAGAACCTGAAACACTTTAGAAGTTTCAATGCAGGATATTTTTAACAATACTTGATACTTTAAGGTAGCAAATATTTTTGCCAGATGTAATCCCATTTTGAAAATAACAATTGCTTGCTATTACAAACTGAGAGCATATTAAGTCTTTTGTGAAAGGCTTTAATGACCATGGTTTGTCTTTTTGACTATGTGGTGATCTGGCCTAATCTAGAGAAAATCGCATTCCAATAGAGGCACAAAACACTCAGGCTCTCCTTACAGTTCATTTCTGGGACAGTTCCTTTGTATTCTCTTTGCTACAAACAAAATGAAAGCTTGTGAAAATTCATCACATAGAATCAAATCTTTAATCTATGCTGATATTAAAAACTTTGTTATAATGAACATCAACTTCAGAGATAAAGTTAAGGAACCTGAGATCTTCAATCTCCTTTTTTGTTTATTTGCAAAATAAATAGAACCTCTTAAAGGCAGTCTGCTTTTTCTATAGAGCTTTCTTACACTGTACTTAAGTCCGTTTTTTTTTTTTTTTGTAGTTGTGTATTATTTAGTTATTAGTGGAAATGGATGGCTGATTAGGGAAATACAAGAAAAAGCCTAATGAAGCATCATTTTATTTAGGGGTGAAGCTACCTGTGCGGAAAACAAGATGCAAGAAAAAACTTTCTCTGATTTCACACTCAAAACCATAAGGGAACTAACCTGAGGATATCCTTAACTTGTTACAGGCTTAGGTTGGCATTGGTAAAACCTAGATCAGAATGAGATTTAACATTTAATTTGGATCCATAAGGGGAATAACAACAACAAAAACAAAGCAAACAAACAGACGCTCTGACTGGGTCGTTCTGTGCCTGTTATCTGCTTAAGGGTGAAGGGTGAAGAAAGCATTCCTCCCTATTATAGGCTTCCTTCCTCCTTTCTCACAAGGAACCATCAGCCACCAAAACATTATTTATTCTTTGGCCCTTCATGTATGCAATTCGAGTATGTGAATGAAAAGGGGACAACCAGACCAGGCAATTTAGCATTAATTTGGCATTAAGATTTCCACAAATTCTTCCTGGAGAACTTTGGAAGGAAAAGTAGCAACTAGTGCTCAAAACTTTTTCAAAGAAGACTGAGATGAGCAAATTGCAGAGTGACCAGAAGATGGAAGAGCAAACACAAACATCTGCTTAGGTGCTATGGGCGAGCAAAACTTGAAGAGGTGTTTAAACTCTTACCTTTTGTATAAGGTGGTGCTGAGAGGAGAATATTCTTTTTTTTTTTTTTTTTTAAAAAAAAAAAGTGCTGTACATCTGCATATCACAGTTCTACTTGTGCACAATAATTCTTCCTCTTGTTACAGTTCCAATTCTGTACAATACTTCCTCTTGATGATCCATTTCAGACGGTAGACTGTTTGATTCTATCATGTAGCAAATCTGAAAATAATTAAACATTTGGGACTTTAAACAAGAGATAAGTTGTTCTTTGTGAAGCTAGAGATAGTCCTTTGTAGCACGTAAAGATGGACTTGGTGACTGCTTTTTGGTTCCAGTTCTGCTTCTTTGGTATCATTAGTTCCATTATCACTGTGTTGTTTTCTGCTTACACTTACAGAGCAGTGGTTCTCTGACTGAATTGAATAACCTGGTTGAAGTCATAGATGAATTTGGCCATCAGTGCATGTTTTCATGTGTCTAATCTGTACCCAAATGACCTCTTCTACATGTAGTCAAAAGGAGTTTTCTAGAGGTGGATGCAACATGTTATATCACACAAATATTGATTTTCTGTGTACTGCAGGGAAACCTGTTACTGGCAGACAGTGCTTCACTCCCTGGAGGAGTTAAGAAAACAAACAACAGCAACAAAGATACTAAAATAGACAGTGTTCATAGAGGCACCTACATATTAATGCAGAAGATAGCTACTTAAAAAAATATATATATCTTTGGTTGTGTTTGCCCACATTCTCTTTCATTCTTCATTCTGAATATTTTTCCATGCATGGGATTTTTCACCCACAGGAAATTAGTTACATATCTTAGGTATTTGATTTTTCTTTGTTTGTGGGGTGCTTTCTTCTTCTTTCTTATGTTCTGAGTTCAAATGCAGATCCCATTACAAAACTACATAGGGTGCATATGAGGAAGCCAGTTGGATGTATGATTCTTCTGCTCATCCCCGTTTGTTAATCAATTACACTTGGCTCCTAAACAACTGGGAGGTTTTAGTCTCTAGAATTTGTAGTATCCTACCCTTCAGGACAGCTTGAAATTTGTCATAGAAGTTTAGAAAGAGACTAGGTGAAGGAAAATAATATTGGCATATTTTCAGTTCTTTGCTGCTGCCTTGACTTATCTGTGTGTGCATTTTGGGAGTATGGAGGAAAAAAAAAAGAAGAAAAAGAAAGCTGGGCAAAGACATTGTCATTTGTCATTTATTTGCTGTGTCTGTCATTGTTTTCTGCCTGTACTGAAATACAAGCACAAGTGCATTTCAGAGAAATGAGTCTGAACACATCCATTTTGCTAGAGAAGCTTAGCTTTTTATTTTTAGTTTCAATTTCCTACCTCTTCTTGTTAGGCTGCATTTCTTGTGTGCTTACTGTAATTTTCTGTACTGGTTTCACTGCAAAGAAAAATAGGTACTGATCTTTTTCACTACTCCTCATTTCCTTTAGATAATAAATGTGTGTTTTGTTTCTAAGATAAAGGGGAAACCTGGACAACTGGTGTGTGTGTGTGTGTTTATATATATATGTATATATATATGCACTCATGCTTTATATATGTATGTGTATATATATATGTATATGTATATATATATATATGTGTATATATATATTATATATTTATATATATTTATATATATATTTATATATATTTATTAATATATTTATTATATATATATTTTTATATATATTTATATATATATATATATATATAAAGCATGAGTGCATTTGTTCTCATGAGAAATAGAGCTGATTTCAAAAGCTCTATTTTACAGCACATATTCATGAAATAGCTGTTAAGGATTTTATACTGGTATACTTTATCTCATTTTGATTGATTGACTGCCAGATTTTCTTGGTATGTATGGTGTGCAACCAGACTGTACCTGAAAGTAATAGTGGAAATGTCTTTTCCTAAGAAGGTGGCAGTTGTGTTTATGTTTTCACAAATATGAATATACCGACACCTCTGTAGAAGAATAATCACCAAGTAGCATTGAAGGGAAATCAGCTTCTACTCTCCAGATATCTAGACTGCATAAGACCATGGCATGCTTCAGCTGATTATGGAGTAAAGCATTCTGGGACAAGTCTGCAATACTTATGGAGGGATGTCTGCTCTCATTTGAGAATCAGCCTCTCTCCACATAGCCTCTATATTGAAAAAGTGCAGCAATGATATGAGAATGTACAGAAAATGAAAGCAGAAAATACTAATACAAAGACTGAAAGCAGCTTGGCTTCATTCTTACGTTGTCTTGTCCAGGAAGAGAGTTGGCTACAAGCGGTTCCTGATCAAGGGTTTCAGCTCTTTACCACATAGATGTTTCAGTGTGGAACAATTCACAGAAAAAGATCAGGAATATGCAGTATGATTTGAAAGAGATGTCCCTATTATATCTGTGATACAGGAAATATGCATCTGCATGCCAATATCTGCAAATGTGATTATCAGATTTTGCTTATAGACTTATGCTTATAACTTCAATGCCTGTTCCAGTCTATAACAACTAATCTGAGTGAACCACGGTTTGCATATCATGTATATCCTAGTTATAGAGAACAATATATCTCAGTTAGAGAGAGGATTGTGTTTTCCAGAGCTGCAGGAATCCATTCAACAGTTCTATCAGGCTGATGGATATAGATACTTTGGGGTAATTTCAAATATAGGAGGTGATTTCAGCTTACACCTATGTGTATATCATCATCAGTACCTAGTTTAAGGGCTATGTGAGGACCATATTATACCTTGCCATTGCTTGTTAACATGTGAAATTAAAAAACATTTAAACCAAGATTAAGAGAGATTGCAGTTAAAGGATGCAGCCAGCTGCTGAATTACTCGCTATTTCCCTAGGGCAAAAATTTCCATTCCCTTGATCCCTGGAGAAGAGGTGGACATTCTTCAAGGGCAGGAGACTAGTTTTTGGTTGGTTGGTTGGTTTGGTTTGTTCTGCTTTGCTTCTGTGATTAGGAAAAATGGGAAAGTCTTCTGTTTTGAAGAAAGTATTTGAGAAAACAAAGCTCTTAATTAGAGGATTCCAGGAACATGGGCACTTGGTGCTACAAGCTAATGAAAAGGAAAGATCTGAGGAACTTGCAATAAGAACACTGGTGGGAGAGGAGTCCCCACAGGTGCAGGAGACAGTGTTCTGCTCTCATAAGGGGCTGAGGGCACAAGGAGGGGCTGTGCTGCTTTCAGTGTGATACTTGCCTGGTCAGCACTACTAAGCCCAATTTAAATGAGGATTGTTTTTCCTAAATGTTTTAAGACACTGTTTAGTTATAGCATAGGGAACTAGTTCTGGTCTGGATTAAGAAAAATGATAAAAGTAGCTTCAACTTCTATTTTGATAGGCATATCCTGTCTTTTTAGGAAAAAAAAAAAATGCCTCAATTTTGCCTATTTGTTTTGCTACTGCATTTTTCCCTTCCTGTTTTTAACAGGTGTTCTTACCTCTTTCTGCATGTAATGTTTTACCCATCCCAGATGGTACCACAATGTGATGCTACTGTTGTTAAGTCTGAGAGCTATAAATAATGTCAAAATTTGGAAATAATTTTATTTATTAAAAAACTAGATGTGCTTTGAAATATATGGTGTTAGACATATATATGAGATTTCTATATTAAATCACTGTTTCAGTTGTTATTTTGGATTCACTTGAAGGCAGGAAAACTGAAAGTGTGCTTGATTTAGGTGATGATTTGACATAATAAATAACTACATTATTTCTCTTAACTGTACTTTGATATTTACTTTATGGGTAAGGTTATTGCCTTTTGAGGGCAGTTCAATGAAATGAGCATTTAGGAGTTACACTTGGTCAATGGGGTTTGACCTATGACAGTATTTCTACTTATCCGCCCCCAAGAATGGAACTTGGAGTCCAAAGTTAGGTGCTTATGTTGTTTGTCCAGTGTGTGTGGGTACCCAGGAACAGCATCCACCAACATCTGCATTCTAAGCTGTCTAATCTAGCCAGGGAACAATGCTGACGGTACAGGGAAGCATAAATGTCACCCTATTTTTGAGTTAGGCATCTGTATGGAATTTGGCAATAGGGATTTTGTCCATGTTGTCCATGTGCAGAAGGCTTTCACAGTCAGTAAATTACATGTAAATGTAAACTAAGCTCTTTCTACTATGGTTTATAAACTGAAATGACAGGTTGAAGTTGAATACCACGTGACTACTAATGAGCATTCTTAAGCAAGGCTTCATTGCTGACTGAACATAGGCTGGTCTATCATATAATTAAACTTGTTATAGGCTTATTTGCTGTCCATCTGTGCTTTTTTCGTTTTCCTTTTTTCTTTTTCTCCTCACGAATTTTAATACTAGCTTCCCTTCTGGGTTTCTAGTGCCTGGAAAATTATTTATTTTCTTCTCCAGGTCTATAAAATAATCTATGATATGATGGTGGCTGGTGTATTAATTTGTCAATCAAATAAAATATATAAAAAAGTATCGATTATTACACAATCATAGGAAATTATAAACTATAGTGTCTGTACTTGGGTTTGTTCATTTATCTTGAGATGTTTATGGTAATTTAGCTAGAAATAAGTAATGATAAGAATATGATTTGAAGAAAAATGAGTTAGTCAAACAGGACTTTGATTAGAGGTTAATATTTATTTGTATTTATTTGCAGTTGTATATATTTTCCACTATGGAAATTACTTTCTTGGTGAAAACCCATTCCCAGGGTATAGCTACCATTGCAGTAATCAGAAACAGACAACTCCAAAATTGCTTTTTTTTTTTTTTTTTTTTTTTTTATTGACTGATTAAGTTAGGTCTATTAAAAGACCTGAGAAAAATCTCAGAATTCCATATTTATGTTGATACCCAGGGTATAGCAGCATAATGGAAGTCAGTTCTAGGAATAATCAGTAACTGGGGCAGAAGGAAAACAATTTTTGGTTAATTAGTAGTTAAATAACAACTTCATTGTGGCATTGACCATTCTCATGTGGTACATGATTTAGTTCCGTACTGTTTTATTCTCTAAATGAAACCCAAGGCAAGGAGGATTTTTCAGACTTTATTGTAAAAAGTTAAGTTGAGTCACTCTGGAAAATAAAAGAATTTATATATATATATATTTTAAAATATTATTATTCTTTTACTTTCAGAACTTTAGAAATGAACATTTTGAATGAAATGTTAGGTTTGGTATTTTCACTTTACATTAGTTTTCATTAATTACCTTTAAATATGAATCAGAGAATGCATTCATTCTGAAGTCTCATTGAATGCAGTAGTTCTCCTGTATTTGTATGTGCCATTGCTTTTAGGATATTTGTCAGTGGAAATCTCTCTTAAAAGGGTTAGAGCCTTAAGCCAACAAACTCGAAATCTTTGCCTAGGTATCTGACAGTTCTGTGCAATGGTTCTGTGCCTCCTTACGCTTACCACAGAGAGCTGAAAAGATGAAAGGTCAAACTGTTCCTTATTATTTGAAACCCTGTTGCTATAAGATGAAAACAGGATCTTGTGAGAGAAGGGACTTTATGCAAATTGGAAGTGTAGAAGCAAGTCTACATGAATATTCATATTTTTGCACACATCTTAATTTCCATTGATGAAGTGGAAGCTTCCTCAGTGTTGTTCTTTCTGGCTTCTAAATGAATGGCTTCTTTAGTTACTCCAGTAGAACTTTGAAGGCTGTTGTCTAAATACCCAGCCACTTAACTAAACTAAAACAAAACAAGAAACAAACAAAGCATCTGGATTAAATTTTATGCTGTCAAACTTGCAGAGAAACTATAGCAACAGTATTTTTTTGTACTTTAATTAAGATAGCTTTTATTACTGAAGGTTTAATAATAAGCCAGGACAGGTTTAAAGAAACAATAATGCTGTAAGTTCATAGAAGATCAAAAATCCATCATTGTATATTTATAAAGATTGCTCTACTTGTGATTCCATAATATTTTCTCACATGGTTGCCAGCAGTATTACTTGTAGAATGTTGTGCTATGCAGCTTGAGGAAATAAACTTGTGATTTTGGCATTAAGTTAGCAAGTATTTCTCTGTGTCCAAGCCTTTTGTTCTTGGAAAAGAATGGAAATTCCATGCTGAATATTTACCACAAAGGCTTATCCTTTTCTCTTAAATTAAGTAACATCTGTTGAAAATGCTAAGATAGATTTTCCAGGATAGAGTACATATATTTCAATGACACATACTTTAAACTTGCCTTAAAGATATTGAAACCTTAAGAATATTTTTAATGTAAGGTATTTTATAATTGAAATAATCTTTATAATGTACAACTCATGAAATCAGACTAAATATATTCATTTTTTCCTGAAGTAAGAAAAGTAAGATTTGTCTGAGAGATTCAAATGGATGTTTTTTCCTCTTACCATTAACATGACAGCTTTTCCATATGTTTATACACATGAGATTATGCTTATATGCACTAGTTAAAAACATTTGGGTAGGTGTTTCTAAGGTATTTCTGTAAACATTATTTTAAAAGAAATTCATCAGATAAGAACTAACTGCTGTCACATTTCTCCTCAAATTGGATTCAGATTAAACACTATTATAATACTTCAGATATCCAGTGAAGAAGGCTGAGCAGGAAAGTTGAAAGTTGGGAACTGGTACATGAAAATCCTATCCAAATTATTCTACAAAAGCAGTCTTGCTGTGTAAACAAAGAATATTATTTCACTAAATTTGTATTTCCAGTGATTTTTCTGCCCCACCCCCAGCTCAGACACAAAAAGGAAGAAATGCTTTCCTTTGCAATTGAGTCAAGTTATTCTTATTTCTATAAGACTGCATTTAAAACATGTTGTTAATTGTTTGATTTCATTTTAATGAAGGTACACATTAAAATGAAGGAATAGGGAATGATAAATCTAGCCAGGCAGACATTGAACAAGTACTTCCCCAGATTTGCCAAAATTTCATTAACATTCCTGATCAAATAAAGGGTAGCGTGATGAAAAGCTGATTTCTAAAAGGTGAATTCTCCCTTTGACTTGTAATCTGCGGAGAATAACTAAGCAGGATGGAACGGAGGAAAAGAATGAATTACTCTGAATAAAAGCAATAAGACTGAGACACTGTAAATGCATTTTAGAGTTGATGTGATGTACAAAGCTCATGGAAAGTGTGCTGCTATGGAAGGTCTGTCTGCTAATCACCCTTGTGTATTGGGAAAGAAAATACATCTTTTAGCCTGAGATCACAGCCATGCTAAGGCAAATGCACTTTTTAGGTGTAGTAAGGGAGATCATACAAGAGAAAGTTCCTAGTTTAGCACAAGAAACAAGTAAAAATCTATTATTTGTTTTTATCTGTGAAGATGATGTAATTTTTGTAATTTTTACCAGCCTTTTCTAGAACAGCAGGTATATGTGCAATGCAAAAAATAACAGAAAGGATCTTGGCATCCTTGCTGGGAGAATCAGCCATACATAAACTCCCTGCTGTTGCTAAACACATTGCACTAAGTGAAGCCATTTAAAAATGGTCAAAAATGGTCTAAAAACTAGTGTACCTCTGTAAGCTAGCCAACATGGAAAAAAATATGAGAAAAAAAGCCCACCCCATTGTCATGGCAGAGAAGACTCTCTCAGAGAGAGTGCCAGAGCAGGTTGGAAACCATGCAAGTGTATGATGAGCAGAATGAAGGAGAAAAGCTAATACTGTGTTTACCAGGCTGATAGGCATAATTTGCAGCCAAAATTCTTACAGAACAGGTGGCTGAGACTCTCCAGATGCATATCTCTACAAAGATCTGCAAATGGTTGTGCAGATCCTAGGTACAGTCATTCAAGATTCCTGGCTGAAACACAATCTGCAGAGAGATGAGCAAAGCCCAGAGGCTGTCTGAAGTTATGTACACTTCCTACACCTGTGGTCACAGCAGCATGTTGTACCTTTCATCTGGGAACATACAGCCCAACACAATCACTTTGTTAGCCATTGCCCACCTCTCAAGTGAAAGAAGGCTGTTGCAGGCAGTGAAATTGAATGCTTGAAATAAAAACACATTTGCTACTAAACATAGGAAAGGGAAAACTAAAACAAAGAGCATTTTGGAACTAAGTGATTTCCAAATTGCTCCTCCTGTAGGAACACCACTCTTTTTTTTTTTTTTTTCCTTCTACAGTATACCTACTTAGCACAGCTGATGAACTTACTACTACTTACTTACTTACTTACTACTTTGCTTTTGCAGAATGGGATGTAACAGACATATCAAATCCCACTTCTAAAAGTGTTAAATCCATCTAGAGAGGAATTTTGGGGCCATAACCCGGCATCAAAATATAACTTAAAAAGTAAAATTAAAAGAAATGAATTCAAAGACTGCAGTGTATCAAACAGGGTCTAATTCCCAGAAATGCCCACTATTCTGTGATAAAACTGGATACAGCTAGCAAGTGAAGACAATATATAATGGATAGTAGAAGAGCTTAACTACTTTTCTTTCACTCAGAGGTAGTTTGTCATATCCCTGGAAAACATTTTTAATTGTCTGTGTAGAGTGGAGTGAAAGAGGCAAGTGAGAGCTAGAAAGTGAAACAGTAAATAGCCTCACAGCTAGCATACTGTCTGAGTGCAAGAGTCTGGCTCATGTCTGTATTTGTCATCTGATTCATCTGTATTCATTCATCTGATCATCTGATGCATCTGTTTCTTCTGTAGCTTAATTGTGTTTCCTAAACAGGAAGCTTCAGAAGAATCTTTTTTTTTTCTTTTTTTTTTTTTTTCTTTTTTTTTTTTTCCCTCTCCCTTTTCATTTTGCAGATATTTAATTCTAGCTGCAAGAAGCTTAGCTCCAACAAAGGTAAAGGAAAACTTTGAAAAGGTTTTGAACAGGTGCCAAGTGTGTATGAAATCAACACTTTCATAGGTACCTTTATTGATAATGTTGGAAATGACCTGTCTAGATTTGTGTGGCTTAAGATTATGGCTTTAAAGGAGGGGAAGCCTGCAGGACATTTTAGGTGGGTTTGTGGCATGCTTCTGGGGCCACAAGCTCCTAAGTGTGTTAATACTGGGGCCTGTTTGTTATGCTGACATTTATGTGACACAGCTGAAGTTTTGTAATTCATCAGGTCGCTCATTTAGTTTGTGTCTGTTTTGAATAACTGATAGATGAAAGGGTAGAAGGATTTGGATAATGCTGCTCTGGTACCTTCCCAGTACAGTGTAGACTATGTGCTGTAGGGTTTGTGCAGATATGTGGCATATAAGAGATGCGTTGATGTGGCTAATGGGTGTATTCATGGCAGTGCAGCTGTAGAAGCAGGGACTTCTACATAGATTGCGCACCAGGCTTCCTAATATCATGAGACTGGAGAAGCAGATGTTTGTGTTAATTGAAGTATGTTGAGATATCCTTTATCTCACCTGTCTGTGGTATAGGCTTTGCTTTAAAATGCCTGTTGGACAGACACTGTAATTACTGTGAGGAAATTTATAAATATTGTAATTACTGATTGTGATGTTAATGCACTGCTATGATAGCCATGGGAATATGGGTTGTTAGACCCTATTCCTCATGGAATTTATGTTTTCCCTTCTGTTTAGTTTTCATGAGGAGAAGTACAAAGGGAAATCCTGCAACATAGGCTCCAGAGCAGTTGCAGTATGTTTGGTATAAGTCACATCAAAAGCAGGGCACCTGAATCTACCTTTTCTCTTCTGGAAAGTAAATAGATAGTTACAGATTCCTACATCATTTTAGAGAATTGAATTAACCTGGTAATGTTTGTTTTCAGCTTGATTAGGAGAGACCTCTGTGACATGCCTGAGACCAAAGAGAACATTTAATTCTTTGGGGTAGTATAAAAGCAAGGCCCTTGCAGGGAGAATGTTTATATTTTCTTATAAGGTCTGCTGCTGCTGTCATCGCAATTAGGACCATTAGGCTGCAAAAATAAACTCTTGAAGAAACAACTGGGATGGTAGCAGTGTGAGCTTGACTTTTCACTGTATGTTTAATCAGTGTAACGCCTCTGCAAAGCTCTTGTTCAGAAAAGTGAACAAAGATGCTACCCTGTCAGGCTCCATCTAGGACATGCTTCCCTTCTGTCCCTTCCTTTGCCTTCTTGTTAGTACCAACAGTCTATGAGGTTGAACTGCATAATTGGTGAGCAGTGTTGAGGATGCTCTTCCATAGTCAGTTCTGCAGGAATATCTGGAGTAAGAAGAATGAGAACATGCAAGTTCTAGAGAATGGATGGGGATCTGAATATACACAAGCAATGGATTTACTATCAGATTAATGCCAGTGGTGGGCTGCAGCTTTTAACAGGCACAGCTAGTTATTTCTTGATATGTTTTAGTATCTACCCAATGAGTAGAAGAAATTTTCAGCACTTCCTCTTCTTTCAAAAGGCTTTTTAGTATTATTTTACAGGTCTTGAGAATCAAGCATAAATAGAAGCTTTTCAGTTGTCTTCATGGATCACAATTACCTTTCAGAAGAGAAGCCATTTAACATCGTATGAGAACATCCTACTTACATAAGTTAGTGGAAAACATAAATGATTACTGTCTATACAAATTCTGTATCTGATAGTAATGATAGTAACTATCATTAGAGTAAGTTACTACTTTCTCCAGGTTGAAAGTATGAGGTCTCAATTGCCATTTCTGGAATGTTTATCACCCTTGCTAATATAGGCCTTTTTGATATCATAGTTAATTTTGATGTAGCTTTATACAAGAAATTCTTACAATATGCTTTTCTGACTCCAGAAGCTTAAAGTAATAATAATTGTCATTACTAAAACAAACAAACAAAAACACTACAGTCTCACTTCCTGAAGTTTTCTCCAGACCTATTCTTGGCTTCTGCATGTTCTTATAAGACTGATGTTAAGAAATTAATTCTGTTCAAAATTCGCTGACCTAAAGCTTTTGTACTTTAGCAATATCCAGTATCCCTACATACCTGAGCTGAATGTTTCACTTACATTACAGTAAGCTCTTTCCAGTTTTTAACAGTTTAGAGAAGCCAAAACCTTCAGTGAGGAGACTCCCACAGCCAGAACACCAATTCCAAAGCTTAACAAGATTTATTAAACGTGTATAATGAGTGTTCTGCAGTGTATGCTGCACTATCAGCAAACTTTCTATAGATGGCTATAGATTTATAGATCCATAGATTTATATAATACTATGTTTGTTGCATGCCTGTCCTTCTCACTTGCTCAACTTTCCATGTGTACTGGACAGCTGTAGAGGACATTCATTATTTGTTTCAAAGTTGCTTATGAAATGCTTCTGCTCAGGTTCTAGACCATTTATTTTATAGAATGATGGCTCACAAGAGTATCAAGTTCCATTACCAACGGCATGTCTTATAACAACCTCTTTATGGTACAGCAGAACAACAGCTTGGTTTTCAACAGCTCAGTTTCAGGTTTAAATTCTAAAGGCTTCAATCACAAAATGTTATGTTCCATATACCTCTTTAAGTTCAATAAATGGGGAATTTATGGCTCCCTGAATGTTAGTTAAAGTCTAGAGACAAATTTTCTGTTCTCCTTTTTGAAAAGTATAATACCCTTACAGTGTGGATGATAAAGATCAGAGGAATGGTGATCGTATTCAAATGTTAAACTTTTTATTCAACAGCTGGGTACCCTTGTAGAAGCTTGCCACATGTCATTGCCTTCTCTTCATTCCAGTGCTCATTAAAATAATTTGCAGTATATGAAAGGTTAACTTGAGGGCATAGAAATGCACATCTTTTTCAGAAACTTCAGTCTTTCATAATATACATAAGATTTGAGCATGTAATCCAGACTTGAGAAAAAAATCACATGTATTTCAAAGGTGACTGTAGATTTACTCTATCAAGAGGTCTGGCTGTTCTTCTGCCAGAGGGACAAATAAAGAACAGCCTTATTTTTGAAGGCTTTGCTTTATCATCTGGTGTTTCCAGATTCATAAACAGAATCTTAAATCATTAGAAACTGAAGAAGTAGCACTCAGAATGCTTACTGTGTAGTTCTTACCTGTTACATGTAGTAGTTGCTAGGTAGTTCTTCTCTGTTACATGTATTTGTTGTTTTTTGTTGTTGCTTTTTTTTTTTTTTTTTTTTAAAGTCCATTTAAATACTTAAATATCGAGTCTGGTCATGCAGGAAGAGATTTGCTTTGGAGAGTGGTGGAAAGAAAGGATGTGTTGATGTGGCTTTCCTTCACCTCCCTCCTTCCTATCTGTTAAGGTTATATACAGCCAAACAGTAGTTTCCTAATTCTGAGTGTCTGAGGCCTTATAGTTTCTTCAGGTCTAATAATTTTCTTTAAAGGACTAAAAAATGACTTCAAAAGAACAAGTAAATAAAACTGATAATGGGTAATGAGAATGATTATTCTATTAAGCTGACAGATCCTCAAGTGGCTGAGCTATAAGCTACGAAGGTCATAGTTCCCTGATAAGGCAATCTGGTGTCATTGGGGATGCCAGCATTCTTACCCTTCCTCTTGCTCTGCATGTGTATGAGTGTTGCCTTGCCCTCCCACTTAGTGCTCTCACTTTTCTGGTCTGTAAGAAGGAAAAAAAAAAAAAAAAAAAAAAAAGAAAAAGACAAAAAGACCGTCTTTGGGCCATTTTAGTTGTAACCAGCTCGTTGTAGGACCATGTGAAGGCAACGGTGCAGAGGAGGCATGAATTTGTGGCTGGGAGTGAGAATAGTTTGGAGTGAAAGGGGAGCTCACCTGGGTTCTCTTAAGGGGTTGTGGAACCACAGCTCTCAACCTAGTGCAGAACTGGGAATGGAGAGGAGAACCCTCTCTTTGAATCACCAGATTACTACCAGACATTAACTCATCCTTTTAACACCCACCCACCACCCACCCACAAAAAGAAAGAAAAAGAAAAAAAAAAAAAAAAAAAAAAAAAAAACCAGCAACCTGTGAAATACTGGCTGTACTGTCTAATACTTGTTTTTTAACTAATCCTCTTTCTCTATTTGTTTCTATTTACTAAAAAGAGGAAAAGGAGACAACTGTGATTTGTGATTTATTTATATATCAGGTAAAAATGCAATGTTCATAAATCTACCTGCTGTTAAACAAACAAAACAAAACAAACAAAAAACAGAAGAATCCAAAACCTTTTAAGAACACTTAATCTTTTTTTTTTTTTTTTTCTTGAAGTTCAGTTTTAAAAATCTGCATTTGTTACATTTGTGTGTAATTCATAGGGATGGGTGTATCAGCTGGGAAAGTAGCAGTATGGAAAAACTCCCTGGCCATTCAGCTGCTCTTTTCAAGTGTGGCTCCTGAAGATTGGCCTTAAAGGCCAAAAACTTGAACAGTTTGGAGCCTGAGAAATAAATAATAAATAACACTAGTTTTGCTTTACTTCAAAGATTCCAACCCCCTACTATCACTTTTCCTCTTAAACCATTGTGTCCTTCAAGGCATTTTTTTCTTTGTGTATTTTGTGTAATCCAAGTCTCCGGATATAGCTGGCTGAAAAATCTTATTACAATGGCAAGTTCCTTTTCAGACAGACATTTCTGGTGAAAGTCTATTCAGCCAGTCTATAAATCCCTGTTTTCTCCTTGTCTTCCTTCAAAATGAAAGTGGTAAATTACCCTTTGAAGTTTCAGAAATTATTTACTTTGAGGTATCCTGCTCTCCCAAGGAAAGGGATAAATAATAATAAAAATAATTAGAAAGCAACTCAAAATAAAGCTCCTAGATCAGCAGAGGAAAAACAACTCTACTGTGTTTATGATGCTGGACAGTTTTGCAAGGAAGCATTGATGTTGATACTGGACCTTAATGTGAGTGTCTCAAATCTCACTGTTACATTAAGTAATGTTTTCTGTACCATGGCGCTTTTCATCATGTGAGTTGCATGTTATGGAGCTTCATGAATTTAGAGATTCAAACAATATCATGCACACATTATAGCTAGCGCAAAATATATTGACACTGTGGGATTTTATAAATACATAACTGAGGAACGATGACTCAAATGACAGTTTTGAAACCATGAAAGAAAAATAAATGAGGAAAGTCAGTGTGCAGATAGTGAACTTATTTTCACAACAGGTATAAGGTACGTAATTTACACACATTTCTAAATTACTTTTGTTTTTCAAAATTTCCCACATTTTTGGTATGGATTCCCATCAGCTTCCCATACTAAAATGTTTGAACACTCTCTCAGACTATTCAAATTGTATTTACTTACACTAATTGTAAGGTAAGGTGTTGGCTTTTTTTTGGATTTACACCATGCATCAACATTTTGTGTTGAAAGTCTGGATAGCCACCTAGGAAGTTTTATGGTAAAAACAAACAAAAACCCACAAAGAAACAACAACAGAAAACTGTTGCAGCTGGTTCTTGGCAAGCTCCTTTGTAATTTTTTTGGCAAAACTTGAACTGCAAAGGTCTTTGTCCTGTGCCTGGGATGGTGCTTGGGGCTCTGACTGCTACTGACCTCAGTTCAGCCCCATTACTTTTATGTCAAGGACTTGGCTGACAGACTTCTGTCTGATAATAAATTCAGTCCAGTGTAATCCTTATCCTTGTGAGAAACACTGTTTAGATCAGAGTAGCATACTTCTCTTTAATCTGCATCATGACATCTCAAATAGAAAGCAAGTGATACTTGCTTGTGGCTGAAACAAGTGTCTTGATGCCAAAAGTAATCATTAATCAATCAATAATTCAAATCCCAAATGCCATGTTATACAGTTTTTGACTAAACTAAATCTGAATAACCTGCCTATATTTCAAATATGGGATAGCTTCTTCTAGCTGGAAGTCTGGAACTATTGCAGTAAAGAAACTGTATTCATGCATGACTTAGAAAAGAACTTCAGTAATGGATTACTGTATCAGATGTGAAGAGCTACTGGTGAGGAAGAATAAGAAAGTCTTTTTTTTTTTTGATTTATGGTTATGCCTATACATGTGGGAAAACTCATCAAATGTGGTTCTTTCAACTGGGAAACTTCAGAATTCAAAGCTGAAGTCGTGTGGTTTTTAGTTTGATATTTATTTGGGCAAGTAATCATTCAATTTCACATCATTTTTATTGTCTCATTTTATGCTGACATTATTAATGTGATTTGGGGCAATATTGTTATAGAAAGAAATTGGGGAAGATCTAATGATCTTGGAAAGCCAGTAAGCTTGTCCCAACCACTTGTTACAACCACAAAGCAAGATTGTGCTGTATATCTTTCAGCCTCCCTGAGACTTTCCCTTAGTGTCAGTTGTAGCATTTCACATTCATGTTTCTCTCTGGGCTGAAGAGGATGTCCCATCTATGCTTGGCATTACGTAAAGCTTTGTCTTGAATGGAGACTAACAAGATGATCAGAGCTATATAGAAACAGAATCTCAAAAGCAAAATGCTTGTTTAACCCTAATCCTAAGTATACAAGGTAGTGTTAAGGCTAAAAGCAATAAAAAGACATTTATTTATGCGTTGCTTTTAATCATATCCTCAGTCATTCTCTATGACTATTTGTCCCCTTTCCTCCACCCAGTTTTACAATTGTGGATTATCTGGATTCCTGCATGGTCTCTTCATCTATGTATCTCCTTTCCTGCTGTTAGTTCCTGCTGAATGAGCAGTCTCTAATCTCCCTTTTCTTTTAATTATTTTTTTATTTTTATTTTTTAAGACTAGAGGATCTTCAATATTTGCAATAGGGCTTCTGAATCCATGACTTAGCCTTGAAAATGATAAATCATGCTCAGCCTGACTGGAGACCAATATCCAATATGGATATTTTGCATAAATATTCCCTCTATTTTTAATCTGGTGCCTTTCTATATCGTTTTATACTTATTGCATTTTTCATCTCTTTTGTCTCAGGCAAATATTTGGGCCTATGTGCTATATTCATTAAAAAAGGTTTTCTGAAATCTGTGGATTTCAGGGTAGGGAGGAAACTGTTTGAAGCTGGAGGCAAATTATCAGAAGGAAGTGACGGAAAGGTTCAGAACTAGTTGGAGCTACCACCAGATAATTTTTGAGGATAGATGAGAAATTTGATGATGAAAAAAAGTGAATTCTGCTCAATCTTAGTGAGCTGTTGTAGCCATTGTAAGGGAATCTTGGATTATTTTACAAAAAAACAGTGTTTTAACTTTTCATTAAGAATTTTGAGTATTTTTGACGGAGCACTGGAACAGGCTGCCTAGAGAGGTTGTGGAGTCTCCTTCTCTGGAGATATTCAAAGCCCGTCTGGACAACCTGGCAGCCTGCTCTGAGGATCCTGCTTTCCAGGGGGGTTGGACCCAACGATCTTCCGAGGTCCCTTCCAACCCCTCCAGTCCTGTGTATCAGTGTGTCTGTGTGTGTATTTTTATAAAATTGTTCAGGTTGGTTTAGAATTTGTTTTATATTAAGGGGGAAAGCAGCTTTAAAAACCCAAACCTGGAATAATCTAAACATTTTGGATTAAACACACATTTGATATTTAACGATTTAGAAGAATAAATGAGAAAAATTTATATACTTCCTTTGGCAGACTAACTGAAATATCACTTGTTTATGCAGCCTCTGTCTGTGATCTTATCCTGCTGGCCATTATAGCACTGTACTGGCAAGCAGAAATAGTTTGTTGAACACAGGGAGAGAAGCAGGGAGGTCACTGATAGACTTGATATGCAAGCTTTTATGTAAAAAATTATGTACAGAATTGTGGCTAGATTGGCTCATAGATATTAGCCATATATGATGAGCTCTGAAACTATCAAAGAGATGAATTTATAATTCTGTCTGGACTTTCAAGTGCTATTCTTGGTTTCTTTGTGGGACTTTTGTGGGTTTTTGTTCTCACTACTTTGAGTTTGGATTTGCTAACAAAATTTAATTACATTTTGATCTTCAAAATGCACCTTAGGCCCAAATCCCCTCCTTTTTCACTTGTTGGGTGCTTCAAAGGGTGAAACACTGTTTTCATTAGTCCTTGCAAGAAATTGAAGGCTCTGACTTTGGAATCCATGTCTCCAAGCAAAATGTCCCTGCTGCAGGCAGAATGGTGCTCCTGCCTGGCCAGTCCATAGATAGTTCCATGAGACTGTAAACGTATTTGTAAGATGGAATGAGAGCAAGGTGTGGCAAAAGCTTGAAGAGAAGCAATGGTGAGGTGATTCGTAGGTTGGTGACATGTATTGTGGAAGCAAGTGGCTAGCCCTTCAGTGCAATAAATGCAGGGCCAAGGTATTCAGTCAACAGAAAATGAAGAGCAAAACTCAAAGCCTTTGTTACTGATTTGAACATAATATTTTATTTTGCTTATTTATTTATTTGAAAGTAATGCATCTGGATTTTGACAACAGATCACTTAAAATATGTATGGTAGGTAGAAATGTATGTGCATGGAAATGCATAGATCAGCAAGGAGATCATAACTGAACTCAGACAGAAAAAGGAAGTGTAAAAAAGGTCAAAGAAGGGATAGATGACCAGGAGGAGTACAGAATAGCTGTTTGATTTTGCAGGGATAGTCTTAGGAAAGCCAAGATTGGCATTAAGTCAAATGAGTCAAGTGATGTGAAGGGCAGCAAAGTATTCTGCAAGTACATCACTAGGAAATGGGTTAGTGGTGAAAATGTGGGCCTGCTGCTAAATGGGCCAGGGCAACCAGTCACAAATGACATGGAAGAGGCCAAGGTACTTAATCCTTTCTTTATATCAGGCTCTGCCATTAAGACCAGCCTTCAGGAGTCCCAGGCCCCCAAGACCCATAGGAAAGTCTTATTGTTTCTTTTGGTATTGTCTTTTCTTAGTGTCCTTGTGGGGTAGCATCCAAGATATCCCACCCTCAAATGAGGACTGTCTTTTATCAGACAGGACACAGAATGATTGCTAGATGTTCATCCCTCAGCTTTGAAGCAGAGAAAGCGATCTGCAAAAGGGAAGGTGAAGAATACACAAAATTTCACACAAGGGAAACTTCTGTAGCAAGACCAAATCAGAAATCAGGGGCTACGTGAGTAGGAAGAAAAATTCAGATCCAGGTAATATCATTGTGTGAGCTCAGACTTTTGCTGCCTGGAGAGAACAGATTGTTAAGTCACTGGAAAAGTGCTTCCCAAATCAAATGATTTTAGTTAGTTCTTTATAAGTTCGGTACATTTTTCAAACACTTCTATTAGCAGTTACCTATCCACATGTTTAAGGTAGTTAGTTGTGTCAGTTGTAGCCATGGCCCAAATTTTAATGAAACTACTGGTTGATTTAGGAATTCCAGGAATTTTTGGTCAGATTTGATGCTGATAAATAGTTTTGGTTGGGGTAATGTTTATCTTTTATTTTCTTGTTTAATTTCATTGGTATAGGTGGTCTGTAATAAAAGTCTGCATGTAGTGATTTCCTTAGATAGTCTGTTATAAGTTAACATGAATTCAGTTATACTTGTACAAAGCTTCTAGATAGAGGAAAAAAACGTTGAGCATATGAGGGAAGAGGAGTCCCCTCATATGCAGCAATGTGTGCTGCTTTAACGAGATTTTTTTTTTTTTTTGACAAAAACTGAATACGTTTTGGGTGTAGTCAAGGCCTAAGAGGGGATTTAGATTTTTTTTATTATCTTAATATAAAAAATTGGTCCACATTTGATAAACGTTTCACATTCTTTTCCTTGCTGTGAAGCAAAATTCAAGTGTTATTAATTATAAATGTTGTTCAACTTTTGTTTTATTTTTTTGCTGAAATTATTCTTAAAAGGTATCTGAATAGATAGTTTCAATGGAAATGTATTGATCATTTGCAGTAAATTAAGCTAAAACAGGTAATGGGTGCTTCAACTTGGAGTTATGATTAGAAGATTATTTGGATACTTGTACTGGGTCAGATCAAACCTAGCCTATTGTCTTGTCTTCAGCCCACAACAGGTGACCAAGAAAAACCTAATCATGTAATGATACTTCCTTAGAAAACTTTCCCAGCTATTTGAAATCTAGAAGCTTTCAGAAATGTAGGTGGTGTATTGGACTTTTTATTATTATTATTATTATTTATTCAGTCATTATCAGCTGTCATAGGGAAATTGCACAGTGGAGTAACCACAGGAACAGCTCACCACTCAGTGGCATAAATTTTAATAGTAATTAAACAATTGTTGGTGTTTTTGTTGTTTGTTTTTAGCATATAGTAGATTTGTCTAATGAGTTCAGGGCAGATTTAGTCAAGAGCTCACTTGCCTGCGTGATACTTTCAGGTCAGCTTTACCCTGTGACATTTAACTCATGTCCACTTTTTGTATCTCCCTTGTCCTTCAGAAAAGAGTTCTGCAGCTCATCATGTGAATAAGAAACTTTAAAAAAAATCTCATTAAATATTCTTTAGTATCCAAAAAGCAGTGAATGCACTATGAATTCACTTTTAAAACACAATGAACAATATTCCCTGTACACCTTTTTCATGATTGTTTAACTGTCTATTATCTCTACTCAGATGTGCTTTTTTCTAGGCTAAGGAATCAGTCTATTTCATTTTACCTTGCAGAGAAAACACAAAAAGATTGAGGTCTTTTGCACCTTTCCCTGCACCTTTTCTAGTTCTACATTCAAATTTGAAATTGGGAGCTGGATCAGAGCTGCACACACTATTCAAAACAAGAGAGTAAATTGATTTTTCCATGGCACAATGATGTTTTCTAATGCCCCATACTTCTCATAATTTAGTCTTAATTCCCCCCCCCCCCCCCTTTTGTTATTGTAACTCAAGATCTTATTTCTGAATAGCAATGTTCAGTTCAGAGCCCATCACTGCATACATGAAGTTAAGTAATTTTGTTATTTAAGGTTCTTTTTTCTGGTATGCAACACTGCATTTATTGAAACTGCAAATGAAGTTCTGTATAGATAATTAGCCATTCATATTTGTAAGGTCTGTCTAGAATTCTATACAGTCAGCTCTCTACTAAACTGAATAACTTGGTATCATTAACAAGTATTGTCACTTCACTGTTCATTCTCTTGTCTGTATCACCTAAGGATATGTTGAGCATTATGGATTCTGCCACAGATTTCTTTGGGACACATCTTCTGGCACCCTCCCTTCTGAAAATGGGTTATATGCTTCCCTACCTGCTTTTTAAGCTCTTCTTTTCTCCAGGGAAAAGCCTTCTCTCTTATATTCTGGTTTTATAGTTTTTTTGAAGAGGTTCTTAAAGTCATTTGGTGACGGAACTTATCCACTGCCTGTTGGAAATCCAAACAGAATATATCATCCGGATATCCTTTATTCATATTGTGTCCATCATATACATATCCATCTTTTCTAGCCAGTTAGTACCCAGATGGTGTTGTAGGAGGTTATTCCATTCCAGATGCAGGTCTTTGCCTTTGCTGAACTTTATAAGACATCTGAAAGCTTATTTCTCCAGTATGTTGAGGTCTCTCTAAAAAGGAAGCCTTGTTCTTCAGTGTATTGATCTTGCATATTTCCTGTTTAGTAGCACTTACAAACTTGCTGAGAGTGTACTCTGGGTTGTTAATAAAGACATTAAACAGCACTGGCCTAACTATCAGTCTATAAGTGAATGATATCTGGTTAACAAATGGATTTTATGCTACTGAAGGCAAGCTATTAAGTCTAGTGCTTCAGACAGTTTTTCACTTGTCATGTCTATTAATCCAGTCCATAACTCATCAGTTGGGCTGTAAGAACAATACAGGAGTCATGTTGCTAAAGGTAAGATAAAACAGAGCTTTATCATCCAAGAAGGCAGTCAGGTTGCTAAGGTGTTATTTGCCCTCTGTAGATCCATGCTGGCTGTTCCCAGTCACCTTGTTTTCCTGTGTTTGGATATGGCTTCTAAGAGAATTTGATCCATAGCCTGCCTGGGGACTGAGGTGAGGCCGACAGTCCTGCATTTCTCAGACTTCTTGAAGATTGGTGAGACAAATAGCATTTTTCCAATCATCAAGAACTTTCTCTGATTGCCATGACCTGGAAAAGGTGTCAGAGAATGGCCTTGCAATGACTACGACAGCACCTTCATCATTGTTGGGTGCTTCTGATCTGGTCCCATGAACTTGTATATATTCAGTGAGTTTAGGTACCCCCTAACTCTTATCTTTCTCTACATTTGGTAATGCTTCACCCTAACAGATACTTCTAGTAGGCTCAGCAACATGGCAAACATATGGGCAGATCTTATGATGGAAAATCTAAGGCTGAGAAGGCACCGAGTACCTCAGCCTTTTTGTGTTATTTTTCCTTAGCTCCTCTACATACTGTGCAGCAAATCTTGTTGCAGCCAGAGTATGTAGAGACATCTTTCAGATGTTCACATCCCATCGTGGTTTCAGCTTTGGTTGAGCTTTGTCTTTCCTAGATCTCTTCATGCACGTTCTGACAGTATCTCTAGATTTTTCATGGGGAGCTCACTCCGCCCACCCTCTATGTGTGTGTGTCTATATAAACACGTATTTGCACGTGTTTCATCTCAGTCAGGAGTTCATTGTTCATGTGTGCAGGCCTTCTGCCACGCTTGCTCTGAGTTCTGCAAGTTTGAACAGATAATGGACAGGATTGCCCTTTTCAGGGCAGTGACCCATGGAGATCATGCCAAGAAGATCCCCAGACAAGTTGAAATCTGCTATTCTGAAGTCTGGGACTGTAGTTCTGCTATTTGTTTTGCTCATGTTTCTCAGAATTGTCAACTCCACCCTGGTCACTGCAGTAAGAGCTGACCTCACCTTTCACTCACCTGACTAGTTGTTTCTTAATAACAGCTCTAGAAGACCAGCTGGCTGGCTTCTCACTCAATTTTATCAAGGAATTGTTATCAATGTATTTCAGAAATCTCCTGGACAACTTATACTCAGTTATACTGTCCATTCAGCAACATCAAGGTGGTTGAATTCCTGTACCAGGGCCAGCATCCTTGTTCACTATCTTTATTATTTATTGCATAGCTTTATGATAATTTCCTTGGTATCCTTGCCAGTTTCCTGGGTCTTTATGGAGCCCATATTAAAAATAGACACAACATTTGCTGTCATGCAGTCCTCAGTCACCAAAGCAGTTGTAAGCTGAAGACCTTATTCTGGCTAATAGTTCAGCACTTATATCTCTGAATTCCTTTAAATTTATTGTGTAAATAATGTTCTTGAACATCTGTTGCTTTTCATCTCATCTATTTTCTGACCCCTATAACTGTGATTTTTGAGACAGCACTGTGATTTTTGAGACAGAGCAGCCTACCTCCTCTAACAGTCCCCACCATTCTGGACCGAGAACTTCCTTGAGCTCTTCCATGATGACTTGGGGTGTGTGTGTAGGGGGCTGAGGGGAGGAAGTATTTTTCTGCTATGCCTTTATCTTCTTAATCGCTTCTTTGATCATTTTACCAGTTCTGTGAACTGTCAAGCTTCTTGCTTCTAATGCATTTGAAGAAGGATTTATTACCAATATTTATAGCTTTTGCAAATTGTTCGCTCTTTCCCTGTTATAAGGTTTTTAGATCCAACTTGCTTGTTTTGTGCGATTTTGTGCTATTCTTTTTCCTCTTTTTAGCACTACTTTTGTTTTCCGAAATATTTTTTTCCTTTTATTAACTTCTGCCCTGTGGTTAATCCATGCCAACTTTACTCTTGCCCTTTTTCTTGTGTCTTTTTTTTTGTTGTTTGTTAGGTAGTGTTTGTTTGTCATACATCTCCATCTGAGTATCCTTGAATGCTGCCTGCAAAACTTCAACTATTACCTGCCTCTGTTAGTTCCTTTTTATCAAGCTTGCTGATACTGACGTTCCCTATTATGAAGCACAACGTGCTGTAGTGGATTTGTGTCTTCAGCTTCTCCTGCAGTGATGCTGAATCGAAGTACTTTATGGCTGCTATTACAGTACTATTTCTGCATGCTACTCAGAACAAAACTGAGAATTGCTTCTTCACTCATGGGCCTCATTTTCAGTTGCTTCATGAAAATCTTGATTTGTGTAAAAATTTAATCTTGTTGCCAGGCTTCAGTGTAATTCATACTTAAACTTTCTGAGAGTATCTGAAACCTGCCATTGCTGCTGCTCTTTCTGACCTCATTGCAGTACTATTAGCTGGTGCCTGTGTGGGATTTATGCCCTCTTCATTTGGTCTTGCTTCCACTTGGAGTGTTTCAGTTGAGGAGCATGTATGAAATACGTAACTCAGGGACCAAAACTAAAAATTGTGTTGACCTGCTGTATTAAGATATGAAAAAATTCCCCCCATACTCCCTGTGCAGCACAATGCATCTGCCTTTCTTTTTTTTTTTTTTTTTTTTTTTTGAGCAGAAAGCAGCCAAACCATTGACATTTTTGGCTTATTCCATTGTTTTAATGTATACAACTACTTGTTTCAGTTTGGAATTGAATCTGAACAGATTAACATTTGTGGAGAGCCTACCTCCTAAAGCAGCTGAAACTTTGATAAGAGCTGTTATTGTGGTGGCGACAGTAGGAGGGATTTGCAGGCATGCATTTTAAGTATGTTCAAGCTGTTGCCAAGTCAGAATTATTATCTGTGCTATGCCTTGCATCATATCTGCATTATCCCCACAGGATTCTTTAGATACCAATTTCTCTTCATTAAAAAAAGAACAACAGCCAAATGATTGAGATTCCTTCTTGTCTTATCACATTTGGAAAGCTAGCATTCAGTAAGACATGACAAGTTACATCTATACCAGAAAATAATGTATGCTAGAAAATAACTTTCAGCTAACACAATATCAAACGTGATTTTGTATGTAATTTGGATTGAGATTAAATGCATTTATTGTACTATTCATTACTCTATTTAATGTGACAAGTTTGTATTTATTGAAGCTATGACTACTGTATAGTGGAAGAGGCTCATGTAAGCATTAGGAAGCATTCAGTGTGTTACTGGATTAGGTAAAATGTGTTAGTTTAGTTATGACACTTATTGAGTTAATTCCTCTTTAGAGGAGCTCAGATATGTTTGGAAGGAAGGAATTTACTTGATGAGTAAAAAAATATTTCCTAACTGACATTGCAGTAATTTGTTCCCAGTGGATTTGGAAAACTGAAGTAAGAGAAGATGAAAACTAGCAAAGATGAAAGACTTGCATCTTTCTCTTCCTATTCCTATTTTGCTTTCTAGTATGATAACTTTTATTTTACATTACTTTTAGTTCAGTTGCTTTCACATTGTTAATGCAGCTGTTCTTTAAGTGCCCTCCTTCTCTACCAATCAGATCCAAGTGCAAAGGGGGCAAGTCAGTGCTCTAAAATAAAGCATATGGCCATCTCATTTAGGGGAACTTCTCTTTCTTTGCAGAGTTTGTTTGCTTTAATATATTAATATTGTTATAACCATAGAATCTCAGAATCACAGAATCATCAAGGTTGGAAGAGATCTCCAAGATCACCCAGTCCAACCTCTAACCTAACACTAACAAGTCATCCACTAAACCATATCACTAAGCTCTACATCTAAACATCTTTTAATGACCTTCAGGGATGGCGACTCAACCACTTCCCTGGGCTGCCTATTCCAATGCCTAATAACCCTTTCAGTAAAGAAGTTCTTCCTAATATCCAACCTAAAATTCCCCTGGCGTAACTTTAGCCCATTCCTCCTCGTCCTGTCACCAGGCATGTGGGAGAATAGACCGATCCCCACCTTGCTATATCCTCCTTTAAGGTACCTGTAGAGTGTGATAAGGTCACCCCTGAGGCTCCTCTTCTCCAGGCTGAACAATCCCAGCTCCTTCAGCCACTCCTCATAGGACTTGTTCTCCAGGCCCCTCACCAGCTTTGTTGCCCTTCTCAGGACTCGCTCAAGCACCTCGATGTCCTTCTTGTAGTGAGGGGCCCAAAACTGAACACAGTACTCAAGGTGCAGCCTCACCAGAGCTGAGTACAGGAGGACAATCACTTCCCTAGCCCTGCTGGCCACACTGTTTCTTACACAGGCCAGGATGCTATTGGCCTTCTTGGCCACCTGAACACACTGCTGGCTCATATTCAGCTGACTATCAACCAATACTCCCAGGTCCTTCTCCACCTGGCAGCTTTATAACCCCTCATCTCCCAGTCTGTAGCTCTGCTTGGGGTTGTTGCACCCCAGGTGCAGGACCTGGCATTTGGCCTTGTTGAACTGCATGCAGTTGACCTCAGCCCATCGGTGCAGCCTATCCACATCCTTCTGCAGAGCCTTCCTACCTTTGAGCAGGTCGACACATGCACCTAATTTGGTGACATCTGCAAACTTACTGAGGGTGCACTCGATCCCCTCATCCAGATCATCAGTAAAGATATTAAAGAGAACTGGCCATAGTAGTGAGTCCTTGGGGACTCCACTAGTGACCGGTCTCCAACTAGATTTAACTCCATTCACCATAACTCTTTGGGCCTGGCTACCCAGACAGTTTCTAACCCAACGAAGCGTACGCCAGTCCAAGGCAAGAGCAGCCAGTTTCTTGAGGAGAATGCTGTGGGGAAACAGTGTCAAAAGCCTTGCTGAAGTCTAGGTAGACCACATCCACAGCCTTTCCCTCGTCCACCCAGTGTGTCACTTTGTCATAGAAGGAGATCAGGTTCGTCAAGCAGGACCGGCCCTTCATAAACCCATGCTGACTGGGCCTGATGACCTGCTTGCCCTGCAAGTGCTGGATGATGACACTCAAGATAATCTGCTCCATGAACCTCCCTGGCACTGAGGTCAAACTAACAGGCCTATAGTTTCCCGGGTCTACCTTCCGGCCCTTCTTGTAGGTGGGTGTCACGTTTGCTAGCCGCCAGTCGACTGGGACCTCCCTTGATAGCCAGGACTGCTGATAAATGATGGAAAGCGGCTTGGCCAGCTCTTCCGCTGGTTCTCTCAGCACTCTTGGGTGGATCCTATCCAGCCCCATCAACTTGGGTACACTTAAGTGCTGTAGCAGGTCCCCAGCCATTTCCTCGTGGATTGTGAGGGGTACATCCTACTCTCCATCCCCTTCTACCAGCTCAGAGTACTGGGTATCCTGATAACAACTAGTCTTGCCAGTAAAGACTGTGACAAAGAAGGCATTAAGCACCTCAGCCTTTTCCTTATCTCTCATAACTGAGTTCTCCCTCTCCCCTCGCATCCAGTAAGGGATGGAGATTCTTTTTAGTCTTCCTTTTCATTTTAATGTATTTTTAAAAACATTTTTGCTGTCTTTAACAGCAGTAGCCAAATTGAGCTCCAGACGAGCTCTGGCCTTTCTAATTTTGTCCCTACACATCCTTACAACATCCTTATAATCCTTCTGAGTGGTCTGCCCTCTTTTCCAAAGATCATAAACCCTCTTTTTTTTTCTTTCTTTTTTTGTTTTTTTTCCTGAAGCTCTAGCCACAACTCTCTGTTCAGCCAGGCCGGTCTTCTTCACACCTGGCTCATCTTTGGGCATATGGGGACAGACCGCTCCTGAGCCTTTAAGATTTCCTTCTTGAGGAGTGCCCAGACTTCCTGGACTCCTCTGCCCTTCAGAATTGCCTCCCAAGGGACTCTGCCAGCCAGTGTCCTGAACAGCTCAAAGTCTGCCCTCCAGAAGTCCAAGACAGCAGTTTTACTGGTTCCCTTCCTGACTTTGCCAAGAATAGAGAATTCTACCATTTTGTGGTCACTGTGCCCAAGACAGCTCCCGACCACCACATCTCCCACCAGTCCTTCTCTGTGAACAGAAGGTCCAGTGGGGCACCTCCTCTGGTAGGCTCACTAACCAGCTGTGTCAGGAAGCTATCTTTCACGCTCTCCAGAAACCTCCTAGACTGCTTTCTCTGAGCTGTATTGGCTGACCCCAGCTCCATGACCCATCTCCCTAAACTGCCTGAAAATGAAATGGTTGAGGAATAGGGAATGGAGTGGTGAGATTGGGCCTGGGAGAAAGGGGGAAGTCGGAGCTGAGTTGATTTAGTTTTGTCTTTGTTTCTCATGATCCTACTCTTTTTAACTGTCAGTTAAATTTATGAGAGCTGCTGGATGGGCATTGGCAGCCAGTCAAGGTCAACCTACCACAACATCCTAACGTGTTCTTATATACAGTCATCTGCCTGTCCCTCCTTTCCTCCGCTCTCTCCAGTAACTCACAGATTAGTATTAATGTTAAAATTATCTGCATTCAAAGTACCATGATTAGCAGAAGACAGGTAGTCTGGATGAGCAC
Source organism: Heteronetta atricapilla (assembly GCA_011075105.1). Lineage (NCBI taxonomy): Eukaryota > Metazoa > Chordata > Aves > Anseriformes > Anatidae > Heteronetta > Heteronetta atricapilla. Next base: position 84,247,302 of record CM021732.1, read on the forward strand.
TAATAGAGAAGAGACTTCTTCTCCAAGGCCTCTTTATGGCATAGGGTCTGTTATGACTATGAATATCTTCTGCAAATTTTTTATGATGTGGAACTGCATAACATAAACTCAGTATTATTTAAATACTTCACAGAAGAAAGTCATTGAATGGCCATCTGTTTCTACTGCTTTATACAAATTCTGGTGTGCATAATTCACACTTTTGCACAGTAACACAGACGTGTGCATGGGTACAAATCACATCAGGCATTTTGGTGGGCTGGCATAGCCTCATTGGACTGACCAGTTCATGATGTTTAAGCTGGTTCCTTGAGGCAGCAGCCAGCCACTTCAACAGTGAAGAGATGTAAAATATTTGTAGTCTTCTCAAATGTGGGAGGGTAATGGCTCCTTTAGAGTGCTAGGTGGAAGTACACTTTTACTTTTTTTTCAGAAGCAATGGGAACCACCTTGAAGGACATATGTTAGGAAATTTAGGCTTTTGTTACCAGCTGAATTAGTGCAGCATCTGGTACACCTAGATTTTTGCTATTTCTAGGAATGTAGCTGTAATTGTTTTAATTCATTTGAGAAGTTTGGTAATCATTTACCTTGAAAAGATCAGGCAGTGAGACAGGGCCTATGTTATTGATCTGATGCAAATTCTTCTGCTGCTTGGGCAGTTGCTTACGTTGAGCCTCAGTCACAGTTAATGTGCAAGCTGAAAGGATGTTTCCAGCCATATTTATAAATAAGGGTCACTCAGTTTTCTTTTCCACACAGAGCAACCGGGATTCGGAGATGTCTGGTCCTTTTATTGTAGGACTGTTTGTATTTTTGGTATACTGTAAAGCTCAAGTGTTGGTATTCCTCTTGTTCTCTTATATAGATTCAGTCTTGCATGTAACTTTAGGTAGAGCCTCATTCTCTCCTTGAAGATCCCAGACAGGAGAAGTCTGTATGCTGGGTAGCAGTAACAAGCTCAGGGATGAAGTGTACTTCAAGAAAATTTATTACAGGAAAGTTTTCTTTAGTTCTGTCTGAATTTAGGCCTCAAATAATGCACCCCAAGGAAGTGATACCTTTGCTTACATTGCAGAGTCAGATTAAATATACAGTTTCCCTCTTCTTCTTTAAATCTTTATGTTCTTTGTCTTTTTTTTCCCCAACTTCTGGATTCATAACTATTCTGTTTTCAGAGTGCTAAGAAACATAATTATGTTTCTTAGATTCTTTTTTTTTTTTTGTGTGTGTGTGTGTGTTTGTGGCTCTCCATGACTTTTTGTGTTCCTTGAATTTAAGTAAAAGAACTGAGTAAATTTCAGTAGGCTTCACTGGAAGAAAAAACAAACAACAACAAAAAACCAACTCCTCTGCCAGGAGAGGTTACAGAATCTGCAAGGAGACAAGCAGACTATTCAGAATATTACAGTTAAAATTTCACGATATCTTTCAAAAGTAAAATAAGTCTTATTTCTTAAATAACTAAGTTTTGAGTTGGCTTCTGTTAAAAAATAGAGCTCCTTAGGTGTCCATCAGAGTGAATACAGTGGAGAAATGCTAAGTAAATATATGTACCTTTAAATTGTTTTAAAATAATGTGTTTTCCTCCCTGCACTTCAAGGTAGATACAAATCCAGTGTTTTTTTTTTTCTGGAAAGTTTTTTTTTTTTTTTTTAATAAAACAGAGATAAATATTATCCTTTTATTTTTTCCCCTCAAAAAATACAGATATGTTATTTTGATATACACCTGAATTGAAATAGCAAATTTATTTTGAGTTGTTGGAGCTTTTTCTCTCTGCAGCTTTGTAGAGGTGCACACAGTGTAGGCTGATTTGTGTTTCAAATCCATTTTTCTGTTCATAGGATATTAGGTTTTATGAATGAGTGGATTCTGATCTAAATTTAAAGTTCTTCAGTACTTCAGGCATATATTAAAGGGGGTTGCTATTATAAGCCACTGTACAGAAACTGTCTTTTTTTTTTTAGTGAATTTAGAGAATGTTTACAATTTCTAGCCTCTTTTCTGTTCTTAGACAAAACTCCCTTTGATTTCAGAGTGTTTAGCTTGCTACAGTAAAAGCTCTGGGATTTGGAACATTGACTTCAAACGACACACTTCAGCAGGATAAGCAAGGGAGAATTTTTAAGAAGTAATTCACAGTAATAAGAATGAGTTTTTGTTACTTTCTTTTTATCATGTTAAACTGCTATCCAATATACGCAAGTGTTAGAAAGCTAAAAGTTATAACATACCCATCAGGAGACAAATTGCTAATAAGGTATAATTTGATGGGGGAAGGCTAATGGCATCTGTAAAAAGAAATGAGAACCCTGTGGCTGCATAGAAGTGCCTTATTAACAGTTGCAGTGGGTATCCTATTGAATGAGCTTTATTTATCATGCTTTTATAGTTATCTCCACTGAGCCTTCAGCTTCTTGGTGAAAAATACAAAAGTACAATATTGTTCTGCCACTGTAGCAATCAGGTGGTTTCTAAACCAATAAAAGTTGAAAATAGGCTACAGGAGGAGGAGGTGGGAGACATCACATAGCTAGTTCTGAAATAAATTTCTTCAATTAGGCTCTGTGTAATAGATTGTTACTAAAATTTTGTGCATGTCACTGAAACTTAGGAGATATTTTTCATGACAGTTAAGGATTCCTTCACTGACTTTCCTGATGTAAACTGAGAATTGAGCTTTCTGTCACTAGTTTTAAGGATCTGACACCCTTCCACTTTATTTCATAGATGTGGGGGTTGCTCTTTGAGGTTCTCTGGCTGTCTGTGGTACCAGTGTTTTTGGCTTGCACAGTGAGTTCTCCAGTGGCAACTTTCTCCTATACAGCTTATAGAAAAGCACCAGCAAAGGCAACTGTGTTATTCAGAAGTGCAGTCATGGATCTCTGGGGATGTGTGATGGCTTTGCTTTACAAATATTTGTTTGTTTTCTACTTGAAAAAAAAAAAAAAAACTGCAAAGAAAGAATGGAGTTAGAAACTCTTTACAAATTGCTTTCACCATAGAATAACGAGCTCTAAAATAAAACTTTTCCTGGAGAATCTGGTATGTTTAGCTAGGCATTCATTTTTAATGAACTATTTTATTGTGCTTTGTTCATGGTCCTGTAATGCTAATAGATCATGCAGTACTAACAAATACAAATTTCCCTGTGCACCAGACAATGTATCACACAGATTTTGATTATTTTTCTCCTCCTCCAATTTGATTTTAGAATGAAAGCTCTTGCAGAAATCTTCAGATGTTCACCTGTTGTAAAGTGGTTTTGGGTGCACAGCAAATAATAATTGAACAAGATAATTCACTGATTAGCTATGGTTTATTTCCGAAGTTTCAATGCATAAATATTTTAGAGCAGTCTACTTAATGATTAATTGACTACTTAATACACAATAAATCTATTGTTATAGATAATTACTCAGTCTGTCATATAATAGGTTATGTATAAGTCTGTCTGTAGTGTTTTCTACAGATGACCATTTGTAACAAATTTCTCAGGTTTTAAAACAACTGTTAATAATTTATTAAACCTATTAAAATTTAAATTCAGTATGAAATATGAATTACCCATTTTTAAAAACACTACTAGAAGGTAATTATCATTATTATTTTTTATTCTTGGTGATTAAGAAATCAATTATGGAAATCATCCACTGAGGAAACCGAAAGCATACTAAATGACTTATCTTCCTCACCAGAGGAATTTTGATGGACTGAGGTTTTGATGGTTGGCAATATAATAAGTCAAATAAAATTCCAATTCCCCAACCCGACATCATTTTGCCTGTGATGTACTCTCTAGATGCAAGTGCACAAGTGATGAAGAATTCATCCCCCTTCATCTTTGCAGCCCGTTGGTTGGGATTCTTAGGCTGAGTCTAAGTGTAGAGCACAGCTTCCTACAGCTGTCCCATATGTGCTGAAATATGAGGTCAGCCTGGGGTAAACATTAGAGACAAATAGTTAAGATATGATATTGATGATTGTTTCAATGAGTACCTTCTTTTCTGAGGTTTCTTGTGTATGTGGAATGAGGTAAACACCTTTATCTTTGACAGAGCTATATCTTTTTCTCTAAACAGCTGCTCTGTTGCCTCTGCAAAAATTGTCTTTTTTTTTTTTTTTTTTTTTTTGATCTTTAGGCTTGTCTTTTAGAAAATTGGATAAAAATAACCCACTCATTTCCCATAGCTGATATCAGGTTACCAGATGTCACTGAGCTTCACTAATAGTTTGAATGAAGTTTAACACAAAACCTGGATGTGAAAAGCCCTGTGCCCTGTGCAATGGTATATTATCCTATACGATTTCCTTATGTCAAAAAAGGAGAAAAATAAACTTTATTCAGCCTTTTTCATAGCCTCACCATTATTCCAAATCTTCATGATGAAATTGTCATTTAAAGTTGTATTGCTGTTCTCCTTGTTCCCTCTTCTCTTCCTACTGCAATTGGAGTACATGAAATTCTCTTGACCTTTCATATTCTGAGTAGAAACTTGTCTTAGTCCTGGTGCTCCTTAAGTTTTTCTTCCTCACCCTTGCTTTCTGTAAAATTTAATAATACAGCTACGTTCCAGTGAGTTTCCAAGTAGCTGTAGGTTCAATCTTTCCTGATGTAATAAGCATCTTCCGTGCTTTGTTATTAATGAGAATTTTCCTCGTTCTGATATTCTTTTTGTGTGTGTGTATGTGTGTGGTACATTAGAGTGTACCCAGCTACACCTGGGGGAGGGTGAAGGACAAGTGGAGAGCTTGTGGGTGAGAATTAAGGGTTGGGCTGGTATGGGGGACACTGTTGTGGGGGTGTGCTACAGGTCACCAGATCAGGAGGAGGAGGTCGCTGAGGCCTTCTACAAGCAGCTGCTAGTAGCTTCACGATCACGGGCGCTGATCCTCATGGGGGACTTCAATTACCCAGACATCTGCTGGGTAAGCAACTTGGCCAGGCACGCACAGTCCAAACGGTTCATACAATGCATGGAGGACAATTTTCTGATGCAGGTGGTCGAGGAGCTGACGAGGCGGAGGGTGCTCCTGGACCTTGTTCTTACCAACAGGGATGGGCTTGTTAGGGATGTGAAGGTTGGGGGCAGCTTGGGATGCAGCGACCATGAGATGGTGGAGTTCAAGATGGAACGTGGTGGAAGAAGTAAGGCTAAAAGCAGGATCGCTGCCCTGGACTTTTGAAGAGCCAACTTCGACCTCTTCTGGGACCTGCTTGGGGGTATCTCATGGGCTAGGTTGCTTGAAGGCAAGGGTGCTTGTGAGAGCTGGGCTACATTTAAGCAGCACTTCTTCCAAGCTCAGGATCGAAGCATCCCAAAGAGTAGGAAATCGGGGAAGGGGGGGAAGGAAACCTGTGTGGATGAACAAGGAGCTCATCGATAAGATCAAAAGGAAGAGGAATGTCTATGAAATGTGGAAAAAAGGCCTGTTCTCTTGGGAGGAGTATAGAGATGTTGTCAGGGCCTTCAGGGACACGACGAGGAAGGCTAAAGCCTAACTAGAGATGAGGTTTGCAAAAGAGATAAAGGATAATAAGAAGGGTTTTTTAAAGTATGTAAACAGCAAAAGGAAGGCTAGGGATAATGTGGGTCCCTTGCTGAACGAGGAAGGTGTCCTGGTCATGGGAGACATTGAGAAGGCAGAGATACTGAATGCTTTCTTTGATTCAGTCTTTGCTTCAAGGACTCCCCCTCAGGACTCCTCGTTCCTGGTGAGAGGACAAAGGGTCTGGGAAATGGAGAGCTCCCCCCTGGTCGACGAGAGAGTAGTTTGGGAGCATCTGAGTGGGCTCAACACACACAAATCCACGGGTCCCGATGGGATGCATCCACATGTGCTAAGGAAGCTGGCAGAGGTGATCACCGAACCACTCTCTCTCATCTTTGAAAGGTCCTGGAGAACTGGTGAGGTGCCTGAAGACTGGAGGATAGCCAATGTCACTCCGGTCTTCAAGAAGGGCAAGAAGGAGGATCCAGGAAACTACAGGTCCATCAGTCTCACCTCTGTCCCTGGAAAGGTGTTGGAACAGCTTGTTCTGGATGCCATCTCCAAGCAATTGGAAGAGAAGAATGTTATGAGGAGTAGTCAGCATGGATTCACCAAGGAGAAGTCATGCTTGACCAACCTCATTGCCTTCTGTGATGGCATCACCAGCTGCGTAGATGAGGGGAGAGCAGTGGGTATCATCTACCTTGACTTTAGCAAGGCTATCAATACTGTCTCCCATGATATCCTGCTAGCAAAGCTGAGAAGGTGTGGGCTAGAGGACTGGACAGTAAGGTGGATTGGGAACTGGCTGACTGGTCGAGCTCAGAGGATGGTGATCGGTGGCACAGAGTCCGTCTGGAGACCTGTGACTAGTGGTGTTCCCCAGGGGTCGGTGCTGGGTCCGGTCTTATTCAACATCTTCATCAATGACCTTGATGAGGGAATAGTGTCCGCCCTCAGCAAGTATGCTGATGACACAAAGCTGGGAGGAGTGGCTGACATGCCAGAAGGCTGTGCTGCCATTCAGCGAGACCTGGACTGGCTGGAGAGATGGGCAAGAAGAAACCAAATGCGGTTTAATAAGAGCAAGTGTAGAGTCCTGTGCCTGGGAAGGAACAACCGGAAGTATCAGTACAGGCTGGGGGACGACCTGCTGGAGAGGAGCTCTGCGGAGAAGGACCTGGGGGTCCTGGTGGACGACAGGTTGACCATAAGCCAGCAGTGTGCCCTCGCGGCCAAGAGGGCCAAATGGGATCCTGGCGTGCATTAAGAGGAACATGGCCAGGAGGTCTAGGGAGGTGGTCCTCCCCCTCTACTCTGCCCCGGTCAGGCCTCACCTGGAGTACTGTGTCCAGTTCTGGGCACCGTGGTACAAAAAAGACAGGGATCTCCCAGAAAGAGGCCAGTGGAGGGCCACAAAGATGACACGGGGCCTGGGGTAGCTTCCCTATGAAGAAAGGCTGAGAGACCTGGGTCTGTTCAGCCTGGAGAAGACTGAGAGGGGATCTCATCAATGTCTATAAATACCTGAGGTGTGGGAGACAGAAGGACGTAGCCAACCTCTTCTCAGGGGTTTGTGGGGATAAGACAAGGGGCAATGGCTGTGAGATAGAGCACAGGAAGTTCTGCACTGACATGCAAAAGAACTTCTTCACGGTGAGGGTGACGGAGCACTGGAACAGGCTGCCCAGGGAGGTTGTGGAGTCTCCTTCTCTGGAGATATTCAAGGCCCATCTGGATGCCTACCTGGGCAGCCTGCTCTGATTAACCTGCTTTGGCAGGGGGGTTGGACCCGATCTTTTGAGGTCCCTTCCAACCCCTACAATTCTGTGATTCTGTGATTTCTTCACAGCTCACAACATTTTCTATTGTGACTCTCAATTATGTTCCTATTCTTCTTATTCTTCCCTGTATTCTTGTGATTTAGTCCGTCTCAGATAATTTTAGTGTTTGTCAAATTAATTCCAATTACTTTGAAAATAATAATAATAATTAAAAAGTTTCTTCTTTTCTGACTGAACTGTCAGTTGTGTTATGATCAACACTGTTGCCAACTCTTGGTGGTGTTTTTCTTGTTGTGTTCCATTTTGCCCCATCCATTTTCAAAGTGTCCTATATGTCCATGTATTGTTCTTAAAGGGAAAGAAGAAAAATCAATCTTGATGTTCCAAAATCACCTTTCTGGTCTATTGATTTAACCAGAAGGATGTAGAAAATCTCATGTTTGTGTCTCTTTACTATTGAACCACATATTTATTTCCTGACTTTTCACTGCACAAGCTGTGCAAACTGGTGGTTCTAACATTCCTTTTACTGTTTCTCAGCTTTCTCTGTGTTTTTATCTGCCTAAAATCTTTGTACCCCTATTTGGTTGCATATTGACTGGACATATATTCATTTTTAAATTTACTTCAGCAATGTTTGTCTCTTCACTGTTTTTTAAGATGACAATTTCAGGCTAACTTTTCAAATAATTATTATTTTAAATAAGCTATTGTAAGTAACTATAGATGGGTATTAACATATTAAAGCCTGACATCACTAAAGCCCAATGGCAAAACTATCTGAATAAATAAAAGAGACAAAAAAGTAATAGAATTTTTATTCTATTTGTAATAAAACATGGTGAACAAAATTATCTAAATATAAAAATAGAAATATTTCTTTTTTTTTTTTGTAGTCTCAATTATGCAGTATGATGTTCAGCTAATTCAACAAATATCACTTAGAAGGTGTTATAAATTTAATCCTTCACCATATATCTCATGTTCATCTGTTTGCATTTGTAAAACTCATATCTGGAAGCTATAATCCAGTTGTCTGACATCTCAGGGACAAGATATAGTATCTTGTCTGCCTTTCTGAGAAATTATTTCAGGAAGGTTTTGAGTTTGCACAGAGCCTTCTGAAGTGTCATAACTTCCTTGACAGCCTGAGGTGGGGGGGGGCTGACGGCTGGCCTAGGTCCTAGGTCCTTAATCCCACACTAGTGTGGCTGTCTTGAACAGCACATTATTATGGGGCAAGATAGCACACCTTCCAGTGCCTCTGCCTCCTTTCCCATTTCTGCATGCACCTGCTCATTTGCAGTGATGAGCAGGTGCACAGGAAAATAAACCATTTTCCTATATTCAAGGTCAGAAGTGCAGTCTTAATTTTCTGAAATTCCTGTGTCAGGGGACTCTTTTTCCACTTATTTCACCTAGGGGGTTGGAGGGGGGGAGGGAAGGGTGGGGGCAAATTGCACTATAATATCTTTCTTTTTAATGAAATACAGAGAATCCTGACATTTCTGATCAGCACCTAAAAGTTTACAACACTACTTGTAAAATAATAAAAATAGCTTTCAAAAGGTCTTGGAGCCTACTAAAATCAATCTTTTTGCCAAAAAGCAGGGAATGCTTTAAAAGTCAATGTGCTAACACAGATGTTAATCTTAAAGGATTTGCATATAATTTACTCAATACATTAAATTTACTATATCTAGTATAATTTCAAATTGTGCATTAAAATATTTTATGAAATCTCATTCCTACCTGCTGAATGGCTGCCAAGTTTGGGAATGCAAGAACATTTGGTTGTTTTACCCCTTCAGCACAGTCCCACATTCAATTTTCAAATGTCCATAAAATCGTAAAAGCCTCAAAATTCCAGATTGGAACATTTAAAACTTTGAAAGTCATAGTGCAACACTTTTTTGAATAACTCTGGTAGCAGGACTAAGACCCAGCTTCTCAATACAATTAAGGTCTGAGTTGCTGACTTCAGGTTTACAACTGTATTTTTCTCCATAAACCCATCTCTGTTAAGTGTAAACCAAATTAATGTTTTGTGACATTTAGAAATCTTTGCAGAACACAAAGGGGGAATGCACAGGTGGATGGTTGGGTGACATTTTGTAAAAGTTCAGTCTTGGGCAGAGTCTAGTGTCATTAAAGTTTAACAGCATAGATAACCACCGAGAGTCCCTGAAAGTCTGAAAATAACAATTATTTTTCAATATGCTTATTTTTTTTCCCTTCTAATATCAGTTCTGACAAACTTTTCAACAACTTTTTTTTTTTTTTTTTTTCATAGTCAACAAAATAAGCTAAATAAAACTTTGGCTGGGATATATACATTTCATCTCACTTTTTTATATACTCCAGACCAGTATATTTGAAAGAAAATTCAGTTGGCATCTGCATTGTCCTGGAAGCCAAATTAAAGCTTCATATACTATGTGATTTAAGTATGAAATTATACATATATGATGGGATCTCAGTTTTTATTAAATGTCAAACCCTGGAAAATTCAAGTATAATTTGGTGTTTATTTCCACATATTTCATACTGCTCACTTTTTAAGAAACTGAGGATACAATTTTCTAACTGTGGATGAACAGTAAAAGCTGGTTCTGAACAAATCAAAACACACATAATATTATTTCCAGGAGAACTGACTGTTGCATGTGGTAATTGGTGGCAAGTTACCAGAATGAATGTAATCAATTAGTAAAGCTGTCCATACAGTGTTGAACTTCTCAAATTATCTGCTGGCCTGTCACTTCATAATGAGATCCTAACCAGGATGCCTTTAGGCCCCAGAAACCAGTTTTTCTTTTCTTTGAAGAGCCAAAAGAGAAAGCTATGTTAAAGGGAAGTCCCTTTTTAATATTTTTGTCTAGCATTTCCACAGAGGACAGTCACTCTGAAGTTGACTGTTGGCAAGATAGACAGCTTCAGCATTAATGGCTGCAAGGACAAGAGGTCATGGCTCTGTGGAAAACAAAGAAAATGGTTCCTCAGAAGTATGGAGAGGTATAAATCTTTCTTAAGTGGCTCCACATATTTGCTGAAAGCAGGGATGTCAGTATACCTAAAATTTCTGGTAACCATCAAAACTACTGCTAACGCTGGCTGCTAATTTGCTGCTAATGTCTTGCTGGTATACTTCTCAGTGGTTACATTCTCTCTCCACATTTACTATTCTGACACTTTCTTTATGGCCTCTTTAAACTCAGCTTTTGGATGTGAGTATACATGTTTGTTGAGACATGGTTTTTCAGCCTGTGAGACACCCTCGCCAAACAAGTAACAACTTCTTGAAGCTATTCCATTGCTGGACTGATGCAAACAATAACGCAATATTACTCATGTTTACTCATGTTTGTTGACATCTATTGTTATGATTATTGCCATTATACCCCAACTCCCCAAAGTATTGTTTAAATACACGATATAAGAAATGAAAGCAAACAGTGAAAAAGCAAAAAGGAAATCTCATGTAGTTCTTAATTTTTGGCATTGCATAATTAAACCATCTTCTTTAATGTTATTTTTGCCAGTATCTAATTAGCAGAGCCATCTGCCTAAGAAGTGCTGGACCATCTGTCTGAAATACTGTTCTGTTTTTCTTTTTCTTTTTTTTTTTTTTTTTTTTGGTTCTTCACTAATTAACTTCTTTCACTATGAAATATTGTACATTCTGTTTTTACACTGCAAAGAAGTTCATTTATATATATATGTATGTGTACCTGCCTACATGTATGTATTGTATCTATGAAGCTATAGGAATACAGTTATTCCAGGAGATCTGATTGTATACTGTTTTGTGTGCACCTTCCACTAATATAGGTGAAAGCCATGTGGGTTTTTTTGACCTGTAAATGGAACTAATGCATATCTCATCTAATATACTCGAATTGAACAATCCTTGCTTTGATTGTGTTCAGACTTGGCAAATTTATTGTCTGTGTTTACTAGTTAAAATTAGAGTTGTGGAAAATGGCTATAATAATTATTTACTTATGGTTTTGATTTTTTTCTTTCGTTTTGTATTTTTATTTTCTGGAAAACTATGGAATAATTTAGGTTGGAAGAGATATCTTAATATCTTGCCAAAGGACTTACTATGTTGCTGCATGTTAGAAATGAAGAAAAGCCCTTGAGAGTTAGTTCTTAACTGGGAGGGACATTTATTATTCACTGTTTTCTTATTTTCCTTCTATTTTAGTGTTCTTCTAAGGCATTTAAATAAATTAGTTTAGATTGGGGATTTTCATTCATTTTCCCCGTTCAAAACTGAACTATGGCTTTCTTATCTGACTACACTGTGCCAAATTCAGTCTTTAGGCTTGGTCACACAATTGAGTTTTGCAGGAGTAAAAATCTCACTGCAAACTTTATCTACAGTTCTACCGGTGACTGTCAAATAATTAAGGTTTATTTATATCTACTAGATTGTAGATATGTAGAAGACTAGGAAATTAGAAACAAACTAAACCAAGACATTACATTTATAGAGGTGCTTGAAAGAGTGTATTTATAGCAGGATTTATGAGGCATGCAGCTGTACTAGAATCAGCTTGCTATCAAAGACAGAATGATGTGCTGCCTTATATGCGACTCCTTACAGGTATGTTATTTGTGAAGACATGTACCAGTAGCTGATGTACTACCATACTTATTTTCTCCAGCAATAACATTCAAATTCTTGTTCCTTCCTTCCCCAGAGCAAAGAAAAACATGAGTCTCTATAATTTGGTTCAGTGCATTTTGTTGCCAGCTTTAGTAGAATTACAATATTAATTAAAAAACGTATGTGGAGCACTGGAGGTTGTGTTTTGTCACATGAAAATTGGATCTGCTTTTTTAAGATGTAGAAAAGAATAGCTCCTAACAGGATAAACTTTAGATGTGTTGGCCTTGAAAGGGATCAAATAACCAACATAGTATTCATATCTTATTCTCTACACTGCTTAGCTAAACTTTACAGAAATATTGGTAAATGGTGCAATGCAGGAGAATATGTCAGTTTAGGGCAAGCAATGAATAATACTAACTTTTCTAAGTTAACCTGTTGTTGCTCTTGTTCTCTAAAAAAATAATCTGTATATGTCAGACTGCTCTTTCAGAATTGTGTGTATTAAAAGGAGCGTGGCCAGCAGGTCTAGGGAGGTGATCCTCCCCCTCTACTCTGCCCTGGTCAGGCCTCACCTGGAGTACTGTGTCCAGCTCTGGGCACCGTGGTACAAAAAAGACAGGGATCTCCTGGAAAGAGGAGAGGGCCACAAAGATGATATGGAGGGCCACAAAGATGATACGGAGGGCCACAAAGATGATACGGGGCCTGGGCTAGCTTCCCTATGAAGAAAGGCTGAGAGACCTGGGTCTGTTCAGCCTGGAGAAGACTGAGAGGGGATCTCATCAATGTCTATAAATACCCGAGGTGTAGGAGACAGAAGGACGTAGCCAACCTCTTCTCAGGGGTTTGTGGGGATAAGACAAGGGGCAATGGCTGTGAGATAGAGCGCAGGAAGTTCTGCACTGACATGCAAAAGAACTTCTTCACGGTGAGGGTGACGGAGCACTGGAACAGGCTGCCCAGGGAGGTTGTGGAGTCTCCTTCTCTGGAGATATTCAAGGCCCATCTGGACGCCTACCTGGGCAGCCTGCTCTGATTAACCTGCTTTGGCAGGGCCCAATGATCTTTTGAGGTCCCTTCCAACCCCTATGATTTTGTGATTCTGTGAATTTAAACTTTAAACTTTAAACTCTTCATCTGCTAGTAACAAAAACCACATTGTTATTATTCTGTTGGGGCATTTTGTTTTGTCTTTATGTATTAAAGATTCAGGACACATTTTTCTCCTGTTGCTTTTTTCCACACTGAAATGACATTTAACTTGATGAGTTTCCACCTGTCTTCCTCCTGTGTATTACTAGTAGGCTTTGTTGAATAACTGTATTTCCATTTTGTGAAAAAGGCCCGCAAATTTCCTGGAGATAAAAGAAAAAAAGAATCTGTATATATAAATGTTAGTTTATATCTATTCTTTTCATTTAATCAGTAACAGGGCATATGCATTTATTACTGAAATATGTATGAACCTTGGGGACCAAAGTATAAGAGCCTGATCTATCCAGCTCTCTTTGGATGCCTTTGTAATAAACTTCATTTGCAGCCTGCTCTATTATTGTCTCCTCCAGCAGTGGAATCCAGTGCTTTAGGGCTATAAAATATATTTGATTTGAGACATGACACTTAACTTTTCACTAGTTTGTCTGTATGTACGTATTAGGTTGGACTTGGTGATCTTGGAGGTCTCTTCCAACCTAGATGATTCTGTGATTCTGTGATCCAGACAGTATTATTCTTTTGGCATACATTGTCCTGAAGAGGGGTTTCCTAGAAAGTTAGAAAATGTATGTATTTATGCATAGTTACAATAGTTTACAATAGAATACAATGGTTCTGTTTGGGTTCTTGTATTTGCTCTTAACTACTGTACTCAAATACATAGCACAATGTTTTAGTATTTAGTATCCTTATTTGAATCTATGCATTTCATGGATGCAGAAGAAAGAGATGAAAGTTTTATTTCAGTTATGCTAATAATTGCATTAGTGGTTTTGTGACCTGCTTGTAGAAGTGCACTGTATACTTTTCTGAGATTTCATGGAAAACTTGTAGAACTGTCACTTTTGGCTTCTGAATTTCTTACCACCAAAGCCTTTTTTTTTAAAAAAAAAAAAAAAAAAAAAAAAAATCAGTGCCTGAGAAATGTACTTAATTTGCTTGATTTATGACATTGCACAATTTTTGCATTTTACATCTTTCTCCTTCAAATTACTCTTTTAACATGGACTTAGAGCTGTTTGAAAGCTGGATATTTTTTCACTGAAAATTGATTTATTGATAAACATTTTATCTTGATTCCAATCTTTCTGTCTTCTTTCTTCCTGCTGTTCAGGCTCAGCATATTCTTCTCAGTTCAGTTTTGGCAAGAATTTTCCTTCTAACTGTACTTTTCAGTACCCATATTCCAAAAAGTCTTTCTATCCTGACCTCCTACTAGTAACTTTGGCATTTCTCCAGGCATTTCAACTTTGTGTTGTTTAAAAATAATATATTCAATATAAGATACTTGTATCTGTAGCCATATAAGATAAAGGTTCAGTGTGTTGTCCTAATGAATTGATTAGGAACCTACAATGGTTATCCAAGAGCAGTCTTTTGTAGTGTTGTAACCATTAGAGAGGTGAATTTTGCATTACAGAATCCAAAATGTTGAATCATTGCTGCTTTTTTATCTAATATAGGGTAAGATACATTTTGTTATAGGTGCTATGGTCATTTGCAAGTTGACTTTTCCAGAAGTTTTCAATATAATCCCCAACATGCTGTTGTCATTTATCTGCAAAAGAAAATGCTTTAAATGAAAGAGCTTGGGCTGGAGAAAGAGAAGCAATGATGTTTGTTTTATATGTTTTTATTTCCTGAAATGAAAAGCTCATTCTTGGGCTTGTTGAAAAGCAAATCAGAGTACTACACAGTATACTCTGCAGGCATTTTCCCCCTTTGTTTAAACAGGCTTTCACCCTGTTATTTTTATTAATTATAGAGACTGCTATTAATGTAGTCCCCATTGAAAGACAGGTACAAAAGATTGCTTATATTAAATCTGAATGAATTATCTCTCATTATTTCCTGGTAAACAAAACTGAAAAAGCTGTGATTTCAATAATTAAGCAGCAGTGGTTAGTTTAGTAATCTCAGTCCTTCCTGATAAAATTTAAAATGCTTTGTGACATTTCTATAAAGAACAAGTGGATGTGCACCGTTGATGTGAAAGCAAGTAGGGTGATTTAAAATGCACTCTAACTACATAGCACACATAGGCATTCAAATATGTGCATGTATTGGCACATAAACACCAAGCATAGGACCTGCTCCACTGAACAATAGAGTTTGTAAGTCATAGCTGTTGAATGGTAAATATGGAAATAATTGGAATTAACTCAGGCAGTGAAACTGCAGTGATGCAAACTAGACTTCCAGTCCTGGCATAAATCTGTTAAAGCGAAGAGACAGTTCAAAAATGAGGATAAATTGCTTCTGCTTTGCAGTGCTCCATTTCACTCTTGTCTTGTATGTGTCTGCTTGTTGCTCCTTTCCTTCAGTCGATGTTTTAGCTCTTCTGATTACTGCTGCAGTCACACTTTGAGCAACTAAAATCTCCATTTCACGCTTGAGAGAAATTCTGCAAAAGCAGCAGGAGTGCAACCTTTCCCAATACCCAAGGTCTCTCAGCAGAGCTGATTTCAGGTGCGATGCTTCCCTGCTCTGCTTGAGAGGAAGGGTTGTCCTTTCCCCATGTTCTTAGCTGTTTAGCTTAGTGAAGCTGGTACAAAAGCAACTAGTTAGTGTCAAATGTGGTTGGGGTTCATTCTGCTGTAGATGTAGGTACAGTCAATCATGGGGATGGCCAGTTTCACTTTGGATTAAGAAACTGAAAGCCTATGAACAGCAAAACTACATTTCTAAGGAGAAAAAACTTGTAAGGTGATTATGTATAGAACCACCCCCAGTTAATCATCAGTATGCCTGAAGCACATGTCTCAAGCATGGGCTTACATGGTTGAGTTTCACATCTCTGTGTTCCCTGCATTTCTAATTAATTTCTGTTGGTTACAGGCAGTGGAATGGCAATGTGATGAAGCTACTAAAAGAGCCTGTTACAGTAAAGGCAAATCAAAGGTAAGCATGAGACAGTTCTGCTTTTACAAAATTTTTAATAGCATCTATAATTCAGTGTATAAATCTCTACCTTATGCAGTTGTGCTATCTCCCATTCTTTTCTGAATAAAGTTGTAGTAAAACAGTATGACACTGATGTATGTGCAAAGGAATTAAAAAAAAACAATACAGGGAGGTGTGGGGTGGGACAAACAGTCACATGGTGCTGTTGTGAAGAGATCAAGGAACTGAGTTTCTAACAATTTACTGTTTGGACTCTACAACATGTTATGTGTAATGGGCAGTATTCTCACTTCATTTTCAATACTGTAAATCCCACATAACTGTGTAATTTCTTTGTAAAATCATCAATTTATTTTCATGTGTATTCGATTCAATTTTTGGAACATTTGTATTTCATATGTAATGATGCTGTGAAGAAAATGGTATGACATTCACTAAATTTATGGACATGGGTCTTGATGTTATTTTTATTATTTAGAACCAGTTTCTTATCTGGCCAACTATCATTTCTTTTATTCAGAACAGTTAAATGCAGTCCTAAGATGGAACCTGTACTAAAGCCATGTTCTTTAGTGGCTGTCCTGAGTTGAATGTAGTTATGAAATTAAGTATAAAATCAACTAGAAATGCATGCAATATATGTCTATAATTATTATGCTGTTTAATGGTTAATGTTAATTGAGTTAAAATGTAAAGGAGAAACACAGAAGTACATTGCACAATAACTACAAGTGAACACAATTGATTTCAGGACTCACATTCAGTAGAACATGTTGGCATACCTTGCTGATGAGCAAAACTCAAAAGAAAGAAAGAAAGAAAGAAAAAAAGAACATAAAACCTTACCAAGCTTGAAAAATGTATTCCAAATATTCATGCCTTCTACTAAAGGACAGGTCTCTTCTGCATTGTCTGCATAGTTATATACATATAATCACTGACCTTTAATATCTTCCATCAAGCAAAGCAGTTCATTTTCAGCTTTTCTTACTAAGTGCTGGAAAATAATGTTGCAGTGTGGCCATGACCTATCTGTTCCCATCTGAGATTGAAGAAGAATGATCTCATTATAGAATCATGTCCATGTTATACTGTGAGGAGAGAAAAAGACTGAATTAGATGGGGAAAATAAATAAATAAATAAGAAGGGAAAAAAAAGAAAAAAAAAAGAAGAAAAATATGCACTGTAAAGCACAGAAGATTATTGTCTTTATGGAGGAACATCTCACTGTAGATATAATTTTACAGCACTGAGAAAAGGAATTAAGGATGGCATTGCCTTTTTTATTCTTCTCCTTTCCCTTTCTTCCCATCCCAGTGTGGGAAACATGTATTTAAGAGTTACTGATAACTAGGCATTAACATGCAGAATTTACTAGGTGTGTATAGAAGGTATTAATAGCTAGAGAAAAGGAATGGGCAATGTTTTACTTTAAAAATTACTGACTTGTGTGAAGGCTTTAATGGCAGGAATAGATTATAGATCAGAATGCTTACTAGATGCTTACTTGCTAACCTGCAGAGAGAAAAGAACTTTGTGGACCTCATATTTTAGATAAATGTTTCATTTTGTAAATTGTTATTTCTACCTAGAATGTTTGTAGTCTGTCATGTAATCAACCCTTCAAGACTTCACCCTTAGCTTCCAGGTAGTATATCAGAAGTTAAAGAGCTTGCTTAGGTGACAATAGAATATTGTTATTTGGCATTGATTGAGGTGTGTACAGAGAAGAAATATCATAGTAGGAATGCAATGTATAACTAAAAGTTTATGCCTCTGTTTTACAGTTATTTTTGAAATTTAAAACTGTGAGAATAACATTCAGCTTGTCTGAAAGTCACAGTGCAGTGACTGTAATCTAACATAATGGATGAAAATGGTGATAAATTTGAGGCTGTAGTGGTATACTTTGACTATTATGTTGACAGTACTCTTTGTGGTTTAATATCCATGTTCCTTTCAACAGTGCAGAAGCATATGTAGCTATTAAATAATTTTGCTCAGAGAAATACTAAACATTTGTGAAATATGTTCAAGAATGGCTGTTAGTGTAGTACATACATACATGTTTTCCTTCATGCTCATCACATCTTTTTGTAGAAGTGATTGAAAGTTCTTCTGTCACTGTACAATAATATATATTCTATTCTAATGAAGACCTCTAAGATTTCAATACTTGATGTTATGAAGGGTGCTTATAGGAAAGATGAAGAAAAACTTTTCACCAAGGCCTGTAGTGTTACAACAAAGAATAACAATCTCAAAGAAGGGGCTAGATATAGATTATAGATTGTTATTAGAAAGAGTTTTTGTTGTATTTTTTGTTGTTGTTGATGGTGGTGGTTTTTGTTTTTAACCACAAGGGTGGTGAGGCCCTGAAACAAGTTGCTCAAAGAGGCTGTGGATGCCCCATCACTGGAAATGTTCAAAGCCAGGTTGGATGGCGCTTTGGGCGACTTGATTTAATATAAGGTGTCCCTGCTCCTGGCAGGGGTGTTGGACTTGATGTTCTTACCTAAGGTCCCTTCTAACCCAAACTGTTTTATGATGCTGATATTGTTTCTTAGTATTGTTACAATTTGGATAAAGATATAGTGTTTCATTTGGATCTGTAGCCTTTTTCTTCATTCACAATCTAGAAGAGAAGTACAGTTCTTGGATTTCATTACATCTGAATGTAATCCTGTGAAGAAATAATTCTGAATGAGCAACCAGCCCAGATGGAACGACAACTGTCTTTTTCTTTGTACTTTTCATGCCTCTTGCTTTCACTGATGTGCTTGAGGTTAAAATCAAGGAATAAGTTTAAGGCCAGAGAAAGGATAACCTGGTGATATATGTCTTTTGCTGACTTATGCCCAAGAGCCATACTCTTTGTACTGGGAGAACTTATGCATGCAGATGAGGAAAGCACCTGATTCGTGGCATTCTCCTAGTGAAACCACAGCAGAAAATTAGCAGACCTGGAGGAACTCACTTCAGTGGTATAGTGAATTGTATTTCTTCAGAGGAACTGCCCCTGGAACATTTCAGTTGCTGTTACCAGAAAGGCTGCTTCCTTGCTTGTTGTTGTAGAAACAGATCCAGCTTAAACTGGGGAGCTGCTGGGGATTTCATTTCTGTAAAACTTCTCAGGGCGACTTCAGATTTCAGGCCTGATACATGTGTGACTGTAGGGAGGGGACAGGAAAGACTGGAGACAAAATACACAAGGCAAGCCCAGACAGCGGCAAAGGAATGGTGAGAATTACAAGGTAATGTGGGTAAGTTATTCACTCAGATCCTGGTTTCTCTTGAAGCTCTTCTGACCACAGACCAGTGTGGGGACAGTGAGTTCAGGCAGCAAATCTAAAAGTCAATTTGCTGATGGAGTGCCCTGAAATCAGAAGCCAGCTTTGAACCCTGAAGCAACTCTAGCTGTTTTGAGATAATGGTCAGTTAAACACAACTTTGGTGTTGTTATTGAGAAAGAAGCTGCATGGAATTTTTGCCCCTAGCTGTTAGCAGTAGTTGTTATTCTGAGGTTTATACCCTAAGAGCCAATGAGGGAAAAGAGCTGGAGAGAAAAATATACAGGGACATCTGTCACATCTGACAGTGTAATACGCACTTGACTTTTGAAGGCTGATGTTTGTTACTGAGACTTCATACATTTATCTACCAATGTAAGCAGTTGCTTAAAATAACTAGTGGCTTCAAGAGTGAGCCAGACAAAATGATGTCCTTGTGGCCAGCATGTGTTAGCATTTAGAAGTCTAAAATGCCACATATGATTAAGAGAATAAATTTGGCCATTTCAACTGGCACTTGTGGTAAGAACTGTTATAAAGGAAAAAATACAAATACACAAGGGAAATAAAATAAATTAGATTTAAAAAGATGTAATCAAGAATCTTGCTTATTTAAGATTGTAATGGTTGCATGTATTAGCATATGATTTTTCTGTAAAAGTATTAAAAATATAAGCACGGATATATTTAAAATATTAACCTATATGACAAACGTTGCTGCAAATGAATAAGTAACTGTAGCCAGATTGTCCTTAAACTGTCAAGTAGGTGTTAAAAATTAAGTAGTAACCTAGCCTGCTTGGCTGCTAAATTGTTTCAAATAGCTCTGTTTTCAAGTTACACTGATATGAAAGTAGACAGTACTTGCTCAATTAATTTCTTTTTCTTTAAATTAATTGAATTTCATTTTTATGGAGCAGTAAGAAAACATGGGCAAAGAAGTAAAAATGAAATGTAGAATAAGTCTACATAAAAGATGGCCACCAAATGGCCACCAAATGGTGGCCATCTGGAGCTACTGCCATCCTCCAGAATGGGAGGGGAACACCTAAAGCCACAAACGCTGTTTCCATTTTGGTGTGCTAGAGTGCTAGAGGTCTACACACACACACCTTTTTTTTTTTTTTAATTTATTTTTTATTTAAAAGTGAACATTTTTACTTCAGAGCTAGAAAAGTGATTCTAAACATTTTAATTAACTAAATTTATTTATTCATGACTAATATTTTGTTTTGTATTATTTTGGATTTGTTGTATGAAGAAAATAACCAATTGTATAAGCCACTTTTTCAGCTCTGATTTTGTTGTATTGTGTACCCAACAAAAGTTTGCTCTGAGAGATCTTATTTGCCCTGTTGCACTGTGAATGCTTGTGAAGTTGGCACAGGACTTGGGAACATTGAAGAGAAGAATCTTTTGAATCTCAGGAATGTCAGAGTTTTAAAAAATTACTTTTTTTTTTTTTTTTAACAGAGAGTGGGTGATCAGCACACAAATAATGTGGCGTTGGCACTATTTCAGGGAGTTCTGGAATATGAAGGGGAGAGGTTGGATGGGCTGTAATGTCAGAACCCACTTATTTCTCCTACACTTACATTCCATAGATTACAGAAAAGGGCGAGATGGTAACAGCCCAAAGAATAAAGTACTCTGTTATATGAAACTCCTTGAACATCCTTCATTTCATAAACCAAACCAATGAAAACAAAAACAAAACAAGACAAAAAAAAAACCTGCCACTTTTTTTTTTTTTTTTTTTTTTTTTTTTTTTTTTTTTTCATATGTGCGTAGTTAGAACAACATGCATCAAGGAAACTGCCCAGAAGCAGAAGTGAAATAATTGCTCTTTAAAAGGCTTGTTGCACTGCCAAGACTCTGTTATATCATTGCATTTAAACTTCTGTTTGTTTGAAAGAGTATTAAGATGACAGTCTTGGTAAATTCAAGATAAAGACATTGTATTTTTACCCAGCGGGAATCAACTCTTGGTTTTAAAATGTTTGACAATTACACTTAAGGCTCAAAGAGAAGGTTCTAAAAGCTAAGTTTTCATGAGAGACTAATGTAGTTTCTTTTGTATGTGTGTTTTTGAAGATGTGTGGTTAGTTTTGAAGGTGGCTTTTGATGTTTCATGGTTTGTTTTGGATTTATTATTATTATTTAGAAATCTTAAATGTATTTTGTCCATCTTGCTTCATGATCTATTTTGTGCCTGATGAATTTATTCATAATTATATTTGTCTTTCAAGATGAGAGTCTATTTGCAAGATAGACAAGCAACATACTTAGTGTAACCGTAGGACAGATAATGGGACTTCTGCATTGGTACCATTATATGGATGTATTTGCATGATTTCCCTTAATAAGTTAGAATTTCATAGCTATATTTTCTCAGGGTTTTTTAATGCTTTACATGTGAATGAATGCTGGAAAAACATTTTAGCCAAGTACTCAAATGGAAAGATCCTGGATTTTTTTTTTTTTTTTTTTTTTCCCACCAAGTATATGGTTGATTTTCTTTTTTTTGTTTGATTCCTCCTTCATTTCTGCAGGACAAATGTTTGAGTCTTTCCAATATACATTTCTGGGAGATCTTTAGTACTGCAGAAAAAAGCTCTGTGTCTGAACAAATGCTAGACATTGCTGTTGGTTATTAGCTTCTGAAATGAGAAAAATAAATCATAAAGCATCTACACATTCTAACAGTTTTTTTTTTTTTTTTAAAAAAAAAAAGTCAAATTATTCCTCAGGGGTCAGTGTAGATGTACTGAGATAATTAAATTTTGGAGGCTTTCATGAGAAACTTCAAACTGACAGAAATGTAGATGCTTATAATAATTTAAAAAAAAAAAGACAAAAAATGCATAAATTATGAAACTATTAGGGACAAATCCATGTCTGGATTTCTCAATAATTTTATTTATACTAGTTTGAAGATACTCTTCTTATTGGCAAGTTGTTATTAATCCTGACTTCCTCCCTTTGTCTGATCTGTCTTCAAAAGCAGCTGATTTATTGAAAGCTGATTTATTGAAGCTCATTTATTGAAACAGCATTGCATTATTAGTTTAGCTAAACTTTTGAAGTGCACACTCAGAAACAGTCTTTGATACTGAAGTGCTTTATTGTTCTAATATTAAGATCCTTTCACAAAGATTGATGTATGCCTGCATTGTTATTAGGAAATTTTTATGTATATCAATATTGCTAATGCATAAGGACTGAATATATTCTTTCTTTTCTGTATGCCAGGAGGAATGCCAGAACTATATTCGAGTGCTTCTTGTTGGAGGCAACCATCTCTTTACCTGTGGAACCAATGCATTCACTCCTATTTGCACCAATCGGACGGTATGAGTTAAATATTTAGTCTGACGAGCTCAAGTCCCTGCTGTGAGACAGCTGATTAATAGGCAGAGCATGCTGTGGTTGTGTCCAGACTATTTGCATATGGGTTGGAGAGCTGATATGTAAAATATTAGTTGGGCTGCCTACTGTGCATGTGTAGTTATAGAGAAGATGAGTACCTGTGCTAGTGATTTTTGACTGGTGAGAGTGAGAAATCTTTGTTGAGAAATCATTCAGTTTCTGGAAAACGAACAAACAAAACCCTAGTTGCAATTTATGTGTGTCAAAGGATCAATAATAGTCATATAATAAAAAACAAAATGTTACTGTTTGAACTAAGTGAGCTATTTATTTCAGAAGGGGAGAGGCGTTTAAATACACAGAACAACTATCACCAAAAAACTCCTTGTCACATATATTATGTTTAAAACTTTTGTACCTTTATTTTCAAATAACATATTAGCATCACACTTTGCTACATAGATGAAAGTATTAGGGCTGTTAAATCAGAGAGATATTTCTACAAATCTAGAAAGCTCATTTTTTTTAAAAAAAATAATTTTCCTGTGAGATTCTTTCCTAGAACACACCTACATAAGAGCAGGATTTTTTTTACCATCTGACCAATTGCTGTGATGAATACCTTAGTGGATTCTGGCAATCAGATCTATTTTTCATAGTAACAATCTGTGTATAGATAATTATTTTTGAGTTGTCTCTAATATCAGACATTTTAGGTTAATTATTTACTCATATATTTTACAAAGGAGCAGAAGCAAGATCAGACATGACATTAAAACCTCTATGAGACAGTTTCAGATAGATGTACAGGTCAGCTCATTAGTGTTGTAGTATACCAAAGATGATAATCGGTGTTTATGATAAGATTTTGCTCAGATTTATGCAGTTTGGCCAAAATGTCAATTTTCAGGTCATCTTAATCCCTTTTTCTCACTATTTTACAGTTAAGTAACTTGACAGAGATACATGATCAAATCAGTGGCATGGCTCGTTGTCCTTACAGTCCCCAGCACAACTCTACAGCTCTTCTCACTTCCAGTGGGGAATTATATGCTGCCACGGCCATGGATTTTCCAGGAAGGGATCCTGCCATTTATCGCAGTCTGGGGGCCCTTCCTCCTCTCCGCACTGCCCAGTACAACTCCAAGTGGCTGAATGGTGAGTACTGATGAACCATTAGACTTAACTGCTTCTTAACCCATGTCCTCCCAATTCATGTTGTTGAAATTCCATTGCTGAAATTCCATTCAGAGAATTTGAAATTTTTTAGACTACTGTTTTTATAATTTTAAAATTATTTTTCATAATACATTGAATTTACATTTTTTTTCATAATACATTTTGAATGTAATACAGTTATAATGGCATGTAATTAATACAGCTGTTGTTTATAGATGTGCACTTAAATATTCAAGCTGTGTTTGCAGGCATGGGGATGAGCTGTACTTTATCTCTCATGTGTGCTTACCTAGCAAAACTGAATTGGCCAAGAACAGTAGCTTGTCTTTAGTATTCTTTTGTTGTGTTCTTCAAAAAAACAAAGGCAGAAAATAAGCAGTTTAGAATGGGCTGATTTTCCCCACCTTCTCTTGCAAGTCCCAGCCTTGACAAGCAGAAATAGTTGTGTTTTCAAGCTGCTTAGGTGGCAAACTAACATTTTTGAAGCTTATTATAGCCAAAGAAAAGGGATTAGTCTGCAACACATATCATAAAAGTAATAAAGTGTCAGTGACTCTTGTATCATAGATGTTAAACACCTTATGAGGATTTCCAGGTGGGAGAAGTTGTAAACTGACAGGTATTGCTGATATGTAACAGAGCCACTTGTCAATTAATGCATGTATTACAAAAAATAGTTGCAGTCCTTTTAAAATGAAAATTATTGTTTAGCATAAAATATAAAATTATGTACTTTATAATTTGCCCATGCTTGTCCCAGTAGGGAAAAAAATAATAATTTTCATAACTCATGTAAGTAACCATCAGTCTCAACTCCCAGTGCATTTCATGTTATGATGGAATTATTCATCTTCAAAATTAAGTGCATGTATAAACCCTTCCAGTTTCAGAACATTATGTCAACTGCAAGTGACAGACTTTATTTTTAGATATTTCAGTCCTCATATAAACTGGATGCTGAATTGTGCATCTTTGCTTGGTGTATTTTCCCTATGCAAAGAAGCCATCAGAAGTAGCTTGGAGAGATTTGTTTCATACTCTGAAGGTCAGCTGATTTTGAAATATTAATTAACAAAGCCAAACTGCATGAAACATAACAGAATTATAGTAGTGTAAAAGAGGTATGAGAGGAAAAATGAACTCGTACAGATATCCCTGTTCAGGCAGCATTTGTATGCACAGCCATGTTATTGGAGCTAATTGCTGTGCCACACCTGGGTGCTCCTGTCAATGAGAAAACATTGTTCATGCTGAGTTTTCAGCTTAACTGAATGTTCTATGCCAAAGGGCACAGTAAAATTCCCACCACTCCCCACCAAAGCTGCTCAAATTAATCAGATTGTCTCTATTTACATTTTGTCTATTAAAAGTTTCAGCTGCACCTATACATTCTCTGTTAGACCTCATTCTTTTGCTTCAAAACTGTTTGGAATTAAGTTGTCAGGAACGTGTTTTTTATCTATGGAGAGGAAGAACAAGATGAGTTTTGTAATTGGAGCCAATTCAAGCAAATTCAATAAAAGATTGGAAGTATCTGAGTGTCCTATGTGAAGAGAAGGGGCAATATCTTCTGGGGTAGCTAAAAGTTGGGGATTCATCTGTTGTTAATGTCAATTTGCCTGCTCATATGTGACTCTGTGTCAAGGAACTGCATTAGGTTTTCAGTGCTTAAACTGAAGTGAAGAATTTGTTTCTTTCGATGAGACAGTAACATAGATAAACCTGCAAGAAAAGTTAGGAAGATTTATCAACTGGAATGGAAGCTTCCTAGTCAATACCATTCTATGATTCATAATACGTGTTCAGCAGCATTAGCTGACAGTTGTTATTCTAATTCAGCCTTGTTTTAAGGGAGTGTGCATATGCATGTGTCTGTGAATATTTCCAATTTGAATGCATTTTTCTGTTACATCCATGTTTCCCTCAGAGGTGCGATCTCTTTTCTCACTTAGATTTGCTACTATGCATTTCATATTGGACCATTTCAAACATTTCAAATGTTTCTGGGGTTATAGCAGTATTTTAAAGCACAGCTGATTATCTTGCTTTCATGTTTTATGACTAGGCAATAAAGACAGCATTGCTTTTGATGGCTAATGCACTGCTGTCATAGTGCACTTAGAGGTTTTTAATGCCATCAGTCAGGCCAAAGGGACAGGCCTGTGTGCTGTCCTTTAGGGATTATGCTATCAATATTCACTGTATCTTGCTCCAAATGATCTTGACATGGGAAGCTCCAAATCTTCAATATAGAAGAAAACTTGTTTGTAATCTTAATTGACAGAAGACATGAAATCACAGGAACCATGGAACACAATGTGGGAAGGGAAAAGTGACTGGGGCAAGGTCCTGTGTACCATGCTGAAATTTCTGTTTCTGGAACCACTGATACATGACAAATTTAGGTTGATGGCCTGTCTCAGCCTTGCAATTCCTTCTGATTCAGCCAGAGCCATATATTTATTATCAGGTCCTGCCTTCTCTTGGAGGCTTCATAGGTCTGGAAACAATCCACATCAGCTGAATTGGAAGTTGGAAGTTATTCTCAGGTTATGTTACTGAGCCTCGTTCTGATAAGGCGCTTAGCCTTAGTAGGGCATGGAGAGTCAGTGAAATTTAATTTCTCTATAATCATTTTCTTGATGCACTCAACACTCAATTATCTGGGGTGATGAGGAGTTGGGGTAGATTGGTTAAAAGTACGAATTATTCAGACCATGTGTAAAAGTCAGCTACAAGAATATACAGTGAGGGTATAACTGAAAGGAAAAACTAAAGTTCAGTGACACTGCAGTGTATGGAGTACAGAGATCTCTGATCCAAAAAGGTAGATGGATAGCATAGCAATACTGTCAACATGGATTGTGTTGTTAACTGGAGATAGTTATTGTGGTAACCATCTTAGAGGGTCTGCAAATATGCTGTTTGTTCAATAGACAACTTGCTGACAGTATTTGAGATTTTACTCACCTGAATTTTGTCTGTTCTGACAATTTTTAATAGCAGACAAAACACTTGACCAAATGTTGCAGATAGCTGCCCACTTTCTAAAAGTTCTGGAAAAAAAATTAGTTTAAACAGTCTTGTCTTCTTCAGTGCAAGAGGAAAGAAGCACCTGAAGGCAGTTATTAGATTTGCTGTCTTCTAAAATTAAGACTAGTAAGGTAATCAGCTCTTGATAACTGGTGATCATATTCAGAGAGAGTTTTTTATCCTAGATCTTCCCTCCTTTTCTCCAAAAGCAAATTAATCTTCTGCTCATAGAGCCTATTTCTGTATTCCTGGTGCTTCTACAGATAATGTTAAGTACAGCTGCCCATATGCAGTGACCATGATCACCATAATGCAGACTGTGTTCACCTTCATGAGGAGATACAATTGAAGGACCAGTGCTATGACCTGAGAGTTCACCATCACCCAGCAGTTCTACAGATCATGTTGCTCACCAGGAATTTATTAGCTGGAGAATAGACAGACCCCATGTTATCCTAAGCTTTCTTACCAGCCCTGTTAGTGCTCTTTAACTCTGTTACTATTCTCAATGAAGATGAACCTGATCACCCAGAACAGTTAGCAACTGCTGCAAAGCATTACTCTCCCATCCCAATGGGCCAGGACTGGGTGCAGAACACTAAGCTTGGAACTTCTGAACAGAGAACATACCTCTCCCTTTAATATATTCCTACTTTGGTCTCCTCTTTTCACATGAAGACAAAAAACAAACAAACAGTTCTTGGAGTTAATCACATGAGTTTATGTATATGGCCAAACCATTGAAGAAAGTAGAAAGGCTGCTTACCAGTATCTTACTCTCTAAGACGTTTTGCCACCTACTCTCATTTCTCTTTCTCTCTAAGTCTGTATTCAAGCACTTCTGTGCTTGAGAGGAATGATTTGAGGTCAAATAGCACACATTGAACATTATATCTAAAGCAGACAGTTCTTCCATTGATTTCTTCTCCTGACCAATACAATCAGCAAGACCTTGAGCTTCAGCAAACTGCTCAGGTCAGTAAAGGGCAGCATATTGCTAGAACATTTTAAAATCACCTTAGTAGTATTTCATAAAAAGAATAGTCTGTCTTAGCAGACTGCTGAGGACATTATTAAATGAAAGTAAAGAAATTAAATCTTTCATTAAGAAAAAAAGTACAGCTTGATTTACAGCTGACATGCTGGTTTTTTGAGTCTTTTTAAACTCTCAGCATAAAACAGAGCTTAAATGATATCCAGAGTTTACTATTACATTGTGCTTCTAATTGGGCTTTGCTTTAGGGTTGATCCATGCAGTGCAGTGGGGCAGAATCTATAATCATTTGGTCTAGAGGATAGAAGTAAATCGAATAGTTATGCTTTAAGTCCACAAAATGCATGTGTTGAGATTGGCAAGGAAAAGCCTCCACTGCTTAGACTTGGGAATTTTTTTTTTTTTTTGTAGTCCAGCATTTACAATTAGTAAAGGTATTTCTCCTTTCAATTCACCTCCTCAAATCATGTTTCATTTGATGCCTCATTGTGAAGGTTTAGTTTAGTCTATAATGTCTGTTTTATAATGGCTTTGTTTAGCCAATAAGAGGACAAAACAGATTAAAACAAAAAATTGAAATCCCAGTCAATCCCTTTGTTTTATCACTTGGCAAAACACTGGGACATTGGTTTCATTCTTTGCAAAATGCCTTGGCTTGAAATTGCATATTCAGTCTGCTTGGGTCTCTGTCTTGAAATGCATTGTTTCCTTTATCCTAGATATGTAATGATAGATGCTCTTGGAACCCACTAAGTAAATACAAACTTGTTCTAAATGCCTAGTCACTTCATCAGTGGGGAGACCAGAGATGATTAAAATGTGATTTAATACCATTTTGTGGCCCCAAAACAGAAAAAATAAAATTTTACAGAGATCATAAACCTTTCTAGCTGAGAAGAGTATAGGTATGTTCGGGTTGTTCTATTCTGCTGCTAGACACAATATTATTACTTCGCCCTCTTGCTGCTTGGTTACCCTGAAAAACAGTTCTTTTGAGATATGTTTTAAAAAATATTTTGCTTAATAGAAAGTTTCTTAATCTGGTCTTAATTTATTCTTCTTAATTTAGTCTTCACAAGTAATAACAAGAACAAAATTCTCACAGATAGCTGGTAAGAGGGGTTTAATACAGCTCTAAATCCATTCTGATTATTGTTTGTTTGTTCACTTCTATTATAACTTGTTGCTAGAAGGATATTTGGAGAAAAATTATGAGCTAAGAACAGAAATAATCCTATCACTTTTGCTTCTAAGCATTAATAGAATTGGGTATAATTACTCATTTTTTTTTTTGTTTGCTTTTAGTGAGAAGCCTTGTAATTTCCTGAAACAAGCTTTACTTACTGTAAAGTAAAGCTTTACTTACTGAAAAGCTTTACTTAAAAGCTTAAAAGCTTTACTTACTTACTGAAAAGCTTTACTTACGTACTGTAAAGCTTTACTTACTGAAGCTGGTGAGGGGCCTGGAGAACAAGTCCTATGAGGAGCGGCTGAGGGAGCTGGGCTTGTTCAGCCTGGAGAAGAGGAGGCTCAGGGGTGACCTTATCGCTCTTTTTAGGTACCTCAAGGGAGGCTGTAGCGAGGTGGGGGTTGGCCTGTTCTCCCACGTGCCTGGTGACAGAACGAGGGGGAATGGGTTTAAGTTGAGCCAGGGGAGTTTTAGGTTAGATGTTAGGAAGAACTTCTTCACTGAAAGGGTTGTGAGGCACTGGAACAGGCTGCCCAGGGAAGTGGTGGAGTCACCATCCCTGGAAGTCTTCAAAAGACGCTTAGATGTAGAGCTTAGGGATATGGTTTAGTGGTGGGCTGTTAGCGTTAGGTTGGAGGTTGGACTCGATGACCTTGAGGTCTCTTCCAACCTGGAAATTCTGTGATAAGGGAATTTTAGGTTGGATGTTAGGAAGAACTTCTTTACTGAAAGGGTTGTTAGACATTGGAACGGGCTGCCCAGGGAAGTGGTGGAGTCACCATCCCTGGAGGTCTTTAAAAGACGTTTAGATGTAGAGCTTAGGGATATGGTTTAGTGGAGGACTTTTAGTGTTAGGTCAGAGGTTGGACTCGATGATCTTGAGGTCTCTTCCAACCTAAAAATTCTGTGATTACTATGCAATACATAACATAACTCAAAACCACTGTTTTCTTCAGATGTGCAGCTTACTCTTCCATTTTCAGGTATGAGGCCTGACTGAAAATAGTCAAAACATATGACTTTTTTTTTTTTTTTTTTGGTACTTAATTACCCATACAATCCATTCTGATCCTTTCTGTTCATCAATTCTTTTTTGCCAGTATCCTAAAATAGTGTAGAAGTACCTAGTGATTTTGAAAGACATCCTTAGGATTCTCCACTGAAGCTGCTACCAGAGGCCAAATTTGAGCAGTTGTTCTGTGTTTTTTTCTTTTTTTTTTTTTTTTTTTCTTTTCAGAGCTGTATATCTTCCCCTAAATGGCAATAACAGAGTAGGAAAGAAGTAAGGTGACACAAGATAGAGGTACCTCTGCTGACCTCCTTTGTCCTAGACCAGACTGTTATCACAAAGCACCTTCATGCCACTTCCTCACCTATCTAAAATGGTAGAGAGAGGCATCATGAAGGTGTGATTTTTCCTTCTTACCTATCTCAGGTGAAGCAGCAAGGTCCACCTTTTCGTTATTGAAAGACTGTGAGGCTAGAGAGGGCAGAGCCTGTTCTTTTATCTCTAGGCTGACCATGTAAACTCGTGTTGGAGGAGGAGGCCAGTTGGAGGAGGCTATACTAAGAAGGAAAAAAAGGCCTCCCTGCAAGCAGATCATCTGTGCCCTGCCACGAGGTTGTGTGGCAGAAACATCAACCTCATTAATGCTGCAGAAAACAATAGTACACAGTGAGCAATAGAGAATGAAAGAAATTAAAACTGAAAAACATCTCATCTCAATGAGGGAAAGAGAGAAAGGGGGATGAACTTTGGGAAACAAGAACACATAAAAAACAGCATTCACCAAAGAAAGGAGGAGGACAGAAATATTGAAGGCAGAAATAGAATTTCAGAAGCTGACATATCAAGTCTAACAGTGAATAGAGAAAGGGATGATTATTAAAGTGAACTCCAATTTCCATTTTCTTAAGGAGAAAAGGAAAACAGTAAAGGGGCCCAAATCTGCAGAGAAAGCCCTTTGAATGGCTCCTTCTTTGCAAAACTGGATCAGAGGAAAAAAAAAAAAAGAAAAAAAGAAATGGCTTTAAAAATGTTTGGAGTTTTAAGTAAGCATCTAAGTTTCTGAAGTTCGTTGATAGATCAAATCTCTAGAGGTTCTGAGTGAATTAAGGCAGTCAACTACATTCTCCCTCCTTGTGCTCCCCATCCCCCTCGTTTTCCTAATATCCTGCTATGTAAGGTACCTATCCAGTGAATATAGGAGACCAAAAATCCACTGAAGTTCAGATAGGACTCTCCAGGACTTAAGTAGATACTAGATCAGAGTAGAGAATGGTTTCTGTCACTGAGTTTGTCACCAGCAAATTTGCATCAGCTAATGATGCAATAAATTACAAAATATTATGCTCTATATGGAACACTTTACCTTGAAAATGAAGCAGATTTATTTGAAATAACAAATAAAGGAATTTCTGTAATATTATGTTTGAAAATTACTTTTCAGAAAAGTAATAATGGCATTTCAGAAATTATTAAAGTACATCAGTAAAATATGATGTCTAACAAGTGCATCCACTTTTATGATTACAGTGAATTGTATTATAAAATCTATCAGCAATATAAGAGAAGATAGGAAAAAATATCTGGTATACTCATTTTTACTGTATTTTGCAGTCCTGACTCTTCCATACCCATAAAGCCTTCAACTGAACAAAAGAAAAAGAGTATAAAAAAACAAACAAACATGGAGAGCTGAGGCATTGCAGAAGAAATAATAGTCCAAATAGACTGGTAGCCAACTGTGGTATGACAGACAAGCATTTTAAACGTGTGTCTTTAATGATTATGAAAGAGGAAAAATAGCAACTAATAAGCAATGATTTCCACCAGTTTTATACTGGGAATTAACATTTTCTATTTCAGCTCATGAGGGTAGCTATGATGACTACAGGTTATATATTACTTTGCAGGAGTTTAACACTGCAGGAAATTTTTTACTTAGGATTCAGATTTGTTCTTAAACAAAAAGCAATGCCTGGGGCAGCCTAATGAAAGATCTATACTGTTCCAACAGCTGCAGAGTGTTACACCAAGTGAATATACTCAAAAAAGAAATACTGAGGTGGCAGAATGCAAATAGGAAATGTACTTCATTAATTATGTTAGTGAGGTGGAAAAAAAAAAGTCAACTAGCACATTTAGAACTTAAATTCTTTCTATTATTTTCACTTTTCTAACTGCAAGTTGAACTGTGTGTGTTTGAGGGGGAGCAAAACAAACAAAAAAATAAACCGCAAAGACATATTCTTAGAATTTAATGCTATTATGTATTTTGCTGAATATAAGAGACCAACAGCATAAGGGTGTGAATCATTGATCTAGTGAGGTCAACTAGCAAGGTCCAAATGGATGTCATTCAGCATTAGACCAGTGTTAAGATTTCTAAGATTTTGAAAATATTATAGAATCATAGAATATTCCGAGTTGGCAGGGACCCACAAGGATCATCAAGTCCAACTCCTGGCTCAACACAGGACCATCCAAAATTCAAACCATACATCCACACATCCAGGTGCTTCTTAAAATCCTGGGGAGCCTGCTCCTGTGCCCAACCAGCTCCTGTTCACCCATGGCATTATGTTGTTCACCCATGGTATTATGTTTTTATCTAGCTGTATGCTATATCCATTTTGTCCAGAAGTATACAGTGGGAAACATATCAAAAACTTTACAGAAATCCAAAAAGATTACATCAACTGGCTTCTTTTGGACAAATAGATGGGTAACCTTCTCATGAAAGGAATTCAAGTTTGTTAAGCCGGACCTTCCCCATGTGAACCCATGTTGGCTATGACCAATGACCACATTCATTGTCCTTCATGGATCTTTCAATAACTCCCAGGAGAATTTTCTCCGTAATTTTACCATGCACTAAAGTGAGACTGACAGGCCTGTAATTACCAGGGTCTTCTTTATTGCCCTTCTTTAAAATCGGAATGACGTTTGTGAGCTTCCAGTCAACTGGAACCACTCCAGATTCTCACAGCAATTGAAAAATAATTGAGGGAGGTCTTGTGATGACATCAGCCAGCTCTCTGAGTACCCTGTGATGAATCCCATCCAGCTTCATAGACTTATATGCATCCAGGTCGAGCAGCAAATCTCACACAAGTTAAGGGTTGGCTGGGAGTTTATCAATCTTTCCACAGTCACGGTCCTCCAAGTCAGGACATCTGGGGTCCCAGAACCCATCATCAGTGTTGAAGATGAAGGTGAAGGAGGCATGAAACATCTCTGCTTTGTCTATGTCCCTGTTTGCGAGGTGACCATCCTCATCAAGTAATGGACCAATGTTGTCTCTGGTCCTCCTTTTGCTGTTAACATATTTAAAAACAACAAAAAAAAGCTTTTTATTGTCCCCCACAGTAGTGGCCAGCTTCAACTCTAATTGAGCTTTGGCCATGCAAATTTTCTCCATACAAAGGCAATCAGGCAAATACATATGCATTTTCTATGCATATATATCTGTGTGTACATACATGTTTGTGCATGTATATCCTCTGACCCTCCCGAGTCCTCCAACTCTGCACACTCTTGAGTCTCCTGGTCTGTCCTTGTGCTGCTTCCCAAGGTGTGCAGCATTTCCTTGTTTTTGTGCTACAAGGATGCTGTTCTCTGGGCTGCAACGTCAGTGTATGCTGGGTGGCAGAGCTGCAGCCAGTCCCTGCAGGAGCAGTCTGCAATGTCAGGAAGCATCAGTGTGAAACCAGTGAGTATCAGCTTGGTCTCTGAGTAGCATGGGTAGAAGGAGAAAATTATCTAAAGGGAAGAATTGCCTCTTCTTAGTTGCCTTTTTGTTAAGTGCAGAGACCATGCTCCCTGGGATATGTAGGTTTGTCTCCAGCCTTTGGAAACACAAGTACGTTATTTCTGATTGAAGCACTATCTGGACTTTGTATGGTTTAGTTATATTTTTACAACAACTTAGAAGAGTCTGTGGGGAAAAGTCCTTGCTGGACAGAGTCATACAGCTCTAAGAAAAAAGCTATAGACATTCACAGACTTTGTGCTGAGTTATCAGTCTTCAGAAATAGCATGCTACAGCCCTGTTTATCTGGAGGCAGCACTAACTAGCACTGTAGTGCCTTCAGTACGTGGACTTGAGTATCTGTGCAGCATTGCTCCATGTAGTACACTGGAGATCTTTGTCATGTCTTGTTGACAAACTCATTTTCTTTCTTTCCTTATTCCACTGGTTCCATTTGATTTGTGAATGTCTAATAAACCTGACACATCCATAAACTGTATATATATGTATGTAAAAAGATGTCATTTACAATAGTCATGACATTATTACAGATTGACAGTCTCATGTTGATCCATACCAGCTGTATCCTGTCACATACCAGAATCCTTACACTTGTTATAGTAATCTTTTCATTCACAAACAAAATGCATTTATCCTTCCAGAACTGCATGCAAATTCAGCAGGAAAAAAAAAAAAAAAAAAAAAAAAAAGAGTCATTTCAACTTGTCTATTGAAAGCCTTTGTAAGAAGTCCTCCATGTCAACAAATAACATTTCACAGCAGGATATCTGTAAACCTACAGATTATTTTTTCCTAGACAAGAATCTCTCTTTTCCTTTGAAGCTTTCAAGTGACTCAGTTCACTTTGCACAAAGGGAAAATGAAGTAAAAAGTCTGACATGATAATCCCTCCATATCCACCAAATTCCAAAGTAGCTCTGAGATTATTCAGTTTTCACAAGTTTCAAGAGCAGGTCACATTTTCATCATTTCATAATCAGTAAAGTATATGCACAGGTGTTTGCAGATTATGGACTATTTCTCAGTTTTGAATCCTTGAAATGTGAATACTAGTTATTTATATATGTACTATGATTATCAGTGCAACTTTAAAATAGTCTCTTGACAAATTGACACAGATTTTTCAAGAACCTTAAAAACATTTCTGAATGCATTTCATATTATGTTTATTTCTACAGTTTACGGGCAGTTCATCAGTAATTCATTATTCTGACTTTGGGAGTTTCCAGTAGTGTTTTTGGCCCTGCAGCAAGTTTTTGTTGTACTTTTTTTGTTGTACTTTTGTTGTGCAGAGACCTTTTTATGCTAGTGGTCTCCCCTTGAGAAGCATCATCATTAGGCCTGATTGCAAGGCACCGCCTCTGTATTTTAAGAGTTCTACACGATGTTTTGGATAAAATTGATGCTGAGCATTTGCCCAGTAAATATCAATTTTATATCAATCAGAATATTTTTGAGAAAATTTTGAAGAGCTAGTAGGGTTACAGGCTACAAAAAGTTAAACATAGATGGGAAATTTTACTTTTTCTTGCTATTTTGGTTGTACTGTTTTTTAACATACAATGTTAATGGATATTGCTTTAATACATTAGTATAGTAGACAAATAACCCAAGTTACACTGCAACTAGTGAATGCTTTTTCTGCCACAAGTTCCTCCCATGAGAAAAAGAAAAATCTAAAAGGTTATTGTGTTGAGTCAGGGTAGAAAATAACATGCATTACAGATTAAGAGGAACAAGGTGTGGTATGGATATAAACTGAGGTTGGAAAATGAGAGTGTAGGTGATTTTTCTTTTTCTTTTTCTTTTTTTTTTTTTTTTTAACTGGTATTCCTAAAAAATATTTTGTTTCTAGCATGGTTTAGTTAAATAAATAAAAGTTTGCTCGATACAGAGAAAATGTGATAGGTTTTGAGAATGGATGAAACATCATGATTGGGGTTTGTTTAAAAAACAAAACCAAAAACCTTTCATGCAAAATATTTGTGGTCCTTTATTCACTATTTAATGTCTGCCAAAACTGTCTAACCTGTCTAGAGTGTGATAGTATACAATTTTGTGATTTTTAGCAACATATTTTTGTTATTCAAGATTAATACTTATAATTAAATCTTATGTTCCATTCTACTCTGTTAAATGTTCAACACATGCACATTATTAGAGAAAAGATTAATAAAATTAAAAAGTAAGGTCTTTGTTTCAGCTTTTTCTGTTTTCAGTGTTTAGTGTGTTTAAGTGTAATAGTATACTGTATGTGTATAGTTAAAGAATGAGAGCTCATGAGCAACTAAGAATTATTTCTACACATCTATAAACTCTAATAATGAAGTTTAAAGGTTATTGAAGTCTTTAAAGCAAAATCCTAGTGTAATGAAAATTTTACACATCTAGAATGAAGAGGCAAGGTTCTAATAGGGAAAAAGGTAACTAGGAGCGTAGCTCTTCACAGATCGTCAATCCAATTTTACATTTATTGCCATCAGAAGTCCTGACAAACTATTTTGCCTTTGGTTTTAAGATATAAATGCACTGTGAGAGCTTATGAGAGCTCAAGATACCAGCAAGTTCTCCTCAAAAGTGTTTGGGTGCAATGTACAGATCGGAGTCTGGGGAACATGTGTTGTGTAACAGACTCTCAAGGGAGTGCTGAATAGGATAATGAGTAAAAGTTATAGGGCGGAGTGGGAGAGCTTCAATTATCTACTCAGCTTCAAATATCCCAGGGAGGTGATGACCATTGCTGCGAAAAAAAACCTGCCTTGGAGACTATCAGCACAGCAGATAGAAAGGGAAGCAGCATAAAAAGATGTGTAAACTGTGGGCTCAGCTGTCTTTGGAGAAGAGTTGTCTGACAGGGTTTGAACTGTTGCATGGAAATGCCAACTTCTTGCCCTTCAAGTCCTCCTTAAAAGTTTTGACAGGTTAGAGATGTTCTTGCAAAATGTTTAGATTCCGTTGCATCAGCTTTTTGTTTGTTTGTTTGTATGTTTGTTTCCAATACAATAACACTGTCAAATGTTCACCTATTAAACTTTTGGGATTGTTGCATCACAATGGATGTAATTCAAGGAGGTTTGTTTTGTTTTGTTCTTTCACTTCAAAATTTGGGAATGAAAACAAATTTTACTTGTTTCTTAGAGGTACCAGTGTTCTACAGTGATTACACAAGGGGGGTTCTTCTCCAGAAACCCATGTATCAAATTTGTCTTCTAAGAATTCAACACATCAAGTTGTCAATCTCTCTTAAACACATGGGCTTTTCTCAGTTTTAGTAATCCTTATGGGAAAAGGGCCATGTGTATACTGTCTTCAGTATGTACAGTTTCCCTTCTTTTATTTCAAGAAACATTATCGTGTGTTGTTTCCTAGATTTTTTTTATGTTCTGTTTTTTTTTTTTTTTTTTTTTCCTGTATCACTATTTGTTTTTTTTTAAATCATTTTAATCCTTTTTCTTAAAAGAAAAAAAATACCATAATACTTAGAAAAAATTAAACGAGTTAAGGCTGTTTTGTGGTTACATTACCATCAAATGCTCGTGGCACGGTGGCAAAGCACAAACAGGCTTAACATGGAATATTAAACCAGTTACGCAGTAAGAATACACCATAATATAAGGTATAAGGATAATTTAAGGTGTGTTTTTTCTAAACATAGTGCCTGAAGTTATCTTCAGCTTGACATGAAAGCCAACTTTCATGTCCATATGAGTGCATATATCACTGTGATACAATAAATAATCTTTTATTCTATTATTTTCAGAACCAAATTTTGTGTCATCTTATGACATTGGGAACTTCACCTACTTCTTCTTCCGAGAGAATGCAGTGGAACATGACTGTGGGAAAACAGTCTTCTCTCGGGCTGCCAGGGTGTGCAAAAATGACATTGGTGGCAAGTTTGTGCTGGAGGATACCTGGACTACCTTCATGAAAGCTCGGCTGAACTGCTCTCGTCCTGGAGAAATTCCATTTTACTATAATGAACTACAGAGCACTTTCTTTCTGCCAGAATTGGACTTGATCTATGGGATTTTTACCACTAATGTGTAAGTA
Source organism: Heteronetta atricapilla (assembly GCA_011075105.1). Classification (NCBI taxonomy): domain Eukaryota; kingdom Metazoa; phylum Chordata; class Aves; order Anseriformes; family Anatidae; genus Heteronetta; species Heteronetta atricapilla. The sequence goes on from CM021732.1 coordinate 84,285,205, forward strand.
AATTCCATGATGCTTTTTTTTTTCTTTTTTTTTTTTTTTTTTCTATTTGTAACAGTAAAAGTTAATGCTTCTGAGCTGTTCTCTGTTCTGTATTTGTGAAGTAAACATAATAATTTCAAACTACTGTTTGCCCAGTCTTGTGAAAAAGAGCCTGCTTCATATGCCTCCAATATGAATTGCTGAAGGTGTATGAAAGAAGGCAGAATTCTTAATATTTCCTTATGGCAAAGAAGCAGTTATGTTTTATTCTGTCATCTTTTTCATAAATTTTAAGGCTATTCTGTCATCTACTTTATACATTCTTATAAAGACATTTTTTTTTGTTTTACACATTATTTCATATGCATAAATATATGATGAGCTTATGAAATAAATATTTTACAATTATAATTTCATGTGATCATGAATTTGACTCAATGTAATTTGAGTCAGGAAGTGCTCACTTTTCCCAAAAGAGCACAAGATGTGCTCTTAAGTATTATAAATCAGTCCTAACATATCCTACTGTGAGCTTGAGAATCAAATCAAAAGTTTAATCTGATTTTGTCTAAACCATATATATCAACAAGGTAAAATCTGAAATTGTAGCATTTAGTCTTAAAAATTAAAAATTGTTAAATATTAAAACATTGCGAATGGGCCTAAAAGCTTTCTGGACTCTGAGCTTGATATCAAGAATAGCTTAACTTTCAAAAAGAAAAAAAAGAGAGAGACTTTATCTCAGAAATGTGCACTGTTACATAAAACATGATAAATGGAGCTCGTGTGTTGCTCAGCAAGAGCAGCCCATGAGTTATGGCTGTGCAGCCAAGTTTTTACACTACTGGAATAAGGTTTCAGATTTTGGTTTCTGATTCTTTTACCCACTTGCAGTTTCTTGCTGAATAAATCAGGTTTGCCTAGAATTTTAAAAGGCACTTGAGCACCTAAAACACTGCTCAGTGCCCCTTTCTAAACAGCTGAATACCTACATCCTTTTTATATACATATGTATATGTATATACAGAGGTATAATATGCACACATTAGCCAGGTAGAAATAGTCACAAATTAATGCTAGCAAACTATGAACCCTTAGTGATCATGAATTTGGGCCTCAGCTCGTTTCTCCTGCTTTTGGTACAGTCTGATATTAACACATCTTCCAGACCAGGATATGCCCCTTAGCTGGCAGCTCAGGCAGTGAGTGTGGCTTTTGAGGGGCACCTTGCACCAGGCTGTGACAGTTCCTGACTTTAAGACATTGGGTGATAAGCTTAACACTGTTCTTGTACTGAAGCAATGTGGTGAAGCTAAATGCTGCTTTTTAAAAGAGAAGAACAGTCTCTGGGACTACTGGAGAAAAGAAAATTTGGTGATGTTTTCAACATTTATTTTAATATCATTAGTCTGTTTTACTAGCTAGTATGAGTCCTAGAGGACAGGCATTTCTGAGGTAGCATACTGAAGCACTGTTCAACATGATCTATCATGTGAAGTCACAATAGCCTTGACACTCTCCTGCCATGGAAAGCCTGCCTGGAGGAATTCTGCTCCAGCAAATCTGCAAAGCTTTGGTCATGGTAGGGGAGCCCCTGTGAAGGACTGTCCTGGTAATCTGTGGAAAGTTGGAGTTTCCTGTGCTACATATTACACTGTTTCTGAGGTTGTGTCAGGGCTGCCATCATTCACCCTGATCCTTCTGAGAAGAAACATGGAATGTAAGACCTTGACACATGAAAGGAGCAGTACTTGAAACCTTGCTGCTACTTCCTTCTTTCCCAGTAGCTTAGCATTCTACCTTGTCCAACAGAGACATACTATTCAAAGAGGAATTAATTAAAACTAATTGATTGATTGATGGATTTTTGTGGTAGCTCCATTTAGACTCAGTTTCTGACATCAAATATTGTAAATAAAATTTTGGACATAGTGGAAATTCGGAGTTCAGATTGTTTCCCCATGTTGCGTATTGTTCACAGATACCTGCACAACTCATATGATTTCAGTCGTGAAACCTGATGATGGAGAGCCACCAGGGTTTCCCATGAGGGGAACCCACATACTCCTTTCCATTGCTATAGCAGCATCAGATATTATTGAACAACATTCAGCATTCTTCAAGCCCAGTATCTTTAGAATTGCAGTGATTTTGTTGTACCCTAATTCTTTTTTAAATATACTGTGAGCCATTTTGTGAGGGAAAAAAATGAAGCATTTCTGTCTATAAATATTGTGAGTCATAGCAAAACACGTACCATTTATGTGTTGCTGACTTTTAAGTACATTGTACCTCCTGCTTCATAATGAAGCTGATTTTATTTCTTTCAGACCATCTGAATATTTACAGCATCAGCCTGATATCCTTTAAGGATTTCAGGAAATTCAAGAAGAATTTGGCATTTGTAAATAGTATTTGTAAGCTGCCTTTAATGTTAGTTTATATAGGCCAGGAACTATCAACTCTATTGATAATTGATTCTGCAGAAAGTACTAGTGCAAAACTTCAGGTTTTGGGGATTCTTTGAAATAAGGGTGACAAACATAAACAAGGAAAATGCTCTCTTGTCCTGTTGTTAAATCCATATATCCTAACTATTTTTTTCAGTTTTGAAAAGTTTTGTAAGATTTGTTATTTTTTCTCTCCATCATTTTGGAGTTTCTATGGCAGGTTTTCTAAAGGCTTGTGTAAAATGCAAGGTAAGTTAAAAAATAAAAAATAAAAATAAGAAAGCTTTGTGGATTAATCGTCAGCTGTTTTACCTGCGGTGCAAATTTGTGCAACTGTCACCTTAATTATCTATGTCTTTATCTCATATTGTGGAAAAGAACAATGCAAATTCCACATTAAGAGATCTCGTAGTCACTGAGTTATATTGTTTACACCACGCAGAATTGCTTTATTGTGAAATCTGTCACATTTTCAAGACAAGAACAGGAAATTGTATGTTTTGCCTGGCTGCTGTTTATTCCTGTAACAGGAGATCTCGTAAAGTATGCAGTCCAAGTTGTTTTCCCTTGATGGGTTTCTGGAATTTGCATTTTTGTTGCTGTACATCATCATTTTGGAAGATGGGATTTTTGTTCAGGTTTCTTACCCAGGGGTTCCATAGGGTCCAGAAATATGCCATAAGATGAAAATCCTTACCTCTTTGTATTGTCATTGGTTGCACAGAAGAACCATTAATGAGCCCCAAGAAGAATGTTATCCTGAACTTTGAAACTAGAAGAAAGATGTCCTTGATGCATGTGGGAATAAAGTATGGCCTTCTTGTACTAGAGTTGCAGCACAAAGTATGAAGTTTCTCCCTCATGAGCTACTTGGCAAGGGTGACAGAAAATTAAGTCCAATATCAGCACATCATGTATCTTTATCTTGAGATACTGTCTCCTGGGTGATCATAATAGTTTTGTTGATTACTTGAAGAATTGGAGAGTTAATAAAGGAGAATACTTTATTATTATTATTATTATTATTTTTAATTTACTTTTTCAGCAAATGAACTTCATAATGTTGTTATTTAAGTTAATGTTTATATCTCTTTTGCAGGAACAGCATAGCAGCCTCGGCAGTTTGTGTTTTCAACCTGAGTGCCATAACTCAGGCTTTTAATGGACCCTTCAAATACCAGGAAAACTCTCGCTCTGCTTGGCTTCCATATCCCAATCCTAACCCTAATTTTCAGGTACAGATATGTGGGAAAGGACAATAGTTTACAAGTGGTGGTTTGTCTCAGAACGTTGTGTGTCTTGTACTTAAGTAACTCCAGAGTTTTCCAGTATATTGTAGCCTAAGACCTTAAAATTTAAAAATAAATAAATAAATGGAAAAAAAAAAAAACATAAGAATTCCACCTATTTCAACATCCTTAATTTTATCTTTTCACAAAATAATTTGAGTTGAAAAGGGGATGAGCTTTGAATGTTAGGAGAAAAAAAAAAAAAAAAAAAAAGCTTAACTTTAATCTGTCAAAATGCAGCATTGCAGTTATCTGTCAAGATAATATTAATTCCTGGTTCAAATGTAATCAACTTATTATTCTCCTTTACACTGCATTTGTGCTATTAGAATCTGGAAAGGAAACACTGTTTGAGAGAAAAAAAAAATGATAGGGGGAGAAGATGGGGGGGGGGGAAAGGAGTGGTTACCATTGTGTATATTTCCCTGTGCAAGGTGGTCCATGCTTGTGAAGAGTCTGATTAAAATAATTTGTGAAGTGTTGTGCTCCTTATTTGAACTTGTCAGCCTCAGAGCATGTAATAATCTGTAGCTGGCTGACAGCATAGAACTAATTACTTCAAGGTGGGTCAGTCACTGGTTCTCTTAAACAAAAATAAAAGGTTATTTCAGGTAAGCACATATGCACACATTTGTTGTGGTTTAACCCTGGCAGCCAAACACCAGAGCCACTCTGTCACTCCCCCTCCTCAATGGGACAGGGTGAGAATATATGATGATAAAAAGCTCATTGGGTTGAGGTAATTGCTCAGTTGGGTTGAGGGGGATTACTCAATTACTGTCATGAGCCAAACAGGCTCAGCATAAGGGAAATTAATATAATTTATGGCCAATTAATAACTGACTTGAGCAGTGAGAACTAAAAAAAAAAAAAAAAAAAAAAAAAAAAGTAAAAACATCCACCTTCTTCCACTCCCTCCCCCTGAGCAGTGCAGGAGAACAGGGAATGGGGGCTGCGGTCAGTTCCTGATACTTTTTCTCTGCCGCTCCTTCACGGTCCCTCTCTGTTCCTGCTCCACGTGGGGTCCCTCCCACGTGATGCCGTCCTTCCCAAACTTATCCAGTGTGGGCTTCCCACAGGCAGCAGCTCTTCAAGAACTGCTGCCACATGGCTCTGTACCACGGGGTCCATCCCCCAGGAGCAAACTTCTCCAGCACAGGTCCCCCACAGGCAGCAGCTCCCCCCAGGTCCCGTGCTCCTGCGTGGGCTCCTCTCCGTGGGCTGCAGCTGTGGCCTGGAGCCTGCTCCTGCGGGGGCTCTCCATGGGCCGCAGCCTCCTCCAGGCCACATCCACCTGCTCCACCGGGGGCTCCTCCACGGGCTGCAGCGTGGAGATCTGCTCCGTGTGGGACCCATGGGCTGCAGGGGGACAGCCTGCTCCACCAGGGGCCTCTCCACAGGCCACAGGGGAACTGCTGCTGCATGCCTGGGTGCCTTTTGGAGCCAGCTGGAGCTGGCTATGATTTGACATGGAGCAGCTGCTGGGCACTGCTCACAGATGACACTCTGCAGCTCCCCTGCTACCAAGCCCTTGCCACCCAATACAGCATTTTTATTCTTCTGTACAGTCACTACTCTCACAAGGAGAATTATTCTGAGAGCAATGCTGGCAAGGGAAATAGAAGGAAAACTACGTTAATATAGTGATTAAAACCAATAACTTTTCACTACAATATTTAAATGTGGATCTGCCTTTCACCCTTCCTTTAATTTCAATACAATCTCAGGGATTCAGTGCTGCTTCTAAAACAGTCTTCCGTATCTTCTTGTTAAGGGTCATGAGATCTCTTCAAGCATGAAACAGAACCATCCACCAGGGACTGTGGGTAGTTTTAATTACATCCTGATTTATGCAAGCAAAGGAAAATAAAGCACTGAATTTGCTCTGAATACAGGCCAGAGCCCTGTTACCTTTTCTGAATAGCGTGTTTGGCATTATCCCCAAATGACAAAATACCAGTTAAGTAAGCCGTATCTCCGAAGCAGGCTATTATCAGTATATAACTTTTTACATTTTGTAGAAATAGTTACGTTGTCAGAATAATGATTGTAAGAAGATCTAAGTGAGGCTAAACTTTTGAAAAAAGAAGCCTGAAGAAAGGCTTGTATGTAAAAATCTTGCCTTCTTTCTGACTAAATGGAAGTCAAATGCAAGTTATTAATGTCTTCCTGCAAAACCTTTATTAATGAGTCTAATTATTGCAGAAGCACCACATACAGAATGGTACACACAAATGAAGCTGACATTTTACATAATGGCTATGTAAAAACAGTTGGAGTCTATACTGTACTGTCAGTAGTCATCTCTAACTCCCGTCCAGGCAATGAGATTTTGAAATTTCTTGTTTGGAGAGTCTGGCTGATTTTAACATGACTGGTACTTTCTTTATCAAATTTACAAGAGCAGCAACATTTCTATCATATCTCACAGAGCAACAGCTTTGTAGGCTAGCACTAGTTTAAAGAGCTGTAACGTGGCATTTTAAAACACAGTATTGACGCCAATTCATGTTAACTGATCTCTAGGTATCATTAGTGATGTTGAACTTCTGTTTTTCACAGGTGCTATCTTTTATTCATTTGAACTTTCAGTTAGATTTTTGGCTTCATAAGTGTATGAACATATACCAGAAGCTAGTCTAATGCTTAGAGCTAGGTGTAACCTTTTTAAGATTTTAACGTGCTTTAAAGTACTTACTCCATGTAGAGAGGATACCTACACTGTCTGAACTTGTGATTTCCTTCCCCAAAAGGAGGAAGCATGGGTATGGTAAAATACCAGAAGTTCTGTTTATGTAGTTGGAGAATTAGATTTATCGTCAGAGTATTCAGCTACTCAGCAGTAATAGACAAAAGCATGTGATTGTGAAGGAACTCTACTGCTGGGTGGTGATAATTACATACAGCATTTTATTTCTGAGGCTGGATGTAATGATGTAGTAATTGAAATATTTTCCAAATTAGAATAGTACTGGAGTCTTAGTCCTGAACAACACTGTTTCTCTCCAAAGCTTATTACTTTTCTCTTTATGCAGGACATCCTGCACTGTAAGACGAACAACAATATGTATTTCAGTGTACTATGAGCATTCTAGATGGAATCTTTAAGCTTGATATAATCAGAAGAATTTTTAGCATGCTTATTTTATTTTCTTTTTTTACTGGTCTGGCATGCAGGGTGCTCATAGAGCAAGAAAAATAGTTGTTTCCTGTCAGTTGTCTTTTGTCCTTATAGGTTTCTTGTTATGTAATTATTGTTTGATTTTTTTTTTTTTTAAATAAGATAAAATCTATATTTGGAGTGATGACTTAATTCGAGATTGCTACCATGGCAAGGATGAAAATAGAACTTCTAGGGTTTTGCAGACTGTATGATTTAGTTCATATTGTGATTCATAGTGCAATTTATCTAGTGTCCTAGAATCATAAAATGGTTTGGCTTGGAAGGGACCTTAAAGATCATGTAGTTCCAACGCACTCGCAATTGGCAGAGACACTTTCCACTAGACCAGGTTGCCCAAAGCCCCATCCAACCTGGCCTTGAACACTTCCAAGGATGAGGGATCCATAACATCCCTTCCTAATTGCCCTGACCCATGTATAGGACCTTACACTTGACATTTTTGAACCTCATGAGGTTCATACAGGCCCACCTCTGAAGCCTGTCCAGGTCCCTCTGGATGGCATCCCTTCCCTCCAGTGTGTTGACTGCACCACACAGCTTGGCGTCGTCGTCCAACTTACTGAACGTGCACTCAATCCCACTGTCCATGTCATTGACAAAGCTGTTATGCTGGTCCTAAAAGTGGAATAGAGTGAAAAATATAACTTGAGTATCCTTTCACATCACTAATGTTTGATAAATGTTGTGAAATACTGTTTTACTTCTCTAATGCATCTGTGTATGAGTAAACATCAAAATGTTTACATACTCACAGATACTAAGCATATATCTAGTGTCCTCGGTTAGTTGAAGACCTAAACAAGAAGATTTTAAAATTAATTGCTGCTTATCTTGCTTTGTTTAGTTGTGTTTGGAATTTGTGCATGTGATGAATAAATACACAGAAATCAGTACAATTTTTGCATATACAATATAGTCAGTTCCAAAGCAAACATATCTTTGCTATGGATAACATTTTTAGGAAGATTTATAGTTAGAGCTCTATTCTGTCCATTCTTGGCTAATGAACACAAAGTCTGAAGAAGCTTATAGAACTGTGGAGAACTGTGTTGTGACCTGGGATTCCTGTCAGACCCTGTCTGTGATAGAGATTTCCTTTGAAAATTTGTAATGCCTTTAGCACTATGTTTATGTAAATTGTGAAGAAAACTAGTCAGAAATTTCTGATAGTAGCTTTTCTTCTTGCTGCCATGTGTGCATAAGTTATAGCCAAATATTACTATAACCCATCTGTAGTCAGTCTGGTGCCCTTTCATATTGCTTGGAGGTAGGGAGTCCCCTTAATACTTCCTCTGGAAAGTGAAGCTTCCTCCGTCACTGTGTGAACAGTCTGATCAGCACCGAAATGTGCCATGAATGTGGAATTCTGAAGTGTCACTACAATAAACAGTCTTGGTATTCACATTCTTATGCTGTAATTCAGAGAGTAAATCTGGTGTTATCGTTGAGGCATATGGTAACGTTAATTTTCTGTGTTTGCAGTGCGGCACCATGGACCAGGGTTTGTATGTGAATCTGACTGAGAGGAATCTTCAGGATGCTCAAAAATTCTTCTTAATGCATGAAGTCGTTCAACCAGTTATTCCAATTCCTTACTTCATGGAAGACAACAGCCGATTTTCTCATGTAGTTGTGGATGTTGTGCAGGGCAAGGACATGCTCTTCCATATCATCTATCTTGCCACAGGTATGAACTCTGTGTTATTGTGATAACTCCAAAAGTGTGAGGTCTGTGAATTTTAATGGTCTGTAAATCAGTTTGGTAGTATATGTAGCACCTTAAAGAACAGTTTGTTGTTTCCTTTGTGACAGCATTATCTCTGCCTTTACGTTTTCTGAGTGAGTGAGTTCAGTAGTGTGCAATGTCTTGGTTTATATAATATTGTGAACTTAGATGTCGGTCTCTTTACAATTCTTTGAAAGTATGAAGTTTATATGCTACTAAGAGAGTGAATGGCTGGAAATTCTATAAACAGGATTTGACAAGTTTCTCTCTTCTATTCTTTTTTATGTAGTTAAGGGTATAATCACACTCAAGGTTCATACGTTGCTTCAGTTCTCCGAGTAAAATTGTCTTGATTAGAAATATTGCTTTCTAGGTTTAAAATTTCATTCAAGCTCCTTGAAAACATTGAAGGTGTCAGAGAATTGATTTTGCAGAACAATGGTGTCCCTAACTGATACTGAAATATTAGGTTGGAGTAACATGTTTAGAGCTTTGTGGCAGAAAACTTACGGCAGTTCTCACACAGTTAGTTCTAAGCACATTAAAGGGATATCTCATCTAGATGGTGGTTTACTAGTGTGCCTTTTTAGTCTCATAGTGATTAAGCACCAAATACAAAAAGATTTAAAGAAATAATCTATTAATCAACATGAGGAAAAAAAATCCTATACAACTAGTTATTTGTTCTTGCAATCAATGTGGTCGATTTCTGTAGAATTTCATCATAATCATCACATCAATTATATAGAAACTGAATCATTTTGAACACTCTTACATATGATTTATTATTTAAAATTGTATGTTCTGTGGCTTATCACTTATCAAGAACCTCAGAATCATAGAATGGCCTGGGTTGGAAGGGACCTCAAATACTGTCTAGTTCCAATGCCCCTGCCTGAGGCAGAGATGTCACCCACTAGATCAGGTTGCTCAGGGCCTCATCTAACCTCGTCTTGAATACCTCCAGGGATGGGGCATCCACAGTCTCTCTGGGCAACCTGTTTCACTGCCTCACCATCCTCTGAGTGAAAAATTTCCATCTAACCTCTAATCTAAATCTTCCTCTTTTAGTTTAAAACCATTCTCCCTTGTCCTATCATCATCTACCTGAGTAGAGTCCTTCTCCATCCTTTTTATAAGACCCCTTTAAGTATTGAAAGACTACGATGAGGACACCACAGAGCCTTCTCTTCTGTAGGTTGAACAGCCCCAAATCTCTCAGCCTTTCTTTGCAGGAGAAGTGCTCCAGTCCTCTGAGTATCTTTGTGGCCCTTCTCTGGATCTGCTCTAACAGCTTCACATCCTTGTGCTGGGGGCTCCAGACCTGGATGTAGCACTCCAAGTGGGGCCTCATCAGGGCTTAGTAGAGGGGGACAATCACCTACCTTGACCTGCTGGTCACTCCTCTTTTAATGCAGACCAGGTTGCTCAGAACCCCATCCAAGCTGACCTTGAACAACAGTTCCAGGGATGGGGCATCCACAGCTTCTCTGGGCAAGTCAAGTGATGGGTCAGATTTTCCAGAGATGTGCAGTCTCCACCCCTGAAGTTTTTCAAGACTAGACAGCTACCCAGTCTATGTTACAACTAGTTCTTCTTTGAGCTGGAGATTGGATTTGAGACCACCTGATATCTGTTCCAACCTGAATTATCCTGTCTGTCACATTCCAGTACAGTATGCAAATTTCTTGGGCTAATCTGCATTTTTAAACAACCCTGTGAGAATAGATGTCACTGTACTACTTGGTGCCAAAAGGGAAATATGTTCAGCTTCTGATAACTGGTGGTAAGGAATTTATACCTACTGCCATAAAGCAGGATGGGATGTATTCTGCCTAACTTTTGTAGTTATAATTCATTGCAACATTCTTACAAAATTGCCTCTTAAAATTCACAAAGCTGATTCAGTAAAAAGGTAAACATTAGATTTACCTTTCTTACCTTTCTTACTTAGATTAGACTGAATACAAATGAATGCTCTGTGTTAATCAAAGCAAAAATCCTATTCTTTGAAGCAGATAGGCAGTAGTTAAGAGAAAATTCTTTCTTCCCTCATCTCACGTCCACCTACTTCTCCAGCCTATTATCAGAATACAGGTATGACAGAGGAGAATAACCCTGACAGTATTAAAATATAATCCATTTCATTAAGTCTTAAATAGAGATAATATTACTTAAGGAGAGACTGGGAATAAGCAAACCAATGCATTAATCTGTTGTGTAAACAGCTTTCATTTCTTAAACCTCTGCCAAGTCATCATTCTTCTGGAGATTCTGATGTGCTGGTATTTAACAGCTACTGCTGGTATCAAAAATATATTCTACTACTTTGGAAACACATCTTAATCTTCTGCTGCCCCGACTTCTAACAGAGAAAGAAGGGATCAATCAATCCCTGCACATTTTCTGTTGCTTAGAACTAGCACAGTGATGCTGTCTTTAGGCAGGCAGAAATCCCTGAAACATTTTTCAGTTCAGAAAAGAAAGCCAAGGAAAGAATTCACAGAAGTTCTGAACTACAAATTATGTCTAATAGTAGGTTAAAGGTGGAGCAGGTTAGTGAATGATCTGACTAGTTCTGACTACTTTTTAAATTTCAAAAAAGTAAAAACAAAATGCTGTTATGTATTTCATAGTTCAGTGTACTTGCCCCTTTTCTCTATCGTTTTGTCCCTTTCTCCTCTCCTTTTTCTTTCTCCCTTTAACATTTTTTTCCTTTTCAATTTACATGCCTAGGTGTCCTGTGATTAAAAATTTTGCTAATATTAAAAAGGTTTCCAAAGCATTTTTCAGGATACTGCAACAAGAGCAAAAGCTTGAGAAAATATACTCCAAGTAGCCTTTATTTAGAAGGTTGTTACAAAATGTATTGATTTACTGGAACAAATAAGAAAATTCTTAGAGTTGTTGACTTAGATTAGTTTGAGGGTATTCTGAAACCAGTTTCTGGTTGCTGGCTTTTGAGAATTCAGAAAAAAAATAATATTGACATTGTCTGAAAATAAATTTCAAGGTCATATTTTTAAAATGGTGGAAAAAAATCCAATGTTTTCTCAGTACTTGTCTCAGTGGGCAGATTATATACCCTCTGTATCCTGAGCAGAAATTATATATGCCTGGTGATGGATCTTGATTATGGTAATTTATAGCACTGATGAAATTAGGGTATAGCTAACTTCCAAAGATCTAATGAAACATGAAGAAATATTTACTGTTGGTTGCGTAGCTTATCTTTATGCTGAGAGTGGGCTTTTCACTGAACTGAGCCTGAATTTTTGTACCATAAAGACAGGTTTTATTTGAGACTTAAAGATGACCAGAGTATGTTATGGAAGCTGTACCAAGAAGTTCAGGAAGGTAGCATTTCTTTTGTTTCCCTCTTAAGACCTCAAAGTTATACGTAGCAATGGAAAGAATAATGGTTAAAAAAAATAAAAAATCAATGAAACACATGAAATAATGATTATGAAGGCATGTGGAGGTTTGACAAAGAAATTTCAAAAGGAAAATGCAGGTGTTTTTTTTCATACATTTGCCTACAGCAGGAGAATAACAGGTATTAAATCTACACAAATGTAACCTTTTTTTCTGTTGAAGCCCTCCCTGATGTTGTAGATTTTCCAGAGATTAGTCCTTTCCTCATGAAGTGATTTGGAGTATGCATGACATTCATTTTGGAAATGCTATCAAAACATTTTATATTTCTCCCATTTGTCTTACTAGATGAGAGTTAATTGATGCAAAGTAGTGCAAGATTTGATTCCTCTGCTTTTTGTTACAATACTATCTTTTTACTTTTGTTTTGTTAGCCATATAGGACACATTTTGCTAAGGAACAACACAAGATCTTAAAAAGAAGAAAGAGGGAAAGGGAAAGGGAAAAAAGCAATGAATATGTGGTTTTGCTTCAAAATCTTGGAGGAAATATTGTCATTTTCCTGGCAGACTACAGGTTCTGATCAAAGTGTGCAGCTTACATATTTAATGAGCATAATGTCATAATATATGCACTAAGTGTGAACCTATGGACCTTAACATTATAAGCCAAAATATATGCTTATATACATTTCATACATGGTGAAGAGAGCAGCACAGCTTAAATTGACTGCATTGTTTTTTTTTCCAATTTGGAACTATTTCTGACTGTATTATCTCAAGTGTGTTGAGATTATTGAAAGTGATATGCAGATAGTTTTTGTAGAAAGAAGCTCTAGATATTTCCTGTAAGTTTAAGAACACCTTTTTAGTCTAGAAACTGCCATATAAATGCAATAATAACAATAATCAAAGTAGTTATAATTTGAGTCACACCTCAAATGTGAAAGTGGTAGGTAGACTATTTGTACATATTAATGCTTTCTAGTTCAAAACCAGAGCAACAGAAAAATCAGAGTGCAGATAGATAATGGGGAATATGCACAGTAGCAGGCAACAGAGAGTTTTAAAACTCTTTCTCATCTATTAAGATATTACCAAAATTAAAAGAAAATGGTTGCTTTGTTTCTCTGTCTTTCCTTGATAAAGGAAAAGCTCCACAGTTGTAAAGCTCCACTTCAGTGTTTTTAATACTACATTCTTGTAAATTCTTGTCCTCCTGGCCTTTTGCAGTATCATTTTAAGAGGTTTGAAGCATGGACAGTTACCAATTACTTTTCTGTCTAGAAATGGTGCACCTTGGAAGATACAAGTCTTCCAAGATCAGCAACGTGATGATCATGAACATTGTTTAAAAAATTATGCAATAAATCATCAAAGGAATAACCTTATTCTCTGCTCTTTTTGCAGTGAACTCTACCACTGATAAAGGAAAATCTACTTGAGTGAACACATTGTTTACATTAATATTTCCATGAAACATTATGCTGTGAAGCCTGAAAAAAGATTGCATTTTTTTTGGCTTTGAGAGTCTAATGTTCATTCTGGGATTTATGCTAATATTATTAGTGAGAATGCTTCTTATATACTCTTGCCAGAATATTTATAATATTTTCCAGAATAAAAAGAAAGAAGGATAGTGTAAACCATAACCATTTTAGTAGGTAATTTTAACACAGAAAAGTTGATTTGCCACTGTCTTATGTATTGTGTCACCTGTACAGGGCAAAGGGGCTTTAAAATATTACCAGATTGGAATGTCCATGTTTGAAGTCCAGGCTACAAAGGATACTGTCAAGTTCTAGAGAATCAAACCCTGAATTGTAGATGTTTGCTACTGAGTTCCCTTGGCTTTTTCATTGTGTGTGGAGATCTTTCATTCTGCCAGCTCCAGTCAGATAGCGCTAAAGAGGTTTCTTAATAAATTGATGACTCTAAGTAGAGCTGGTTAAATTATTCATTGACAGCAATTTATATGTGAGAACCATAGCCCTTTATTTGGTTCACAAATTACCCACTATTTATTTGTAGTCATTTTTTATTGTTATCATCAACTCATAAATAGGTCATGATTTTGATTAGTTTGTTGCTGGTATTTGCCCAGATAGTTTGTTCATATTTTAGATAGCATGTTCATGAATTGCTTGCTGCAAATAGATGGCATTTGTATTTTGTTCTCATGGGACACATTTAAGTAGGAGAAGCCTTTTTGTCTGTTCACAAGTTATGGTTATGTCTTTATAATTGCCCAGCTCTATCAGATAAAGACTGTAAATAAATGTCCAAAGAACATACGGTGTGGGCTCTTCTGTGCCATCACTGGAAGTCAGAATTCCTGCCAAAAGCAGCTACTGCCCAAAGAACAGCCGTCTCTGCTTGCAAGCAAGACTAATACACAGGCTAAGAAGGAGGGAAGCTGTGAAGAGCTGGCTGAGACTTTGTCTCCATTCCACTCCAAGGAGACAAGCTCCTCTTTGTCAAAGTGTTGCTGAGCTCTCAACACTTTTATGACTACTTTATAAATTTAGGATGACCAAATAACCTTCCCTTCTTCCTTCCAAGTTTTTTAGAGCCTGTCACCTCATCTTCTAGGCAGGGACACCAGACTGGAAAACCCCTACATTCATGTGTTAGTAAATGATTCTAAAGCACAGAATGTGAGCTGAGAGCGAAAGAGATGTTCCTGCTGTCTTTAAGGCTGAGGTCTCTATTAGCACCTGAACATATATTCAAATGTCTAGTTTGTTTGTTTGTTTGTTTGTTTGTTTTTCCTGCCCCAGAACAAACAGCGTAGCTCTTGTGGGAGTGCTCAGTCAGTGTTCAGAACCCTCCTTGAGAGATGTGGGGTGGAAGTGTTCTCTGTGAATGGGATTGGCTGCATAGAAGCTTTTCAGAAAGGATTGGGCATCTTGGTACATTACTTACTGAGTATTGTAACATCTGTAGAATATTCTGCAAGGCCTTTTACTTTTAAAAAGCCTTTCATTTAAGGTGAAGAGTGACTTAATGAACCCATTACTGAACAAAGAAGAAAGCTGAATACTTACTAAATCAAAGAAATGTAAACATGAAACTCCTTTTGACCCTGAAAAGAAGGAAATGGAGGATCACAAGTATGATGACATCATGTATATGGTAGTCAGTGTAAGCTGTGTGAGTAAAGTTATTGTGATATAGGATATTCTACTGAATTATTTTTGTTCACATGTAGGAGCTTCTTCATTTTGCAGCATTTTTCTCAGTAAGCCTTAATAAATCCAAATGTTTATGACTAAGCAAATATAAGCAGTACCACTGGTAATCAGCATGTTTTTTGTTGCTGTTGTTGTTTCTTTTTTATTTTTATTTACTGATTTATTTAACTTGAAAGTGTCATCGTAAAGGGAATATTATGTTATTGATAGTATTGTGGCCTTTCTGTGAAGTGTCATGTAACCTGCAGGTAGATTCACAAAAATGTAGATTAGGCTTTGTCTGCATTTTACTATATCAAGTCACCGAGTAAGAGTCATAAAAAGCATTTGCAGTGAAGATTCACTTGTATACAGAATTATTCCTTTAATTTATTTTTTATTTTTCTTATCTCACAAAACTTGGAATTTTGTTTCTATAGCTGCACATGTTCAGAAGGAATGGGAATGACCACAACCAACATAGTGGCTAGATCACTTGACTAGGAGATAAGAGTTGATTTTTAACTATTGCCCTATTGTCAGATGTCCCAACTTCTAGATTCTTATACAAAGAATATAATGTAATATGATAATATGCATTATATATCATGGCTATTACCGCTTTAACGTTCTAGGTTAGTGAGATGAAAATCTGCTAGGGAGGGGTTCTAGGTTCATGTCTCTAATGGCAATTTTGCTGCTGCCTCATTCCATTTACTTCCTAACTTAGATTCTGTTGGAAAGAAAATGAGTGACAGCATCTTTCTTTCCTTCTCTGTTTTGGAAAAAAAACTTGTGCTTTAGGCTGAAACTGCTGCTGACATTCTGTGTAAATCATACTGGATTTGTATTGGTTATATATACTGGATTTGGCTCATCTGGAGACAGAGGCATACAGGCATGTCCTGTGCAAGCTGCAAATGAGTTTGAGTAGAAGATAGCCTGTGACTCATTCTGGTCCACCAAATTTATAATGCTGCTGGATTGCTACAGCAGTCAGTTGTCTTTCTGACACTTCCAATCAAAATAG
The DNA here is from genome assembly GCA_011075105.1 of Heteronetta atricapilla. NCBI lineage: Eukaryota > Metazoa > Chordata > Aves > Anseriformes > Anatidae > Heteronetta > Heteronetta atricapilla. The sequence continues at coordinate 84,301,411 of CM021732.1, forward strand.
TTGCATATGACTCAGTTAAGAAATCAGTCAAGGTTTATTGTGAGTTATTATCTGAGAAGTAGTTTTCTCCACTTGTACATATAAGTGTTTCTTTGATCTGGGCACTGGAAAATTTATTCAGTGGGAAAACACTACCATATTCATAGCATGCTTTGGGTAGTACAGGGTACTTATTTATTGTGGTGGCACAAAGGGAAGACAATAAAAAAGTAATAGGAGCAGTAAGCACTCCCTGTTTGGTCAGATCCAATCAGAGTTAACACACCTCAACTTTAGAAGACTGGCAGTGATCCAGGGTCTATATTCCATAGTGATTTTGTCCTTTGTGTACAGCACGGCATTTTTCAGTTCTGCAGATATCAAGCTTTAAATCATAACAACCATATCATCTTGCAATTAATATGTTTTCTTTTGTTTGCTTGTTTGTTTGTTTGTTTTGTTTTCCTACTGTTTTATTAAGAGGTTACACATTTCTTTGGAGGTGCTTATCTCCACTATCTGAGCAGTTCAGTCCTGATTAAACATGTTAGCGGTCTATCTTAACTTGGAATGTCTTCTTTCCCTGAGAAGCTTCTGGGAATTTAATATAGACTTATTATTATTAATTACATTTCAAATTGTTTTATTTAGCAGCAGCCGTATAATTATATTTCTGTTTCCTTTCAGAATCCATAATATGAAAATTAGGTGTCTCTTGACAGGTGTAATGTTTCCCATTCAGAATCAATAGACTACATATGACTTGTGTCATCTTTGCCCCAGAGTTTCAGGTTTTGTGTGTATGTGTGATTTTTAGTAAAATAAAAGTTGAATGATGCCAACAAGAATGTCTATAAATACCATAGATTTTAAAATGGGTGTTGTCTAGAATACATGCTTTCACATGTAGCTCTTGATATTGGATCTGGGAAGTGATTGAATCACCATTCCTGGAGGTCTTCAAGAAACGTGCAGATTTAGTAGCATGGTTTAGTGGTGGACTTTAGTACTAGGTTAAGGGTCAGGCTAGATGATCTTAGAGGGCTTTTCCAACTGGAATGATTCTATGAGTCTGTGATCATCTAACTGGTCTTAGGGAGTAAAATGTTTTCATGTCTGGGAGTAAAAGAGTGTTGCCAATAACACTGCTTTCAACCATATTTCAGTTAGGACAGAGTTATTTTTCCTCCTAGTAGCTGGTAGAGTGCTATGTTTTGGATTAGGATGAGAAGAGTGTTGATAACATGCTGATGTTTTAATTGCTGCAGAGCAGTGCTTACACTAAGCCAAGGACTTTTCAGCTCTGTCCTGCCAGCGGGCAGGCTGGGGGGGCAGCAAGAGCTGGGAGGGAACAGACCCAGGACAGCTGACCCAAACTGGCCAAAGGGGTATTCCATACCATCTGACGTCATGCTGAACAATATATAGGGGTGGCTAGCCAGGGTGGGAGGCCGGTTGCTCGGGGTTGGGCTGGGCATCGGTCAGCGGGTGGTGAGCAATTGCATTGTGCATCACTTGTTTGTACATATTATTATTATTATTATTATTATTATTATTATTATTATTATTATCTATCTTAATAAACCGTCTTTATCTCAACCCACAGGCTTCACTTTCCCGTTTCTCTCCCCCATCCCAGAGAGGGAGGGGGGAGGGTGAGCGAACGGCTGTGTGGTGTTTAGCTGCCGGCCGGGTTAAACCACAACAAACCACCAAAGGAAAATGTATGTGAACTGTAGCCTAATTTGTACTAATTTGTTTTTGTTTGGAGGTACACACTAGATAGCTCACTTGAAGTAAAACCTTAGGTACATCCATCCCTAAGGAATCCTTATATGCTGTTTCTTGTCATAATATGCTGATAGGAACAATTCATAGCCAACAAACAGAAATATTTGAGACTTTTAAAAAGTAAAAGTAGTCTGATAGCACATGCAGGTTAATGTGCATATGAGTGGGATCTGTTTGCTTCAAATATAGTAATTATGATAAAAGGCAATAAATATGTACATCTTCTTTTGGCTGTAGGCTTGATGCACCAACATAGTCTTGACATTTGTTCTGTTTCATTTTGAACCTGACATTAAAATGCATTCTTTTTCTAAGCTGGAAAAATGTGTCTTTCTGCATGCCAGCCTTCTGTAAAAATAATAATAACAAAATAAAATACAAATGCTGGCTACATTTGTCATGCTCCTTGTAAATTTTGTTTTGCTGAGTTATTTTTATGGTCAGAACTTGGGTAAATTAAATACAAATGCAGCACAAGCTGATCACTTGGTAAGATCAAAGACTTTGTGCTTGATGTTGTCATGAATTGTGCTTTTGTTCCATATTGTGTACATGAGATTTGCTGATACCTTCACAGCGAAGAAAAAGAGAGAGTGCAAGGTATTAAAGCTAAATTTGAAATTGTGTGAGTCACCTGTTTGCCAAGTCCTGAGAAACATCTTTCTGCTCCCCATCTCACTAAAGCTTCATGTTATGCTGTAGTTTTAACCACATACTCTTTGCAGAAGCATCATTTCTTAAACCAATGTTAGTATCTAAAGTATTGCAATGTGTTTGAATACTCACATTTTAATATAACTTTCTGAAGGGGATATAAATAATGATACTTGGTATGAGAACATGATAGACTAGCTGTGCCTTGAGCTAATCTGATATACATCCATAGGATTATCCTCCTTTATGCACACAGCAACGTGACAGAGAAAGGCCATTCCATTGATTCAGCGATCCCGATGGTAGCAGCACCCATGTGGGGTATGAAGAGCTATGATTTAATTCCTCTTGGTGTTCAAAGTTCAAATTCATCTGTCCCACCTCCTTGCTGAATGCTTAATTCAGAAGAGAAGGGGTGGCTCTGGATGGAGGAGGAAGCCTCCTAAATCCACTTATTGGTGGTATATTATTCTGCAGGCAGAATGCATGGTTCATCTGGCCTGAGAGAAGAAGCACAGCAGCTCACAAGCCAAATAGGCAGAGAATTCAGCTAGAGAGGTTTTATTGCTTCCAGACCATGCTGCAAGGACTATTAAAATATTTTTCCAACGGCTTTTTAAATAAGCAGAAAGTGCTCCCTGAAATTCCCCAAGGATACGAAAGGCACCTTTTACTTGCAGAGCATAAAATCACATCAGAACCTGCTGAAAGCAAGGAAGAGGTGCTTTTCACAGACTTAGTATATATTGTTATCTCTCTCCCTCCCTGTTCCCAGCAGTTAGATACTCTTCCTTAGTGGTGGATGGTAATGCAGCTCTCAGAGACCATGATTTTTCTTGGCTGCAGCTGTGACTTTAGTTCAGCTATCTCCTGTACATCAAGGAAGAATTAGGTAAATGTGTATCACTGGTTTTGATTTTTCAGTAAATCAAGCCAGTGTGCCAGAAAACAGCATAACAAAAGAGGTTTGAAATCTCCGGTGAGAAAAGGTAGTAAGCTGTTCTTATAGTTGCATAAAACAGTCTTAGAAAAAGTGAAGTTTCAAGTTGTTTTTTTTTGTTGTTGTTGTTTTTTTTTTTTTTTTTTTTTTTTCCCTTTAGATGGTATTACTGTTCTGAATACCAGTTTCATACATGAAGCCTCAAGAGAGAGAAAGATGGCAATTGGATACAGATCTCACAAGTCTTCAAATTGATCCATAACAGGATTTTCTTTATTAAAACTTTTATAATTGAAAAATAATAAAACGATCTTGCAAGTAAAAGATTATGAAAAGATACTGCTTCATATAGTCTTAAAATAGATACTGCTTTATGTCTTATAAATAAAAGTAATGCAGCACAGATTGAAATTTTAGTTATTAAATAGCTTTGCATTGACTGTAGACAGTAAAAGATCTGTAGCTGGTATTAGTTAGGTAGCTGATTATAGGTACTGTTTTATTTCTGAGTAAGTTAAGTGTTGTGTTATAGATGGTTTCAGCACCTCCAAATCTGACAAAATTTTATGAACATGCATCTTATCTCTCTCACTCACATCTTTGATGAGCTGAAAATCTGTTATCAGATTGAAAATGGGAGAGAAATAATAAATAAAGGTGTGACAATGAGAATGATTTTTGCAAAATACATACATTTTGAGGTTGTTAAAAGTACTTTGTTTATTTTGTCAGACAACATGAAACATCTGTTTTAGGTTTAAGGAGAGTAAAAAATTGCTGCTAGTGTATACAAGCTTCAATCTAGCAAGTTGAGAAAGGGAGTATTTTGATTTGAAAATCTTTCTTTGTGAAGGAAACATACCTAACTGATGTGGAGTCTGAGATGGTAATCCAGAATGTATTTTGTTGCTTAGCATGGATTCTTGCTTAAGCTTCTAGAAAAGACCGAGGGGAAGCAGTAAAAATAAATTTAAATTTTAGGGATTACCAGCTTGATGCTCATAGACGTACTCTTTCCAAAAAGGCACATTGCTCTGCTTTAGCTGCTAAGTTGCTTTGCATTTTCATCTCAGATAAATCTTAATTTCTCTTTAGAAATTGAATTTTGTGTTTATTTGAAAATTTTTAAATGAGTTGTATTTAAATCCTTCAGCTGGGTTTAAATTCCAATTCAACATGAGACATGAAATGGCCACTGAGGGATGTTACACAAATTATGCTATTTTATAAAATGTAATACCTTTTTGATTCACAGGCAACACTGCTAACGGAAACCTTAATAGCATCAACTTAGAATCTATTGTACTTTGAAGAGCAGAAGATGTTGTGTTTAAAGGGGGTATTTAACACTTTGCATGTTGATTACTGGAAGCTTTTGCTGATTCAACTGCAAATTGAATGTGTTCTTGTTGGTTTTGATAATGCATAGAAATTAAGTCTAGAGGGGATAGAAGAATTCTCAAGAATGCATTATGTTTAAAAACCTTTCTCTGGAAAACAGTAAAGAAAGGATTGAGATGTCAGTTGTCCTGATTTTCTTTGATAGAAACAACATTTCAAAAGTGTTGTATTTGAAGATTGAAATTAAATTCCTGTAGCATGTTTGGGGTTGTTTAATCTTCAATAGCCAAACAATCCAGAAAATGCATTAGGGCTACATTATCTTGCCTTCATTTTATTTTTGAGCAAAGTTCTTTATTAATTTGCATTTTCTTTATGTCCTACCAAACACGTGGCTTTGTTTGAGGAAAGCTCCTGATTTTGGAATAACTAATATATAGATCAGTGCTTCTTAATCAAAAGAGTCGTTGAGGCAGCAATTCAGTATCCTGTGTAGAAAGGATAGTACATAAATATTCCCTTCATAAAATAAATTCATGTTAAATTTTGAGATACAGTCATAAGAAACTCGTTTCTTAAGGAGCTACAACCGAACTTCTCCTAGAATAGAGCACTAAGAAGCTTCTCTTGCTAAAAAAAATGAAATCTGTGTCTTGATAAAGCATCAGAATTCCATATTAATTTTTCTGAGGTGCATTTTTTTTTTTTTAAGATAGAATGGGAAGTAAAGAGTATACATTTAAAAATATGACAGTATAGTACTACTCAGTAAATTAAGGTGGGAATTTTAAAATCAAACTATATTCTTTTTGTATCAATCTGTAGAGGTACTACATTTTCTAATGGTATTTTAAGTTTCTAAAGCAGAAGGGTTGAAGCGCAGTCTTTCACTTGTCCTTTGGGTTATGGTGTGATAAAATCCATTCCTGTAATTCAAGTATATATATATATTTCAGAAAACTGGAGGTAAAAGATACATTAAGTAACAGAAGATGATTATTTTCTCTTATCTTCTAAGCCTTCCCCCCTTGCTTTAAAACAAATTGTACTCCACCCCCACATGGGAAAACTGATTACAGCAAATATTTTAATTATCTATTTTCTAATGATGATTTAACTAATTTTAAAGTTATTTTAAGGAATGGCTAAAAAGAACAGGTTTTGAATGCTCTCATATTCTGTGTACCATATGCATCTTATTTTATTTTATTTTATTTTATTTTATTTTGTTTTATTTTATTTTATTTTATTTTACACAGATTGCTAAATCATAAGGCCTGGGCTTTGCCTTTCTAAGCACAACCAGCTGCTGCATTAGCTATTCCTGTGTCTTTTTTCTATGTTGAGCACATAAGCCGTTATGCAACCTAATACTTTCTGTCATTGCAATAAATTTCTGCCATTAACCAAATGCATGTTTTGCTTTGCTTTCTTTCAGTTCCTGCAGTAGAAGAACCAGTGATTAAAATTTATTTATTTTTTTTCTGAAGGATGTTTATTGATCACCTTGCACTTTTTTTGATTTTGTACTGTTATGTACTCTGTGCATTATTTTGTGTTTCTTTATCTCAATTTATTCTTCTGAAAGACCTCTGTTTTGATGACAACCTTATTAATACCCTATTTTTTTATGTTGTTCAAATAACACAATTATATGATTAATGTAAATACTATTTATATACACACATGAATAATATTTAAAAGAAATTTAACATTCACAGCTTTTTTTCTTGCATTGCAACAGTCTTAGTACAGTCTGAATATTTTTCTTTTCCCACTGGAAAAAATGATTTGAATAGAAAAATAGTATGCAAAAACACTGCATAAAGGAAAAAAATCAAAATAGTTGAAAAACACCATTTTCTGAAGTATATTTCAAATTACAGTCCTTGAAAGCATATGTAATTTGTATCCATTTCAACTACACTTTAAAATATATTCTCCCAAATACACATCTGTTAATTTTAAACTTTAGCTTAAAACAAAAAACCCTGATTACTATGTTGACAGATATTATAAAGTAGGCTGTTTTCACAGTATATCAAGATAGAATAGTATATTTCTTGCAGAGATGATACTTCATTCAAGTTCGGTTATGAATGTTTAGCATCCACTTTCTGTCTTGTGTTGACTGCGCCTTTCCTCCATATTGGCCACATTTTTTTCATCTCTTAATTTATAGCTGGCTAGACTTAAGACATTTTACTTTTCTAAACAATGCTGTGTAGGAAAGTAGTCACTTATTTATATTGGTTGTTCTTAGTTTATAATTTGCAGTCAACTATACTGTTTAATTTTTTCTTGGTGTATGTAAGCTGTGGAATTTCAGATCTGTCAAGGCACCTTGTGGTCCTCAGAAAGTACAGGAATACTTGTTAAGTGACTAATATTAGGGATACAGCTGGCATGAGGACATGAGGATATACTTGAGAGTAATTTACAAGTTAGTTTTGTTGGCAGCTGGTACAGTTTACAAGGTACCAATTACTTTTTTTTTTTTTTTGGTAACATTAATAAACGCCAGTACCGTAGGCTTCTCTTCTGAATAATGCTGACTTAGATTCTGTCTTCTACTGCTGCTTTAGGTTGCTTTCAAAAGACAAATCCCCTGTCCTATGTCCTACATTTTGTAAAAGATGGTTTTACTTGAATGAAGCAATCTTTTATAATTATAATTGCTTACATAAGCATTTATTCTTATCCAGCAAGAAGTTGCTACAGCTTCTTACTGTGTCTCTATTGCTGTTAGGAAGCTTGACAAATTAGAATTTTATTATTTTTTTACGTCTGCCATTTGTTTGTGTGTTCATTTTCTATTGTTCTTTGAAGGTGTCACCATTGATATGATTTCAAGTGCACTCTTGTAATGTTCGCCATTGCTGGCTGTGCTTTATGCCATTTTTATCTTAAACTTTGCTACTTAGAGATCATACTTTGATTCTGAACCATTACCATTTTGTTCATTATGGACTCTGTAGCTTCCAAGCTTGTTCTCTACAATCTCATCTCACATTTTCCATTCCATTCTTCATAGTCTCCTGTATATTGCATATTAATATTTCAACTAGATTTTTTCTTTCCTCTTCATCTTCTTTCATAGTTACTAGATTTCTAACATGCCATTGCTGGTTTTGTAGGTCTCTTTAAAAGTCTTTCAATACAAGTTAACACAGCACATTATTTACTCCTTGTGACCAATATCAGTATCTGTTACTAATCCTGTGTATACTTGGTAATCCTTGAACCAAGGCTGACAGCATCTGGATTTATTCCAGCATATCTTGCTTACTCTTACTATCTGAAGATGCCATTGATTAGGATTTGTCAGGATTCTTGAATATGAGTTGGACTGAACTTTGACATTTGTGATGAAACTGGGACTTTCACTGTGTCTGTGGGGAAAAAAGTTTCATCCGTTAGGGAGGTTTGTGTTTACTGTTCTTCACAGTTACTTTTGGGCAGAAGGGGACAGTTAGTGTGATTATAAAGATTACATTCACTTGAAAGATTTTGACAGGTCTGAAAAGCTACATGCCCCAGAGCTGCGTTCAGCAATGATTTATTTCCCTACTTCTGTTTTTTGTTTCCCTACTATTATTTTTTTTGTTTCAACTGTGATGTAAAAATGGCTGAACAGTCAACACTTCTGAGGATGAAGCTGTTGCAGGTTCTTTAGGAGACCTGTGATCTTTGTGATATATAATGTTGTACACTGTAGCAGAACTGGAACCTTGAGTACCTGGCTTTTGAAAGTACTGGTGTAACGGGTATGATTTTCTGCTGTAAGAAAGCCTGGCATAGCAATTATTTACATGTTAGTATAGTTTGAAGAGATTGATAGGTTGATAGCTACATCCCCTTGTTAGATACCGTACTCTAATGAACATAGCTGCCAATCCAGGGAATCTGTATCTCACTCAAAGAATATAAACAGATTGTTACCCTTGTTTGGGTTTCTAGATGGTCCATGCAAAATCAGAAACATAGTCACGAGGAATTTAAAGCAAAAGAGATAAGTTGTAGATGATTAGAAGTAGAAGAACCTGCTGAGGCAGCGGTAGATCTCAGATAAGATTTTGTTCTTTTTGACTGAACAGGCATATGACCGCATTGATGCTGAAGTAGAGTGTTTCTTTGGGATAATCTGTAGGATCTCTGACACTGCTTCTTCACTTAAACTCAGTCATGACTTTTGACATTTCTGTGTGAGTGCTGATCCTATCAGAAGATAAATGGAAAAGGAATCACCTGGGAGATGCTGGAAAAAAGCAGAAGAAAATGGGAGGAATGGAGACTGTATGCCAAGATAAAAAGGAAAAAGGACAAGAGCAATGACAGCTGTGTTGAGGAAGGCATTGGTACTGCAGTTCTTGAAATGAGAATATTTTATTTGCTTGTAGAGAAATATGCTGCTGTAACCATATTCTTCAGGCCATAGATCCAAACTTTTTTTAAAAAAATGCAGTTCTGATTTCTACAACAATCAAATTTGATGAGGAGAAAAATGCAAAACATATTCTCTTGTCCATATTCTCTTGTTTCCCAAATGAAATGTGCATGGGAGGAGGCCTCCAATCCTGTTTGTTTGTTTGCTTACTTGTTTTTCCCTCTTTTGTCTTTGGGAAAGTGTCAGCAAGTGACTCAGTCTGTAGATGTCATGCCTGGCACAGCAGCAGGAGGGAGTGTTAGTCTGCATGAGAAGCAAATACTGAATGCATAGTTGATTTTTTGTCTCAATACAGAAAAAAGATGGCATGCCAAGTACAGTGTATCAGCAGTCACACTGAATCTCTGTTGAATGCCAGTTAGACAAATGGTATAGAATTGTACTAACATCTACAAAATGATACCAGCTTATTCACATGTGTAAAATTTCACTCATTCTTCTTTTCTTCCTTTCACTGTTTGCCCCAAACTCATCTGTTTTTCACACAGTGACTAATGCAGACATTTATTTTATTTTATTTTATTTTGGGATAGTTCTCAGACCACATTTTGACCATGAAACTTGTAATTATAGTTGAGAGTCTGCACCCAACAAGCGCTAGCAGAAGCACATGCTTGTTATGTTGTTTGATCTAGCTAGTAATTACTTAATTCTGAGGCAAAACTGATTCTTGGCAAAGGTTTAATTATTTTTTTTAATGTCTCTATTTTAAGTGGCTGAAAAAAAAACCAACAGTGGTAGTCAAAATTAGATATTATTTTTTTTGGTCCAAAATGTTAAATTTTAATTAAAATTGTCATTTAATGTGAGTTTTTGTTTCATTTTTTAACAAATAATCTTACATACAATAAATCCTGACAAGCCTATTTATGCTGACATGGAAGAAAAAAAAAATAAATAGAAGTGATTTTACTCAGAATTGAGAAATTAGTCAGAAGTGAGGGGTTAGTCAGAAGACCTTAACATGCAGTCATGATCTCACAGTCAGAATCTTGCTATGGAGAGAGAAGAATGTACTTCATATATTGAGCAAAGCATTCTTAGTGAGTCTAATTAGTTTGGAGTTTCTAATAAAATTATGCTTATATTGGCTAGTTATTAAAACATTTGCTAACAATGTGGTTAACGTTTTATACATAAACTTCCTCCTACGACTCCCAGTTGTTTTGCTTTATGCTACCCCCTTCCAGTACTTCTGTGGGTTTTAGGATTGACTCTTCAGTCTTTTCAGGAAAGGGGAGAAGATCTGAACAGCAATTGCCATCTTGGGTTCTCCACCTTTTCCACCTCCTCTTCAGTTCTGGAGCCTGCTTGCGGCTACCATTTTGTATTTTCTCAAGTCTGCTCACTAGCTATTCCTCCCTGTGCCCTGGTAGCCATAGACTGTTCCCTGCTCCGTGCCCCAGTGGGACTGTGTCCCCCCCACGGACTGTATGGGGTTGCCGGACTCTGCCCCATGCCCTCCTGAAGCAAAGACAGCATCAGGGAGGCAGCAGGCCCCTGCCCACCAGGCCATGGCTGCTATGCCATGACCCCCTGCCACCAAGGCAGGGTCTGAGGCCTGTACCGCCAGCTCTCTACTGTGCCTCTGCCCCTCTGCTGGTTGTGGAGAAAAACACTTTTACTGGGGTGCAGGACAGAGCATCCCAAACATTTGTCTTGGAGTGATGGTGTTTCTCACAGATTGTGTTTTCAGACTTTCAAGACTTTATTTGAATAAAGATCAACTTGAGTTGATCTCAGTATGTGTGTGCAGTGTTGGACCTTTAATATTTACTATTGCTGGCACACAGAAAATTGCATAATGCTGCTTTGGTCAGAGAGCTAGCTAAAATATTTATCAGTGTGAGAATGCGGTCCTTTGTGTTCAGAACAAGTGCTCTTTCATATTCTTAAATTATTTAAAAACTCTGCATGAATGAATCAGAAATCTTGTCAGTGATCTCAGTTTTTTGAGATACTTAACTGTCTTTGCTTAGAAATCACAATAAGAGTAGAAGTGAAGAGCAAATGTTAAAAGATGTGATTTCTCAGAAGTCAAAATCCAGATAACCAAAAAAAAGGGAAGCAGCCTTATTTTATTGCCATCTTCACCTACGCTCAGTTAAGACACATATAGGTGTTTATGCATACATATGTACCTTATTAAATGAATGCAATACATGTCTAAAACCCATAGCTTTTAATATATTCAGTCTTAAAACAGACGGGGTAATGGTAGACTTAATTGCTTTGTAAGTTGCTTTAAACTTTGAACATTTTTTTTTGAGGGACTACTACTGTGAAGTCTGTCCTGCATTAATGAAATTATTATTATTATTATTATTACTGTTTTATACTACACAGAGAACATGATGGTTGTTTACAAGTTCTTTTCATTGTACTGTAAGCAATATTGGAAACTCTAGTGAAATCCCCACATTTTGAGGCTTCATAGAATACATCCTGCATGGGTTGAAGACTTATTCATCAAATGACACTAAGATGGTAGAATTGCTAATGTGATTTTAGTAACTCATTTTTGCTCTTGCCTTTGCAGACTATGGCACTATTAAGAAAGTACTTGCCCCAGTGAACCAGTCTTCGAGCAGCTGCCTGCTTGAGGAAATTGAACTCCTACCGAAGAGTCAGCGAGAGCCCATCAGGAGTCTTCAGATCTTGCATAGCCAAAGTGTCCTGTTCGTTGGTCTTCAGGAGCATGTGATTAAAGTCCCCCTGAAGAGATGTCTGTTTTACAAAACATTCAGGTAACATCTAGCTTCATTTGATTAAAGAGAAATGCTTGTGGGGCTTGCAGGAAAAATTGGGAGAAAAAGTGACTCCTAGTTGGAATCCAAATGAATTGTGCTGACAGAAGCACAGGTACCTCTCTGAGCTATGAATTTTTAGGTACACCATTTATCAGAACAGTCTCTAGGGAAGACTTCTGTTTGATCAAACAAGAAAATTAACTTTTAGAAATTACCACTTGCTTTTAGACTGTATTACGGCAATTAAGGAGTTTAAAGCTCAGCATGAAACATTTTCTATATATTACCTAAAATTATGTCTGGTTTGCAAGACATTAGTGACTATTAATTTCATCTGATTAGTTGTGTCTTCTTTTGATAGAAGTGTGGTTCCAGTAATTAAGTACCATTGTTCTGTTCTATGGCAGTGGGACTTTGAATGAGTGTGATGAGCTTTATGAGAAATGTGACAGATTTATTTGGTTGTTTTTTAGCTTGATTTTCTTTCAGCTTCTTTATTACATGTTCCTTTGAAAAGCTTGACTATTAAGGGAGATGAAAAGTCTGACAGTTGCCTTCCTTGGCTGCTGTACTCAGGAGATTTTATCTGAGAATTGTGAGGCACTGGAACAGGTTGCCCAGAAAAGTTGTGGATGCCCCCTCCCTGGAAGTGTTTGAAGCTAGGCTGGATGGGGCTTTGAGCAACCTGGTCTGGTGTAAGGTGTCCCGGCCCATGGCAGTGGATTGGAATTAGATGATATTTAGGGTCTCTTCCATCCCAAACTATTGTATGATTCTATTTGTGTAGCAGATAGGGATTATACCTTCCATGAAAGGCAGTGACTTTTTGCAGATGGAGAAGTTTCTGGCTTTCAGAGGGAACATGCATGAGGTCACAGAACAGAGATGACTGCAGGAAGCAGGTGCAGAGATGCAGCTCAGAGGCAGCAGAAGGAATTTTCTTAGGGACCCAGCACAATGCAGGGATTGGTGCCATGCAGGAGGCCGCTGAAAGACTACTGGTTTGAGAAAAAAGACCGAAGGAAAAGCTCTGCCTTGGAAAGCTGGAGTAGACCAGGAAGATATTCTCCTTATTACAATTCTTTACAAGCTCTTTCTGCTTATGCTGTCCTATAAAGCATATTTTAGGTGTTTTCTAGTAAAATAATAGGACATCCAAAGCCCCGTCTCATTTCAAGGAAAAGTAATAGGCAAGTCTCTACCTCATAGGACCAAGCTTCATCTTTCCTTGGTTTAGCCAGTCAAACAGGATGTTTTTGTTTCCCACTTTTCATTAAGCGAAGGGCTTATATATTGGAAAGGGGAGGAACATGAGTGTGTGCATGTATGCTTATCTGGAGAAGGAAAAATATCTAATGACATATTTTTGTTCTTTTTTCTCTTCTTGAATATAACATGACTATGCCATTTTGGTTGTACAAAATATTGTACATGTTTTCTTAAGCATATAAGCTTATTTCAGGAAGGGAGATCAGGCTGGTATCCTGTGTCTTCTTAGGGGCTGTGTACTCATAATGGCAATGATAAACACAAAGTGCTCAAAAAACAGAGGTGCCCTTTATTTACACAAAGCCTGCAACTCCACTTGGAACATATGACGGCTGGAACAGTATTCAGTGCATTACCATATTGGTAAGGTGTGAACGCTGAGACAACCTGCTTAGTAGTTGCCTGTGTGGAGGCCTCACAAGGTCCATTGTACCTGTGCTTCTGTCAGCACAATTCCCAAGGTGTTCCAGTCCACTCTGACTATAGGGCAAAAATTTGTTTCTGTTCTCACAGGGTGGAACTGCTGCCTCAAGTCATAAACCCCATTCACAGCTTCAGGCTAGCCATTCCTCTCCCTGTTTGAGCAGTGGGGACTGATAGACTAGATTTTAAAAGCTTTAAAAAAGGAAGTGGTGCTCTTTCTGTGTTACTGAGTAGAACAGTAGTTAAATGTCTCAAATCCTTCCCAAATGAAAATTTATTCTTCTGCCCAGAGGAATGTGAATTCTCATCTTCCACTGGAATGACTTACTCAAAGGAGATAAAATTATTCCTCATGGGGTTTTTCAGTCATATCTTTTGTAGTTGTATCACTTTGCTTGCAATAATTAAATATTCATTGCACCAAATGGATTACCATCTATGCTTTCTTCCTGGTAAAAGCTCACCAGCAATTCTAGCTCTATTCCGTAAGAAAGGAAAGGATTTACAGCTGGGATCTAGATGAAATAAGACAGCTTCTCATCATCCATCATTAGGGACTCAGACTGTTTGGATAATGAAGACTTAATCTTTCTTTCACCTCTCACTTACTCATGGCTTGACTAGGTTTTTCCTGCCTTGTCATGCTGGATTTCAAGGATGCTGGGTTTCGTGTGTGTGGACAGATTGTAGGTACCTTACTTGGGGGCATAAATTTCACTGGTTATTAAAAAAAAATCTCAAACATATTCACTGCATTGCTGTTTTTTTTAATACTTGCATCCTTGTTATATGTTGCCAACTACTATTTCTGTGCTCTAGCAGTGGGTAAACAGAGGAAAACTTTAGTGGGAGGAATGTTTTGGGACAGTGGGGTTCTTTTTTTGATTATTTTATCTATTCACATTTATCATACTTATGGCTGTATAACTGCACCAAGGCTATATTCTGAACATCCATCAATAATAACTAGAGTTTATTCCACAGATCAAGGGCATGTGTAGCCTTTAATACTGACTTCACATAATTTTTTGAGAAATGAAGCATGCTTGTGTATAAATAACAGCCTTAAAAAAGCCAAAAGACTGAAGGTATATTTGTTTATCTGTTCTCTTTTTATGTCAATAGTAGAGTGCTTACTATCTAATCTTTTCTAATCTTTTTGTTTAGGTTTATTGCAAAGGTTTCAGACAATGCAACTCATTCCTTCTGTTGAGCAGACCGTTCCACAAGCTAATATCTCAATGTCAAGATAATTTCCTCTAGGTTGTCTTTTTTATTTTATTTTATTTGCTTTTTGTCTCATTATTCCTTGTTTTATCTTCATCTACCAGCCTCTATCGCAAGTTGTTACTGCTTTTATTTGTAGTTTGTTATGTCCCCTTAATTGTCTCTCTGATATGCAGTACATATTTAGCTAATTCATACTTCCTTGTAAATCTCTTTCTCCAGCACTTTCTCAGTTGTGGTGGATATTCCGCTTGATGCTTCCACACTCCTCAGCTATGTGGTGTTGCCCCTGACAGACATACCCTCTGGTCCAGGACCGTCCTATTCCACCAGCTCACAGCTCCTCCCCCCCTCTTCCAGTAGGTTTCTGCTCCCACAGACACTGTTATCTAGGGCCCTTGAAAATATTGTTTTAAATTTGGAGAGTAAATTTTATATTATTATTTTAATTATTATTTCTGATGTTCTAAGTGCAGTTCTGTGCATCTGTTGCTACTACTGTGACAGCAGAGTGTATCTCATGCAGAGCCTGTCTCTGTGCCTGTAGTGTGGATTGCTCAGCACCTTCCATTATGCTGTGATGTTTTCATTGTTTATGAATTGTCCATGTTACTTATTTGGATTGGCAGTGTTCATGGGGGGTATCTCCCTCAGAGAACTCGCAGCAGTCGAATAGTTTTGACCATCCTGCTCAAATAGTCTCACTCTTTTCAGGAATCAGATAGGGAAAAAATAATTTGGCACATAATAGTTCTCAGAAACAGTTCTCCAAAAAGCCATGGCTTGTTCATGCTCCAGAAGAAATGAGAAGAGCAGTTATTTTATCTAGGTTATACTTGAGGAAAGTCGTTCAGATATGACCACATTATTGTCACTGGGGTATTGCAATCCACACATTTACAGAAGACTAGCAATACTATTTGCAGAAGATAGTATCTCCCATAAGAATTCTACATCTTCTTGTAATTGTTCAGCACTGAGTAAGTCAAGCAGAAAACACAACTGACTTTTGTATACCCAGTGATTAACTATAATGTGAGATAAATAGAATGATTATCATGAACAGGTAACTATTTAAATCAATAAAATTGAAGTGGTTGCTATTTACTTTGAAAGCTCTGTGTATTTGTCATAAGGAATAATATGTGTAATAATAGGTAAAGATTCCATCCCCTGAAACAAAGAGCCAATCAGCTTTCTTTTATTGGCAACTGCAGCCTTCAAAAGCCACCTTGGATGGCAGTGATTTCTCTGAGGTAAATCAGTCGATGTTACTATTTGTACTGGACTTTTCAGTGCATCATTTCTAAAAGAAGGGGCAATGAAAGGTTGCATCAGCCTGATGTTCTGCAAAATCTTATCGAGCAAGGGTCAGGAATTGTTATTCCTCATGGAAGATAGGTTTTGTGCACTTAAAAGGCTTGAAAACTAATCTTACTTTAGAGTTGGGTCTAAATAAATAAATAATGTCATCTACTGAAAGCCTTACAGATAGCAATTTCTCCAGTATAAAAACTTTGGGGGAATTGTTAAGGATTGTTTTTACACAACAATCTTGTGACCCAGTATGTAATGTTAATGAATATTATCATAGTTATTCTACTGTGACCCTGGCTTTTCTCTCTACTTTGTATGCTATCATGTATATTTTGCTTCCTTTGCTAAATATCAGCTAAGCAATCTGTACATATGCAAAAGATAACAGTAGCAGCACAGTACTAAAAGAGGTACTGGCTTAACTAACACACTAAGAGAGTTACTGCAAATTCAGTTGTGATTTATTTCATTCCGAGGACTCCATCAAGATTACTGGAATAAGTTTTTTGAACACTGCTACATTTCTTCATTTCATCTTGGCTGTAAGTGTTGCTTCCTCAGAAGTATTCTCACACTCACTCAGAACCTTTTTTCATTGTAACAAAACACTGTGGCTGTCATTACCTAGTAGAATAATTATTCCTCTATACTAATATTATACAAGATAGAACCATTAATGTGTTCACAGAATCACAGAATTTCTAGGTTGGAAGAGACCTCAAGATCATCGAGTCCAACCTCCAACCCAACCCTAACAGTCCCCACTAAACCATATCCCTAAGCTCTACATCTAAATGTCTTTTAAAGACTTCCAGGGATGGTGACTCCACCACCTCCCTGGGCAGCCTGTTCCAGTGCCTAACAACCCTTTCGGTAAGGAAGTTCTTCCTAACATCTAACCTAAAAATCCCCCGGCGCAACTTAAGCCCATTCCCCCTCGTCCTGTCACCAGGCACGTGGGAGAACGGACCAACCCCCACCTCGCTACAGCCTCCTTTGAGGTATCTGTAGAGAGCGATAAGGTCGCCCCTGAGCCTCCTCTTCTCCAGGCTGAACAAGCCCAGCTCCTTCAGCCGCTCCTCGTAGGACTTGTTCTCCAGGCCCCTCACCAGCTTCGTCGCCCTTCTCTGGACCTGCTCAAGCACCTCCATGTCCTTCTTGTAGCGAGGGGCCCAAAACTGAACACAGTACTCGAGGTGCGGCCTCACCAGAGCCGAGTACAGGGGGACGATCACCTCCCTAGCCCTGCTGGTCACACTGTTTCTGATACAAGCCAGGATGCCGTTGGCCTTCTTGGCCACCTGGGCACACTGCTGGCTCATATTCAGCCGACTGTCCACCATCACTCCCAGGTCCTTCTCTGCCTGGCAGCTCTCCAACCACTCATCTCCCAGCCTGTAGCTCTGCTTGGGGTTATTGCGCCCCAGGTGCAGGACCCGGCACTTGGCCTTGTTGAACTTCATGTAGTTGACCTCAGCCCATCGGTGCAGCCTATCCAGATCCTCCTGCAGAGCCTTCCTACCCTCGAGCAGATCAACACACGCACCTAACTTGGTGTCATCTGCAAACTTACTGAGGGTGCACTCAATGCCCTCGTCCAGATCATTGATGAAGATATTAAAGAGGATCGGCCCGAGCACTGAGCCCTGGGGGACGCCACTAGTGACTGGCCTCTAACTGGACTTGACTCCATTTACCACAACTCTTTGGGCCAGGCTATCCAGCCAGTTTCTAACCCAACGAAGCGTGCGCCAGTCCAAGCCAAGAGCAGCCAGTTTCTTGAGGAGAATGCTGTGGGAGACGGTGTCAAAAGCCTTGCTGAAGTCAAGGTAGACCACATCCACAGCCTTTCCCTCATCCACCCAGCGTGTCACTTTGTCATAGAAGGAGATCAGGTTCGTCAAGCAGGATCTGCCTTCCATAAACCCATGCTGACTGGGCCTGATCGCCTGCTTGCCCTTCAGGTGCTGCCTGATGACTCTCAAGAGGATCTGCTCCATGAGCTTCCCTGGCACTGAGGTCAAACTGACAGGCCTATAGTTCCCCGGGTCTGCCCTCCGGCCCTTCTTGTAGATGGGCGTCACATTTGCTAGCCGCCAGTCAGCTGGGACCTCCCCCGATAGCCAGGACTGCTGATAAATGATGGATAGGGGCTTGGCCAGCTCCTCTGCCAGTTCTCTCAGTACCCTTGGCTGGATCCCATCCGGCCCCATCGACTTGCGCACATCCAAGTGCCATAGCAGGTCACCAACCAGTTCTTCATGGATGGTGAGGGCCACATCCTGCTCCCCATCCCCTTCTACCAGCTCAGGGTACTGGGTATCCAGAGAACAACTGGTATTGCCGCTAAAGACTGAGGCAAAGAAGGCATTGAGCACCTCCGCCTTTTCCTCATCTCTTGTAACTAAGTTTCCCCCTGCATCCAGTAAAGGATGGAGATTCTCCTTAGTCCTCCTTTTTGTGTTGATGTATTTGTAAAAACGTTTTTTGTTATCTTTAACGGCAGTAGCCAGATTGAGCTCCAGATGAGCTTTGGCCTTCCTAATTTTGTCCCTGCACAGCCTCGCTACATCCTTATAGTCCTCCCTAGTGGCCTGCCCACTTTTCCAAAGATTATAAACCCTCTTTTTTCTCCTGAGCTCAAGCCACAATTCTCTGTTGAGCCAGGCTGGTCTTCTTCCCCGCTGGCTCATCTTTGGGCACGTGGGGACAGACCGCTCTTGCGCCATTAAGATTTCCTTCTTGAAGAGCACCCAGCCTTTCTGGACTTCTCTGCCCTTCAGAACCACCTCCCAAGGGACTCTACCAACCAGTGTCCTGAGTAGCTCAAAGTCAGCCCTCCGGAAGTCCAATACAGCGGTTTTACTGGTCCCCTTCCTGGCCTTGCCAAGAATAGTGAACTCCACCATTTCGTGGTCACTCTGCCCAAGACAGCTCCCGACAATCACATCCTCCACCAGTCCTTCTCTGTTTGTGAAGAGAAGGTGTAGCAGGGCACCACCCCCAGTAGGCTCACTAACCAGCTGCGTCAGGAAGCTATCTTCCACGCTCTCCAGAAACCTCCTAGACTGCTTTCTCTGGGCTGTGTTGTGTTTCCAGGATATGTCAGGGAAGTTGAAGTCCCCCACGAGTACAAGCGCTGAAGATTTTGCAACTTCTGTCAGCTGCCTGTAGAACTCCTCATCTGTCTCCTCATCCTGGTTCGGCGGTCTATAGCAGACCCCGACCAGAACACTAGCATTGTTGACCCCGCCGATCCTAACCCAAAGGGACTCGACCTTGTCATTCCTAGCCTCGAGTTCTACAACATCGAAAGACTCTCTAATATAGAGATCCACACCGCCACCCCTTCTGTGCTGCCTGTCCCTTCTGAAGAGCTTATAGCCAGGCATCGCAGCACTCCAGTCATGAGACTGGTCCCACCACGTCTCCGTGATGGCAACGAAGTCGTAGCCTGCCCGCTGCACGATGGCTTCCAGCTCCTCCTGTTTGTTACCCATGCTGCGTGCATTGGTGTAGATGCACTTCAGCTGGGCCTTTACCTTATCCTCCGGCCTTGCCATTGTTCCCCCTGGCACAGCCCCAACAATCCATGCTTCAGCCCCATCCCCCTTCTTACCTAGTTTAAAGCCCTCTCAATGAGCCCCGCCAGCTCCTGGCCCAGGATCCTTTTTCCCCTAAAGGACAGGGACCTGTCTACGGCCATCAGGCCGGGTGCTGAGTAAAGTGCCCCATGGTCGAAAAACCCAAGATTTCTTCGTTGGCACCAGCCCCGGAGCCACGTGTTTAACAGGTGGGCTTTCCGTGTCCTCTCCGTACCTCTCCCTGCCACCGTAGGGATGGATGAAAACACCACCTGTGCTCCTGCTCCATCCACTAACCGTCCCAGCCCCCTAAAGTCTCTTTTGATAGCCTTCAGGCTTCTCTCTTCAATGTTGTCACTGCCTGCCTGGACTAACAGAAGAGGATAATAATCAGAGGGGCGTACCAGGTTAGGAAGCTTCCTGGCAACGTCCCTGACCCTGGCCCCAGGGAGGCAGCAGACTTCCCTACGGGTAGGGTCAGGCCGACAAATAGGGCCCTCTGTTCCCCTGAGAATAGAGTCTCCCACAACAATAACCCTCCTGTCTTTCTTGATGGAGGCAGTCCTGAGGCGTGGAGTCGACCTCCTCGCCCTAGGCATCCTCCTGGGAACTCTTGCTACCTCTTCCTCAGCCACCGGTCTCTCGAGCTCCAGGGCCTCAAACCTGTTCCGCACCTGGGAAGGTGGGGCCGGAAGGGGAGGGCATCGCCTGCGATGTCGAGCAGGGACCTGTTTCCATTCCTCCTCAACTCTTAGGTCCCCTCCCTCTGCCCGACAGCGACAGGGCCGGGGGTCCACCCCCATTTGGGGTGTCTCACCCCGGTACCTCTCCTTGAGGCCCTGCAGGGAGTTACTCCACAAGTCTATCTCCCGCTCACACTCCCTGATATCCCTCAACCTCTCCACCTCCTCCTTGAGCTCCGCCACCATGCGGACCAGGCCGTCCACCTGCTCGCACCTCACGCATGCAGTATCTCTGCCTCCCGCCGATGGCAGCAGCAGGCTCTGACACTCCCTGCATCCAGTGACCTGAACTGCTGCATTCTTTAACGGGTAGTCGGTCTGGGTATATACCGACTTCCTGGAGGGAGCACCGTGCCTGGTGGAGACCATTATTGCCTAGCTATCAGCTGTCATTAAGAGGTGTTCGTGTGGGCGGGGGTTGCTCTCCGCCCTGCCTGCTCTCCCTGCCTGCGCGAACTGCCGCGCTAACTGCCTCGCCATGCCCTGTTTGCCCGTCCTGTTCGCAGCGCTCCCTAGGGGCTGCCTTTGAACGGCCGGGGAGGGGGCGCTGCTGGCTCCGCCTTCGCCTCGTCAGCCTCCCTCACGAGGGCTGCCGGGTGCTGGCGGCTCACTCGAGCAGGCTCAGATGCCGGAAAATTTGCCCTGCCTGGCCCGATCCCCCGCTCCGCTGCAGAACGCGTCTGCCCCGGAGCCGATCGCCTCGGCAGATGACGTTCTAAACTATTACATCTAAACAGATGTGTTCTAAACTATTACCAGGTGCTAATACATCCAGAAGAGTAAAGGCCCACACTTGGAATATAAATTGCTGTTTTGAAATAATAATTCCAGAATAGATATTTTTGGATATCCAGGTGGATTTCCTTATTTCAAAATATGCAAGCTTTATTCCACTGTAAATCAGAGAAACAAGCTGCTGCATTAGACTTCAAGTTGGTTCTAATATTCGAACGTGAACTGGTGATTATAGAGTAATATCGCAGAATAAAAATGCTTGTAAATTTCACAGACTGGGATAAATCCTAATCCGGCTGTGAGACTAGGTGATAAACACATGTTTTTTGAAATACAAAGTCTATTTTTTAGGAATTAGGTAGATATAGTGTATTAGATACATTACAAAGTTACTTTCAATTGGTGCAAACCTGCCAGAACACTAGTAAATTTAGCAGAACAAGGAAATCAAGAGCAGTTGAAAGTTTTCCTCACTCAAAGTAGAATACTAGTCTTTCACTGGAGAGGGAAACAATTCAAGCTTTGCAGATCTAAGGTTGACCTATATTTTAACCTTCCTCTGCAAGGACCAAGGGTTTTGCTGAAAGTGCCTTTTCTAGCCCACAAAATGCATCAGAGAAAAACTGGACATTTACCTTTTGTTGCACATAAGATGTAGTGTCACAACCCTTCAAATCATATGATCTATATATGTATCTTAACCACATATTTTGGCAAACAAGAAGGATTTTTGGTAAAAAGGTAGAATTTGGTAAAACAGGTACAATTTTTCAGACTACTTCAGTAGATTTATAGTAGTAACCAGATGAGAGGAAAGGAAATACCTTTTCCTTCTAGTTTTCAAAGTTGTAAGAAAACCATATGGACTTGACTACATATTTGCAATTCAGATTTTATTAGCAGGATATTATTTGAAACATAGTAGTAAACTAAGAAATAAAAATTTAAAACAGGCATGTGGTTTTCATATGTCATGATGTAATTCATGATTTTTGTTTGCTTTAAAAAATACCAAAATTTTAAGGAATTTTTAGTTCAATATTGTTACTGTTACATTTTTATTGAAAATCACCTGATATGTTTAAAGCAACCCATATTTCAGCAATTGTTTCACTAATCATTTGATACTTGGCAAGAGTATTCTCTAAAAACGGAAGTTAAAGAGATGGGGTAGTGTTTTTTTTGTTGTTGTTGCAAGTCTGGAAAGTTTTTTATTTTAAAATAATTTAACATACCACATACCAGATTGCTGTGTAGGCAGACCAGCTTATATGCTATGCATCTCAGCTTACAGTGCTCTCTATTGCACCAGTTGTTTTCTCATGAGACTTGTTTGCAGCTCTTTTAATACTCTATAATCTTTTTTATGGACATTTTCATTTATTTGAAGTTTTACAGAAAATTAACATCCAAGTTTGGAGTCTACTATTGACCTGAATGGATGAGAGAATATTCTTAATGCAACAATGTGAACTGTGGGCAGGATTCCAGGACAGGAGTCTAGATGCTCCATTTCTGGAAGCCCAAACTGAGTGACTTTGAAGACCATCTGCTCCTCATAATGTGTTGTCAGGCCAGTGGAAGTATTTACAGGTACTTCTGGAATTAGAGGTAATGGTGCCCTTGAAACATTAAGATACCTTCAGTCTGGTTAGTACTTTTAAGGAGCCAAGTTGTATATCCTAAGTCTGGACCTGTTATTTTAATAATTTATTCAGATTCTAGCATAAAGTAAATCCCAGCATTTAAATTCAGAAGAAGTTAGGTCACAGCTGACTGAAAAGCTATGGAAGTAGTGTACCCTCTTTACATTTATATCTGCTAGAAAAGCACCGGTCTTTTAAAAACATAGGGATGCCATATGGAGGCGAATCTGTCCAGCATGGGTAATAATCATTACCGATTTTCTGGTCTAAGAAGAGGGGCTATAGCTTTCCAGTGAAGGGAGGGGATACAGCTGTCAGGGGTCTGGAAGAAAAAAGGGGAAAGGGTCAAGCTAGGCAGAAATGTGCTTAAACCTCTGCTTGCATCCATTAGAGCATATGCATGTGAAGCAAGTAAGGTTATATTTTCCTAGACAAATCCTAGTTTTCTGGGATTTTCAGGCTGCCTGCAGAGCAGAAAACAAGCAAGAACTGTGGGCCATACTCACTGCTGGAGCATTGTGCAGATTCATATCTGTATGGAGATGTATCTGTACACTTGTCAAGCAGAGGGAACATATTCAGTGTAGTACCTGGATTGCAAATATTTGTCTTAGAGAAGGATATAGAGAGACAAGATAGTTTCAGCCCACTAAAAGTGAACCTTCAGTGCTCTGAAAACTGGCTGCACCTGGTGGACCCAGCTTTTCCAGAATCCTACCTTCTAATTGTAGAATCATATTATCATTTAGGTTGGAAAAGGCCTTGAAGATCATAAAGTCCAACCATTAACTTAGCACTACCAAGTCTGCAGCTAAACCATATCCCTAAGCACCACATCTACATGTCAATTTGAATACCTCCATGGAGGGGTAATCAGAGGGCTGGAAGCTCTGTTTTGGCTGATTGACCATGGATGGGAATCTCATATCTTTTTTTTTTTTTTTTTTCCTTTTTTTTTTTTTTCAGTGAATCACAAGCCTACATTCTCTGTGGAGAGCATGTTGTTAAAGTAGTCTTTCACATTTGTTCCCAGAATCATAGTAGAGCCAGATGGAATCATTTTTGTTCAGAAAATTGCGTGTTATAAACAACTTCACTAAACAAATTATTCATAAATTCCTGATTCTGTGTTTGAAGAGAGCAGCTTGCAGGTTTAAGACTAATATTGGCAGTGCATGCTGCTAGATTGAATCATACCTAGATGTATTTTGATTGTCTTATAGAAATTCAAGTCAGAGGAAGAAACAGTAGTTCATACAGTGTAGCTCATACGATTAAACATTTATTATTATTTTTTTTCATACTGGTACAGGGAAAGATTAAACAGGATTCTGCATGTTTTATACACCTCCTAGTTTGTGCTCCTAGGACATTACAAATTTTGTGCCCACCATTTATGTTCTGCATTACTCATCTCTGTCTTTAGATCCCTCTTCTTCATTGTGTATATATTTCTATATCTCTC
Organism: Heteronetta atricapilla; assembly: GCA_011075105.1. Lineage (NCBI taxonomy): Eukaryota > Metazoa > Chordata > Aves > Anseriformes > Anatidae > Heteronetta > Heteronetta atricapilla. The sequence continues at coordinate 84,325,722 of CM021732.1, forward strand.
TAAAACCAGCAGTAACAAAAACACTGAGGGGTATCTCTGTTCTAGTCTAGTATCAGATTCGTGTATTCATTCAGCAATGGATAGCAAAGTGCCTTTGGAACATGACTGGCTTTTATCTTCAGTTGCCTGTTCAAACTTGCTATGAGGAATCTGGGTTCTCTGAATTAAGGTGGTGACCTCAGTTCAGTTCCTGGTATACAAAGTGTCCAGGTCATAGCTGATGGTAATTGGAACTATGTAAGCATGCCTATCTCAGCAGAAAGATTTGAAAGGGTCAGGAGACTGAAATACCTTCTGATCTTCAAAACAGTGTTTGTGTATGGGTAAAGAGAGAAAGATGTTTCATTGAACAGTTTCAGAAGACACACATCGTATGTTTATATATTTATGAAAAAAAATGTGATGATTCAAGGGGATAGTTTATTAGCAGTTAAAATGCATATTGAATGGAAATATGTTTCCACTGAAAGGATATTTTAAAATCTCATTGAAATCAATTGTATCAGTATGTAGATAGCTTTTATTTTATTTTTTAGAGCACACATTATATATATATATATATTTTTTTGTCTAGACCTGTATGGTTTTTGTTTGTTTGTTTGTTTGTTTTAATATATTTCTCCTAATGGCATTTCTTGCTGCCTCATTTTCTGTCTAACTAAATCAAATATAACTGAAGTAGAGCAGTTTTGCTAGCCTGCTTGGTCATGATTATAAAATAGCTGAGGAAAATGTCCTGATATTGCTAGCTTGCTTTGGAGTGGTGTGACTTATGATTATGTTAGTATTCAGTAAAAATCCATTGTTTAAGTGTCGCATGACTGTTAGTAGACATATTGAGCCATCACAGCCAAATGAATGCCTTGGAAAGAGTTACTTAACTAGCTATCATTTACTTTGCGTAAATAAATAAAAAATAATAATAATATAAAAAAAGACAAAGGGAAATTAGAATTACTTGATAGAAGCTGAAAGCCATTGAATGTTTTGATAGGGTAAATTGCATCCAGAGTCTTAGAATGAACTGATTCACGTTTACTCCCCAGATTTCCTTCCTGCACAAAATTGTCAGTTGTAGCAAACCAGACAAATCATGTGAAGTCTTGGAGATATGGGTTGGTGCCTGCTGGGAGTAACAAACAAAACTTTTTTTTTTTTTAATATATCTAGTGAAAATGGGTGGAGTCCCAGAGACAAGATAGATAATATAATACCCAGTTCTGCCAGTTACTTGGTCACTATCTGAAAAGGCCCTGTCAATTGAAAGAACTAATCTTAATTTCGTTAATGTATATAGTGTTCCAACAGTAGCATCTAAAATGGCTTTAATTTAGACAGGGATTTGAGAGGAAAAAGGGGTAGAGATACATAATGGTATCTAATTTTCAACTCTCCATACTTACATTATTTTGACAGCCATTTTGTAAAGTTTCTTTTGTTATTTCATATATACACTGAAGCAATTCCTCTTGCTGCTGTCTCTTGGGAGAGAGATTCATTACAAAAGAGTTACAACAACATAAAATTTTGTTTAATTGAGCACAGAAAGGACACATAATTATGAGAAAACAATAGTCCCTTTAAATTTCATATTTCAGATAGAAGTTCTGACATTTTCATACTTAAAAGTCATACTTAAAAGTCACTTCATTCTATCCTCATCACTTTCTATCTGTAAACTTATTGTGGTATCTCTGTTTTTTTACATAGGCATAACAGATGAAAATAATTAGCTGCTATTATTCAAAGATCATGCAAAGATGGACACAAATTTACCTGTATATTACCTCTTGCCTTTTCATTTAAAAGCATGAACATGTATCTACTTTTCAGAAATATTTGTGATATAAACAAGCAATCTAAAATAAATGAGAACTCTCTCAAATATGATGCATGGAGGAGCACAAAAAGGACTGTTGTGACAAGACTGGAGGATAATGCAGATATTAAGCCAGGCCTGCCTCATTTCACAATTATATCTTGGCATGGTGAATTAAAATGCCAAAAAGATAGTGATGATGCACTCTTGGTTGCACTCTTGGCATAATTATACTGTCTAAATATAAGATTTCAAATATAAAACTTTCTACAATATGAGTTTTAGATATAGTAACAACTGACAATTGATTAGAATGATTTAAAGAAAGGAGAGAAAAAGGAAAAAAATAGGATCTTCATGAGGAATACCTCTCAGGGAAAATTTTTTGTTGCTTTCTTCAGAATAGTACACCTGTTTCCAAGATTGTTTCATATAATATAGTGTCAGGAAAAAATAGTTGAAGAGGTTTTTGTGGAAGTTCTTCACACTTAGCCTCTCATCTTCTGCATGAGGTCAGTTAAGTTACAAACTTCTTAAAATCTCAGTTTTTGTATGTTCAGTGGAGTTTCTCATGTAAATACTGAAAAGAATCAGCTCATATTATTTAGTTGTAATGCTCTCCAAACCTGTTCACATAGTGAAATTGCCATTTTTATTGTCCACAAAGTAATTGAACATGCTTTGTACCAGCAGTGCAAGGACTTTTCAGTGTCTTTTGTTTTGTTTGGTTACTTGGTTTTAATTGTATTTCTTCCATCAAACTAGGATCTGTTCTGATGCCAGGAAGTTATAAGAAAAGTGGTCAGAATACAGTTTTAGTGTCCTACTGGTAACATCTAAGAGGCTTGTAATGAAAGGTGTGAAAGGCAATTTGATTTGCCTGAGTGGAAAGGAGTGTCAAAATAAAAGCAAAAGAGGAAATGGGGTCTAAGAGTTAAGTGGGAGAAGGATCATATGGGAGCTATGTGAGCAGGGACTGAGAGAAACAAAAGGGCAATGCAGGTTACTCCAGAGGCTGCAGCAGTCTAGTGGTACCAAGCAGAAAGCTCTGTGACTGGGACCATCCTCACCACCACCCCCAAAAAACACTCAGTTTGAGAACCTGAAGTGATGTGTCAGTACTGCTGTGCTGTTGTGAGGTAGATGCTGAGTGTGTGTGTCTTGTTCCTTTCTAGTGGGCTCTTCTTATTAACACTTCTTATTAACACCAATAACACTAACTGTGTTATTGGTGTGGTGACTTCAGGCAGTGGGAAGGTTCTTTTGTGATCTGTGGGTCTCAGCCTTTCTTTTTTCTCCCAGGAAAGAGTGAGTCTGGTTCTACATAAAAGGATACTGGCTTTTAAAATGTTTCACTTAAAATAAGTAAATTTATTTAGAAGTATAACAATTTACATAAAGGAATACTGAAGTTGGAGAAGCGAACACTTCTACTTTGAGAAATAGCACGACCAAAGTTGCCAATTGTGCATTATGTCATCCTTTAACTTTCTTTTTTTTTTTTTTTTTTTCATAAACATGCTTCCTCAGAGATACTCAGTATAGTAAAGGAGATCACTGAACATCTTGTCTTGCAAACACTGGAAGGCCAACACTTAAAACTTTTCATAATTTGCATTAATTGTCCTCCTTGCTTTCTAAATAGTGAAATGGAAATATGCAGTCTGAGTTACAAAAATGCTAAGTGTTCACAGCTGCAAGAGAAGTGGGAACTTTCTTCTGAACACTAAATCTCCTAATCCAAAAGCTTTATCTTTGAACTGGCTGCCTAATTAGAAGCACCTAGGGAGTTTGTGCTATTATGTCTCTTACTCTAGCCCCAGTTTGCAGATGGGAACTATCCTGCCACATAGTTCTGGCAGTCCATGTTGCCAAAGGTACCGTAGGAACTAGTTCTATAGAATTTGTAAGCATTAAGTATCCCCCGTGATGGTAAGCTAGTAGATAGTATGCTAGGGAATTAGTAAGACTGCATTTTATCAGATATTAGCATATAAATATGTGAGGAATGCCAAAGATAATTGGAAATATGAAGAAAACATAGGATCTGTGATGGTAGAATCCCAGAATGGCTGAGGCCGGAAGGAGCCTCTGGAGGTCATTTGATCCAACCCTCCCAGCTCAAGCAGAGACACCTAGAGCTGCTTGCCCAGGGCCATGTCCAGATGGTTTTTGAAGGTCTCCAAAGAGGGAGACTCCACAACCTCTCTGGGCAACCTGTGCCAGTGCTCCATCAGATGCACAGTTTAACAAATAAATAAAAATATTCAGAGGGAAACTCCTGTGTGCCCACTTCCTCTTGTTCTGTCATGGAGCACCACTGAAGAGTCTGGCTCTGTACTTTTTGCACTCTTTGCTCACATATTTATACATGTGGGTAAGATGCCCCTGAGCCTTCCCTTCTCCAGACTGAACAGTCCCAGTTATCTCAGCCTTTCCTCAGAGTAGAGAAGCTCCAGTGCCTTAATTATCTTGGTGGTTCTTTGCTGGACAGATGTAATGTGAACACACAGCTAAAGAGAGAATGAGAATGCCTATGGATTTGAGTTGGACAAGAATGATCATTTTGGCATTTTTTACATTCTAGTCAACATTTTTGAATTGATTACCTGTATGTATAATTGTTAGCTATTTTTACACTGACAAGTATTAAAACCATCGCATTATTTTTCACTATGATGGAACTTCCACCTCCTTTCTTAGGTATCTGAAGCCATGAGGCTGCAGACCCACAGCCTGGACTGTTAATGCTGGACCCACCAATAGCAAGAAAAATCTGGCATTTAATAGAGAAAATATATTTTAGCTTTGTACAGTACATCTTTCAGAGTCTACAGGGAGCTATGCTGCCATCCTTCTCTCTAACCTTCTTTTCATCTTTTCATCTCCTTGTGTGCTACTACTGTGGACTGTCTAGGGCAGAATGTGATACAGAAGAGGTGTTGATGGCAGCCAATAATGCCTCTTTGTACTTATTTCCAGGGACTACATAGCAGTGCAGAGAACAAGTACCTGCTATTACAGAGGGTTTTATAATTCATTTAGAAAGAGTAGATGTTGTCACTTAATTTATCTCAATGATGATAACTATGATTCCAAAACTGATAGAAAAGCCTAAGAACTGTAACTTCTGAAATCTTCTGTACTTGAAGCAGACAGCATTTGTTTTTTATGAATATCTGTAACTCTGTAGCAATTAAGTACAACAGTAATAATTCTTGACTACATACTGTGCCTGCAATCAGAAATTCGGTTATGCTCTTAAAATAAATTCTTCTGGACTTGTGTAAGCATCCAAATTAATTTTTTCTCTGTTTAATCATTCCATCTGTGCCACATCATAACAGGGATCAATTTCACTACCTGTTTTGATCTGTTTCATCTGCTTATGGAATATGAAGATATGCTATGTAGTTATTTAGAGATCTTTGGCAAGTACAGGCAAGGATAATGTTCATGTTTTCTGATTGGTTTTCATTCACAGTGCATGCATTGGATCCCAGGATCCTTACTGTGGCTGGGACATGGTGATGAAGAAATGCACAACACTGGAAGAAAGTCTAAGCATGAGTCAGTGGGAACAAAGCATTACTGTCTGCCCAGTAAGTCCAAAAACCTTCTTTTATCTCTTAAAACTTATGATTCCATGCAAATCTCATGAAAATGAGCTTGCATAAGCTCATTTCTCAAACTTACAAAAATGTATTAATGCTATTTTCCTCAGACCTTCCCATCAGACTAGAACAAGATAATTAGTTTCCTTTCAATTTATTATCAAACTATATTAATAAGATCAAATTGTTTAGAGTTCTTTCAAAGGATAGTTTTTTTTTTCCTTTTTTTTTTTTTTTTTTTTTCCCTGCAATGTCTGTATTCCCACTTTGAAAATAAATGTATAAATGTTCACTAAGGTAGTGATATTGACACATTTTTATTTGCAGGATTTTCCACCATTTTTTTTTTTTTTACTTTAAAAATATCTAATTGCTAATTGCTAAAACAATCCCCACCTACCTATGGCCTCCTTTAAGGTTATTGTAGAGCACAATAAAGTCTCCCCTAAGCCTCCTTTTCTTCAGGCTAAACAACCCCAGCTCTCTCAGCTGCTCCTCATAAGGCTTCTTTTCTAGACCCTTCACCAAATTCATTGGCCTTCTTTGAACATTCTCCAGCACCTTGATGTCCTTCTTGCAGTGCAGGACCCAAAACTGAATGCAATATTTGAAGTGGAGCTGAGAGCCTGAGCAAAGTACGGGGGTACAATCACTGGTCCTGCTGGCCACATTATTTCTGATAAAAGACAGGATGCCGTTGGCCTCCTCAGCCATCTGAGCATGTGGCTGGCTCATATTCAGCTGGCTATTGACCAATACCCCCAGGTCCCTTTCTGCCAGACAGCTTCGCAGCCTGTAGTGTTTCATGGGGTTGTTGTGCCCCAAGTGCAGGACCCAGCATTTAGCCTTGTTGAACATCATAAAGTTAGCCTTGACCAATTGGTCCAGCCTATCCAGATCCCTCTGCAGAGCCCCCTACCCCTGAGCAGGTCAACACTCGTGCCTAACTTGGTGTTATATGCAAACTTAGTGAGGATGCACTTGATCCCCTTGTCCAGATCATTGACTAAGATATTGACGAGAACTGGCCCCAGTACTGAGCCCTGGGGGACACCACATGTGACTGGCCTCCAGCTGGATTTAACTTCATTCACCATGGCTCTCTGTGCCTGGCCACCCAGGCAGTTTTTAACCCCATGAAGCATACACCTGTCCAAGTTTTGAGCAGCCAGTTTCTCCAGGAAAATGCTGTGGGAAACAATGTCAAAAATGTTAAGGCAGAACAGAACAGAATATTAGAAACTTTTTTACCCTGCCTGTTTTGTTTCCAAGTGGTTCTAAAATCTCAATGGTTAGTTAATGTGCACTGATCTTTTTAACACCATAGAAAATTTGTCAGATGAATGCATGACCAATTTCTTACAAATTCACATCAGTTGTGACCTGTTTGTAGTCTAGTTTGGCACTAAATTAAGTGTGACCAGTTACACTTGAGAAGTTATTTTCTAGGGAATTATTAATATGCCTGAACATTTATTGGCATTTCATGGTAGAATGGGAAGGGGTCTAAGAGAGATAGCTGGGTATCTGTGCTACTGTGTCTCTGAACTTTGAAGATAATTTGTGACAAATACAGTTATTGTAGTAATCTTACTTTGGTTTATAATTCTCAATTGGGTATTTCTGGCATGAGTTGTGAGTGAATACAGAGAGTAATTAATGTTATGGCACACATATCTGCTTTGAACTTCTTTCAGTTGGTCAGATATCACTATTATTCATCTAATACTTTTTATAGTAATGACAAATCTTGTTAATAGTTTCGACAAAATATTTTCAAATGGTACCACTTGCAATACATGACTAAAAATAAAATGGAGTGGCATCATCAGAGAGCTTTTACAACCCCCCCCCCCAAAAAAAAAAGATATTTAAAATTTTTTTTTTTTTTTTGCATATTTGGGGGAAATTAGAAAGAAAGAAGGGATTTAGGCAGCTACAGAAAAGAAAGGGTAGCAAAACCAGGAAGGTATAGAGGGAAAGCAGAATGCAGCCATGTCAGGAAAATACAGCCATATTGTCTCTGTGATCATAACTTTCCACTAAAGGCATGTCAGACTGAAAGGTTAATGGGCAGTGGTCTTTAATGGATTCTGGTGAGCATTTAAAAAAACATGATCAGTACAGTTTGCTTTCCTATAGTCCTATTACAAAATTGTTTGATTTCACTTGTGGAAAGGAGATAGTCATAGGGTGAACAGGGAGTAAGTAACAGCAGGGACTACAGTGGGATGATCTTTGCAGGAACAGGGAAAAAATCAGGAAAGAGAAACCTCACATCAGTACTTGCTTCTGAGCTCAAGCTTTCACCCATGTTTTATGAATACTTTTCTGCCATTTGATATAAATTATAATAACTAAAGACAATTGCAGGTTTAGTGTGTAATTGTTGGTGTAACAATAAATATGTTTTGTTACAGCATAGGAATAGGAAACAAGAAAGATATTTTCACATCTTTTATATTAGTTGTGTTGGGGACATACCGTGTCTGGTTTACAGACTATATTTCTTAGAGCAGCAGTGTAAGAGGAATGAGTTTACTTGTCATTTAAAAAGAAGTACTTATTTCCTATTGTCTTATGAAGAATAACAGCATATGCCCTGTGTGAGCACAGGTCAGTCAGTTATTTTCAAGGAAAAAAAAAGGTATCAGTGGAATTTTGAAATGATGAGTTACGTAAGTTTTAGCTGGCAGAATGTATACATAGTTGTTCTGTGAAGAAGCTAAATCTGTGAGTAATAAATCACTAGAAATGTAATGAATAGTGGAATTATGGAACCTTCACCTCAGTGGAAAGAATCAGCCAGCACCCAGTGTGGCAGTGGAAACATGTCTTGTGCTATAATTGAATCTTATGTCTTCAAATAATTAATGACAAGTGTACTTCCATCACAACTGTTAAAATGAAACAACACTAAAAACAGCAAAGGGAGACACCATTTCAGAATATTCATAACAATTCTGCAAATATAGTTCCTATTCAATATATAAGCAAATGTTACAGCATTATGTTCTCACACATTTGATAAAGTATGCGCAAATGCATTCTTATTTTTGTCTAAGAGTTGCTTTCAGTTCTATTTAGCCTTCACTTGGTAGTACTGTGTTGTTTTTGTTTTCCTGAAAGCTAAAATGTGGGAATCAAACCTGGCAATTCTGTTAGCATTGATGTGATATAGTTTCCATCGTTTCAATTTATGATAACAGATTAATCAGTATTAACATCTTGCTAAATTGAATTAACAGTACAAACATTTATATTTGTTAACAGGGATGAATTATCCATGCCCAGCCCAATTGTGTTTAAAAGTTCTGGTAGCAATACAGGCTGATGTGATTTGCACATTTTGTTTAAGCTGAACAGTAGAGATTTCTTACTAATGTGTTATGGCTGCATGATGGAAAAATTCCCATCAAGGTGAAAACAGCCAAATGTGGTTCAAAGAAATGATTTTAGCGAGAGCAAACTGGCTAATCATGTAGGCTTAGGTGCTACTTATGCTTTTGAAAAATGATTTTTTTTTTTTTTATGGTACATGAATATAATTACTTCCAGGGTTACCACTCTACTCTGCACTGGTGCATCCTCACCTCTAGTACTGTATGCAGTTAGGGGCACCACATTATAGAAAAGACATAAAACTATTAGAGAACCTCCAAAGGAGGGCTGCAAAGATGATGAAGAGTCTAGAGGGCAAGGCATATGAGGAGAGGCTGACGTAACTCTGTTTGCTCAGCCCAGAGCAGAGCAGGCTGAGGGGTGGCCTCATGGCGGCCTGCAGCTCCCTCACGAGGGGAGTGGAGGGGCAGGCACTGAGCTCTGCTCTCTGGGGACCACAACAGGACCCGAGGGAATGGCATGGAGCTGGGACAAGGGAGGGTCAGGCTACAGGGTTAGGGAAAGGTTCTTCACTGAGAGGGTGGTCGGGCACTGGGACAGGTTCCCAGGGCAGTGGTCACAACACCGAGCCTTTGTTCAAGAAGCCTTTGGACACATGGTCTGATTTTTGTGTGGTGCTGTGCGGAGCCAGGGCTTGGACTCGATGATCCCTGTGGGTTCCTTCCAACTTGGGATATTCAATGATTCTACAGTTTAAAGATATCATATTTAAAACCACATTTCACTATTTTGAAATGGTACTGTCAGATTTATGCATAAAAAACTGTAAAAGAAAGTTTCAACGTGAGGATTGGTGATTGATTCAGCCAGTTTTCTTACCCTAGACTATTACTTCTGCTATCTCTTTCTTTTGATCTAGGTTCAAGTTTCCACAGGCATTCTTGCACATAATATTGTACTATCAGCATCCAAGTTGCTAATCTCAGGGAAATTTTACGAAATAGGCAATAGTGTCATTAGAGGATAACTGAGGAAGTAAAGTACACTTCTAATTAAATAACTGTAGCTGAGTATGGTTGTGAAAGGCAATGGTTAGTTGTAATTATTGTTTTTGCTATAGTAGTGGCATCAAGTGGCACAGATCAGCTGGAGATGGCGGGAATCCTATAGCTGTAGAAATTGCAATAAGTGTAGTGTACTGTCTGGAAGGTAAACCTCTCCAGTGGAGGCTTGTAGGATTTGGCGATGGTGGTGGCTGAAGGCTTTACCTTCATGTACTGCAGAAATAAGGAATAGTATGAAGCAGCTATCAGGCCTCAGGTAGGCTTTTCTGTTTTATTTATTTCTAGACAAGGAATCTGACAGTGGATGGACATTTTGGAACTTGGTCACAGTGGAAACCTTGCAGCCACACGGATGGTGCCAGTGTTGGATCCTGCCTCTGCAGGACACGTGTGTGTGACAGTCCAGCTCCTCAGTGTGGAGGATGGCTCTGTGAAGGACCAACCATGGAAATTGCCAACTGTTCCAGGTAAAAAAAAATAAAAATAAAAATAAAAAAACAGGTTCTATTGCTTATGGTTTTAATTTTTTAACTTAATCAGAATAAAATTTATTATTTCAAATCCCATCCACAATCCACTGGTCCTGTTATGTACATGAAACAGTCCATAGCAATGGCCACACCAAATGAGACACTGGAAATTCCCTCTCAAACACTGTGGGAGAGAATGGCAGTGATTTTAAATGCAGCATACCAAATTATATTGTCCTCTGTTAATTTTAACAAAATCTTATAGAGAAAAAAAAAGATGTTAGGTGATATCCAAATTACGATATTTTCTCAGTTCTTTGAGTTCTGTGAGTCATAAAACTTTTTTATTGTTGTTGTTTAAGTCAGAACTGTTTATTTTTTTCACTTTTTTTGGCTTCATGTCACCATTGTATTCATTCCCCCATCTGCCTTGGAAAAGATGCTTCCATTATATCTTTTGGTAGTATTATGACATCTAGATGTATTGCCAGTCTGTATGACACTTTTTAACGAATCTTTGTCTTCCTTGGGCACCTAACCACCCTCAGAAAAAAAAAAAAAAAAAAAAAGGCAGTGATGAGAGCAGATAATTTCAAAGAATCTCAGAACACTCCATATTCTGAATTGCATTTAGAGTTAATGTTTAAAAGATGGTACATACTTCAGTTGCAAGATGAAACATAAACTGATGCTTATTTTCAGCAATTCTTTCTGCTTCTTGACTCTGCTTTTTTGTTTTGCACATCATGGTAGTGAATAAAACTGATTATTTTTTCTGCACAGGATAACTGCAAGCTCTGTAACAGTAATTTTTAGGGAAAATATTAGACACATAACAATATAGTATTTAACATTAGACCAGGAGAATGGAAGAAAAATGTGCCACAAGATAGTGAACAATTGAAGAAAAGTTACTTGCTGTCAGATTTAGAAGGGAATTGACATGATTTGGACTTTATTCACAAACTGACTGGCACTGTTACACTACTATTTTAACATCTTACTTCAGTTAACAGTGCCATATCAAATAATTGATTCCCAGAGTTCATGAAGACCCAGATTTTATTTTATTTTTTTTTTTTACTGTTGTCAACTCTTATATATCCCTTATAATAAGAAATCAAGATTAGTGAAATTTAAATTAATAATATTTCTGATAAATTAATTGAATAATTTTGTGTCGTGTTTATTACTGGATTTAATTATTTTTCATTGTTAAAAAACAACGTGATTTCAAAATCAAATAATGCACTATCTTGCAAAACTTGATGTTCTGATGTCTCTGGAAAAAAAAAAAAAAAAGACCCACAAATGATAATTGGACAAATATGTAATTAAAAGTTGTCTTCAGAACTTTGGACTTTGGTACAAAAGCTTGCAGATCAGGTTTACCAAGAATAAAGTGACTGAAAGCAACTGAGTAGTTTCATGTCTTTGGACTTTGTCTACTTCTTGTGTAACGGGGTCCTTGCAGCAGTGGCTGTTTACAATGCAAGGAATATGGAAGGATCAGAGCACTATTATTTTAGTTCAGTATTCTTTAAGAAATGGAACACAGTGAAGTATTAATGATTTCTACAGAAATATTAATGGGTCAGATTTTGCTGTCAGTCACACCTAATCAGCCATTCGCTATGTATAACAGATGACAGAGCCTGAGCTTTTTATTCTACCAGAAATGGAGGCTGGACACCATGGACTTCTTGGTCACCTTGTAGTACCACTTGTGGAATAGGCTTTCAAGTACGTCAACGTTCCTGCAGCAATCCAACCCCTCGACATGGAGGACGTGTCTGTGTGGGACAGAATCGCGAGGAGAGGTGAGTTATCTTTTCTCTGTTGTCTGTTTTAATTTCTTCTGCTCAGCTGTATTCCACGGGATATTTTTTCTTTTACCTGCCTGTTTTTTCTTTCATTCTGTTTTCTTCCATTCTCTCTTTAAATCCACTGCTGCACAATAGCAGTATTCCCATTAGCAAGATTGTGGGGCTGCAGCAGTTCTTTCATCTTTCACTTCAGCTGCATCCCTTCCAAGCCAGCTGAGCTCCTAGTAGTGCCAGAGAATTGTGCTGAAGTCATGTGCTGCTGTCCCTTGAGACCCTGAAAATTGATTCTCCTGGAAAATTGATTGCAGTGTGTTTGAATTGTAAGTCGCCTGGGCTCAAGACCTGGAATTCAGAGCAAAATATAGTAAGGTCACAGCACTATGTTACTGATGCCGTGAGTTCATTTTTTCTGTCTTAAATGAATGAAGCATCTATATAACATCAAGAGAATTTTCCAGGGCTTTGTTTTATATTCAATAGATACAATACACCTGGACTCAAAGCAAGGTTTCAAAGCAAACCTTTTAGCAAGGTTTCAGTATTTTTGTTGTTGTTGTTGTTTTTGTTGTTTTTTAAATTATTTATATGTATATTAGCCCCTGAACAGATCAAGTCATCTTAAATATTGATTTCACCATCTAATGCTTTTGCACCAGACTAAGCATTTTGTCATAAGCTCAGAATCTAAAATTCAGACTTCTGATTTTATCATACACATACCCAAAAGTCTTTCATTTGTTATTTATGTGCTAGGAACTTTAATAGAAATTAAACATTTATTTAGATCAAACTAGAATATATTCAGATTCACTACAACCCTTTGATGGGTTTATTATCTTGTTTCCTGAGGCATGCCAAAAAGTTAATAGCAGAAGACGGGTGCTGGTGTAAGAATTTGGATTAGTGTAGACATCCGTTACAAGAGATGGGTGTGGATACATTTCCTGTCAATTTATACTTGCAGTTTACTTCAGTGCTTCTGTAAAATATTTCCACATAACCAAAGGAGAAGGGATGCTTTTGTCCTACAGTGCTGTCAGATCAAAGTAAGATTCAGTAACCTTTATGGTGAGTTTCAATGGGGGATTTAATTAAACAACAGCTCTGGCATTTCCTCAGATGAAGAGATTCCAGTGAAGGGAATTGGCATCACACCTTTATGTATTGACAGAAAATAAGGGACCTGGCTTCTCTAACTCTAAATGTAATGCATCAGTATTGTAGAACATGTGAACACTTGCTGTTTCAGAGCCATTAATATTTACCATTTCATCACAGACGAAGAGCATTTTGATATTTTGTAAATTGCTTTCTGAAAATAGTTTGCCCAACCAAAAAGCTGTTCACCAAATGTAGAATTATGTCTGCTGTCACATAGCTCTCTCCTAGCATGAATAACAGTTATTGATTTTCTTGAACTGAGAGGTCAGTCGAGGGCAGGATACAATAAGACTGGATATAGAAGAAAAGAGTCTAGTTTGAATAGACTTTTTGGTGATGGACTGTGAATGTTAGCAGTTATTGTTCATCTTAATTTTAGCATAGAATAGTCCAATAAGGAGTTTCAGAGAAACACAGAAATCTGTGAGAAATACCTATAAGAGTATATCTCTTATAAGAGTATATTTCTCTTATAATTATAAGAGAAAATGTCCAGTATTAAGACAATGGATGTGCTGTAAAAGCAGTTAAAAAATGGAAAGTGATATATGAGTTGAAACAATTACTTAGAAGGATTGAATTTTGGTATGCAGTTGTTCTGAGCAAACAGAAAGTTTAAGTTGCTCTGCTTTTGTAGCCTGCGAGTTACTTGTACTTTCCCTCTTTCATCCATTTCAGCAGCATTCTGGGATTACGTGCCAGTAAGTTTACTGCAAGGTACCTTTTTCTCTCCCAGTTCCTCTGTAGCTGTTTCCTTTCTCCATGAAACACCCTCCACTCCACCAGCCCTGCGTTGCCTTATCAACGTGCCTCTCACTTATTAGCTTGCTCACAGCTAACTTTCATACCTCTACCCTGATTTTGTTTAGGCTGTCTATGATACTTTAGTGTGCTGATGCTTTTAGAAGAGTAATACGTATTTTATTTCAAGGGAGTGTGGTGTGTTAGGACATTTTGTTACACCATTTGTAAAGCAGATTTTCTAGAGGAACGAGGTATCCTAACAGTTATTTCCCAGGATTTTGTCAGTGGCAGGCAAAGCACTTGGGTATTTTCACAGCTGTAAAAAGTGGAGTCCTAGGAAACTTGCCAGGCAGGGCCCATCCACCACCCACAGCAAGGGAGCAGAGCAAGTCTGGAGGTTGTGGCCAGGTTCAACCAAGTATCTGGGCCATAGGTGATACTATGTTGATGAGGCAGCCTGAGATCCCACTGGGAATCCAAACTACAGTCCTGAAGATTCCTGGCTGACCTTAAATAGAGCTCCTGGGCCCATGGGTGAGGTTGGTTGCCCCTGTTACAGCTTTTTGAGTGCCCTCAGGGCTCTAACAGCTTGTGGAGAGTTTTGAGCTGAGGGCAATGGAGTACCGGAGTACCAGTATTTGTAGTAGTGCTAATTCACTGCTTCCCTTCAGTGCCAGTGGAGTTACATCTGTGGCAGGTGGACACTGTGCACTTGAGAACTGGGCCCAGTACATTTAGGCAGACTGAACAAGTAGTCCACATGCCGTACTTTATAAGAAATGTTTTTGCCTCCAGAGTGCCAATAAGCAGCATCTCAGATTTTCTCGTGGAAATTAATGGATGTTTATAAATAGCCTAACATTTTACTTTCTTAGTGGCTCAGCCCATGAGTATGGTAAATATTTGTATAATTTTACTAAAAATTAGTATTAGGTGGCTTACACTCTGTGTGCTTTTGTCTTTACAAAAGTACACATTCATGTCACCTTCACACGTTTAGGAGATTAATTAAGGGATTCAGTTTCCACAATCAACATTGTGCCAAGTTTTGGAACAGCTTTTCAACAAACACTGTTTCCAGTAGAAGTACAGTGCATAATTACATAAAAATAAACACAAAAAGCTTACTGCTGAGGTTAATTCTCCTTATGAGAATTCACTCACAGATGTGAATGAATATTCAGTTTGAGAATATTTTTCATGCGTTAAGGGGTAAATGTTTGGCTTGGTTATGTTTGTTTTACCTCATGAAATCTGTGATCCTGCAATGTCTAATGTATCAAGAAGATCTGTGCTTGCTGGTCATTCCCTTGAAGTCAGTGGAAATATTTATCAATTTAAAGTTTTGCAGATTGGTTAGGCTGTTGCATGTGCTCTAGTGCTAAAGGATGGGGGGATGGAAAACATCTGAGAGATAGCAGCAAAGACTTGGATTACAAAGTCAATTTGCCTTGTAGAAATAGGTCAAAAATGCAGCTGATGTATGCTTAGACAGAATATGGAGAGGGAGTAAAAATAGGATTTCAACAGAATTTGCTAATCAGATCAAATAATATTGTAATTATGGCTCAAGATGGAAAACATCCCAATGAATTCACTAGGGGCTTAAAAAAATCCTTTATTTTTATTACTATTATTATTTTGTTTGTTTGTTTTCTCCCCCCTGTGTGTGGAATATTCACTGAAGCTGCTGGGAAAACTCTATTGGTTTGAGTTTATAGAGTCTATAGTGTCTTGTCTTGACTTTGTCATTGAATGAAAATACTTTCCTCTCCTTCCTGAGGAAGATGGAGTAGTACAGGCTTGTCAAGTCCACTGGTCTCCCTCCTATTGGTGCAGAACTGAGGGACATTAGAATGAGAATGCCTTGCTTCTAGAGAGTGTATTCCTCTTCTTTTACAAAGGAAAAAAAGAAAGAAAAAAAAGCATAGCAAATTAGGATTAGAAAAATGAATTGGCTGCAGTTAAGGAGTAAACTTTATAAAACCCTGGAAATTTTCAGGTGTACAATGTAGGAAGCAGTAGATATTGTCACATTTATTTTGTACACAATCCTCAGCAGATTTGGAACTCTTGGACTTGTTTCCATGAGAAGGAGGAAGCACTGGGAGCCAAACATCCCATCTGTGTAGCCCTGCTCGTTTCTGAGCAGAACAAACGAGCTTAGTCTCCTTCAGCAGAGAAGATCAAACACTAAGAGGCCTTGGACTTGCCCCTACTCCCACAGCTACCCTTCCTGATGGGAAGTGTGTGCTCCCATGCTCCTCGCTTTGTCTGTTCCCGCCTCTTCCACAGAAATCCCTGAGAGCACATGCCCCAGCCCCAGGCTTCCAGAGTCTCCTGGGTGGGGATTTCTGTTGATGCAGCAATCTCTTTCCAGAAAGGCATGTGTGTACATCATATGTCTGCCTTCAATTAAAGGAATCCAGCATTCCCATCAACCTCAGCACAGTCTGTGCTTCCCATTAAGTTAGCAGCTGGTAACCACAAATACCCAGCACATAACACTATTGTATGGGAATGGGTGGACAGTGATTAAGGTTAGTTTGTTTTTCTTAAATGCATACTAACATAATATTGTTCAAAATTAAGAATTATGTGTTTAAACAGAATCTCTGTGCAGAGTGAAAAAGACACATTTGTAACTGTCATGCAGTTAATGTGTTGTACTCAGCGCTGCATGACAACACTAATTTGACTAAAGTCAAATAATTTGTCTTCCTATAACACCAAAATAAATTGCTGAAATAAATTCCAGTTGTACTCTAATTGCCTGGAGAAAAAATTACGAATTACTCTAGGAACTAGTGTTTTTGGACATACCTGGGTAGAGGATGCTTTCCTTTTCCCTAGTATGACGATTCTTTTATTAGGGCATTTGAACTTGGGCTCACTGTAAGGGAAAATGGGAAAGGTCACTGTACAAAACCCACATTTCTCTAGGCTGTTCTTCTATCTGACCTCATCACAGCTAGAGATGGGATTAGGGGAGAGAGCAGTGGTTTCACAGATCCAAGTTTATTATATTGCGTGTTTTGTTGAATTACTGTAAAATGTTAGCCCTGTGGGTCCTGAGAACAAAATTAAGAGGGGAAGAAAGGGCAAAAGGGAAAAAGGGTTACTGAGTGACTTGAAATGCAGCCAAGAAGCAATATGATGAAACTTGGCTCAAAGCTCCTTGCTGTAGCACAGCGCTTAAAGATCAATTGCAGAGATGTATCTAATTTTGAAAACATACCTGATGTTTTTAGAGATTGTCTGGCTGAAATGAAAATCAGATTCCGCTTGTACACTGTGATTTTTATTCCTTTTCTGGAAAAAAATAAAAATTAGCAATTAGTTTTGTCATTCTTTTTTCTTTTTTTTTTTTTTTTTTTTTTTTTTTTTCCTGAATTGAGGGTAGTAGTTGCATGGGATTTTTTTTTTTCTTTTTTTTTTTCTTTTTTTCAGTTGCATCTTGTAGTTTCAACTGTAACTTGAAATAGTGCTGGTTAGCAGAATTGCCAGTCTTTGAAGTGTGAATTACTAGGCTCCATTCAGTCTTCCACTTAAGAGAGAGAGCAGGTGATAGAGCACAATGGCAAGTGTCCACGATGTGTGTTCATGCATGAGTGAGATGGCTGAACTTCCACTGTAGTTGATAGAACTCTAGGCAGTACAGACAGTGGAGAACAGACTAATTTGTTTCATTCTACTATGTATTTCTAAATTGCACCAAATTAATGATTCTAGCTCTATAGGTTGTATCAACAAAATTTGGCTGTATGGAATCTTAGATCTCTCTAACACAACCCTTCCAGTTATTATAGAGAAATCAGTACATTGAGGACTGTATTTGTATGACCTGTATTAAACATTTACTTGATGGTGACATCATTCATGTTTTTAAAAATATTGTTTCTTTCCATGAACTGTTGCTCAAGTTTAGATGAGTACTTCATTTCTAGAGAGCTACACTGTATGTATCTATATTTTAAGGTGAGATGAATCCCACCCTTAGTTTCACTTTTTGCGTGGCTGAATATCAGTAATTGTCAATTTCATGGCAGACTTGCTTAATCCTGTGTGTATCCCAAATTAATTTAGCACATCTCCATTCAAAACTAATTAAAATATGAAAAATATGTACTCATTTAAATAAATAAATGGTGATGTTGCATGTAAGTTTCATTGAGTACACATTCTCAACAAATGATCACAGAGACCAGCTATCACAAATATTCCCATAAATGAATGCATGTGACAGAGAATATGCATGCAGCTGTTTGAGTTTTTTGAGACGAATATTCAGTCCCAGAACATTCCTCTGCATCTTTAGGGATAGCATAATGTGAACTGTGAATTGCAAATAATGAACATTCAGGAGAAAAAAAAAAAAGTTTATGCACAAACTATGGTTGAAAAGACATTTACCCAAATAACACACAGAAGAATTCTGAGATAGCAGATTCATAAATATTGATTTTTTTCATATATATATTTTTTTCCCTCAGTTTACTGGAGAACAGCAGACAAGCTCAATACAAGCTGTTAATAGTTTACTTAACAATACAGAAACACAAAACTAAATGTTGCTACCCCATTTACCCCACTGCCAACCTTTTACATTGCAGTGGAGTTGCTCAGTCCTACAGACAAATTTTAAATCACAGGCTCCAGTATGTGTAATAAACCTACCGATATATATATATCACACACAAACAATATTTTTTCCTTACAGACTTCTGAACATGCAAATTATTTGGTAATGAAGAATTCAAGCTTGAAGATCTTGAGGGTTTCTGGAAAAAAAAAAAGAAGTTGTTATTCTTTTTGAAGATAACAGTTTATACTGTCATTGTTTCTCTTTGTGTAGACAATGAATTACTGTTCAGTTTTCATGGCAGGAGAGTGCAAAGTGATGAAAGCTTGCCAGAAATGCAAGAAGACAGTGGATTTTGGATGGCTGGTGTAAAAAATGAGGAAGTATTGTAATAAATGGAATTGTTTGTTCAGAACAGTCAGACATAGTAGGAACAAGAGCCATACAGTGGCTACCACAAAAGATTAGAACACTTTTGGGATCATCTGCTTTCTGAATGCTTGTTGTGGCTTTGCTTCATCCCAAATAAGACCTTGGCCCCATTTTGAGTCCCATTTTGAGTTGTGCTTACTGATAGCCCAAACCGTTTGAACCCACACAGAGGGTCTTTACCAAGCAAGCATTATATGCTACAGTCAGTGTCACTAGATGGCACACTCTAAAAATTGTGAATCAGGTTTTTATGAAAAATGAAAAAAAAAATCACTAGAAGTTGGGACCTTCCCAAATGTCTGAATGTCTTTTAACAGTAACGATAGCTCTGTAATTAGATATTCCTATTTCCCTCAAGAACTTGGAAGCCCCCTGAGTCAGTTTGCAGCCCACTGGGAAATCCTTCAAGGATTATAATAACTGAAAACACCCCTTAAAAGATAAATCAGTAACACTATCAGAACAATACAGTTCTCTATGCCTAGAGTGAATGTTTCAGTTTTTAATGTACTCATAAAAGTGGAGTCACTGTAGAAAGCCAAATGCAAGTTTAGTTTTTGGAAGAGGAGAGAGATGGATCCTAATCAGTGCTTGGCTGGAGACTGATAGAAGAGTGCCTGCCTAAATGGTTGTCTTTTGTTTGTTTGACTCATTTCTGCCCCATACATATAGCCACAACTGTTAGCATGAAAGTAGTCGTTAGGCTTGCTTACATGCTCACAGTGCAATAGTATGGTTGTATCACGTAGGTAGTATTAAGGCATTGAATAAAGCAAACAAATGCTACAAATGCTTCAATAAATTCTTAAACTCTGCGCAGTGTGATAACCGTTCAATCAATGATTTATAAATAAGAGAAGGGCCCTTTGTATAAAATATCTCCTTGTACAAACACCTATCTGAATAATCAAATAAGGAACTTGGAGGAGTTGTCTTGATACTAAACGGGTTTGTTTGCCTCCTTGTTTGCCTCTTCTCACAGGTACTGCAATGAACATCTGTTGTGCCCCCCTCATGTGTTTTGGACAGGCTGGGGTCCATGGGAACGTTGCACAGCTCAGTGTGGAGGAGGGATTCAGGCTCGGCGTAGGATATGTGAAAATGGTCCTGACTGTCCTGGCTGCAGCGTGGTAAGTAATTTTCAGCTTGTCCTTCAGCAAATAGACATGTGCCCACGTGATGCACCCCTAACATGAGTCAGTAGAGTGTGTTTGTCTCTGCATTGCTGGTGTGTGCCGAAATTCACACTGTTCATTGGATAAGTATGTATCAATCAGTTTTTATATAATGTCGTCTAGATTACAGGTTTCCTGAGGCAAGGTTGGTGCAGAGGGGGATGTGTCTTTGGCAGGTTTATGGTCTTTTTTGTTTTCTTCACTAGAGTGCATGGGAACTCTTGCTATGAGCCCAGGTCTCTGGTGTCTCTGGTCCTGTACAGCACAGAAAAGGATAACTTTAAAATCTAAATAAATGGTGTGGCAAAAAGTGAATACAGATTACACAGTGATCTTAGCATCTCAGCAGCCTAACAGCTGCCAATTTTTGAAGCTACTGTGGGACAATTTTGAATAAATTAAATAAATTGCAAATACCTCATTTACAAAGAGAACCATGTGGAAAAGCATGTAGGGGCTTTTTCTTACATATGAACAAGCAGAGCATTATGTTTCATGGGATGGGCACATCAAAATGGAACATTGCTTTCTTGAAGCAGTATATACATAGCAGCGTATGTGTGCTTGAGAGAAGCGTAGCAGAGACATTCAGAGAGCAGGGTGACATGTTCACTGCAGTTCACTAAGAAAACAACCTCAGTGTGCATAGTGCTGAATGTTTAACACTATCAAAGCCAAAGGAAAGGATTTTGTTGCAGGACAACTAGAAGCTGAATATTCACTTCTGATATTCACCTACACTTGGCAAGTGTAGGTGAATATCAGAAGATGAACCTTGGGGTGCTGTTTCATGTTACAGCTAATTTGAATTCTAGTGATGGATTGTCATGGAAGGGAATATTATGTAGAAAGCAAAATTTGAAGAGGCTGAAACCTAAGAAGAAAGATTCTGTTGCTGAATGACAGAAGGTATTGTTAATCTCTCCAGTGACCAAAATGAACACAGCTCAAAGGAAAATTGTGGGTTCTGTTTTGGCCATTTAGAGTTTAATGACCAGGCCTAATATTGCACACTGCACTAAGCTTTGTTCCAGAGTACTAGACACAAAATAATCTTTATTTATTTATTTTTTCACATATTAAAACAATCTTTACATGCCTTCATTTCAGAGAGTAGACTTAATTAATTCTGAGGTTTGTCATAATCTCTAGACTATTTGTTAGTCTGATAGTAATTCAGTACTAAAGGAAGGATCATTTGTTACCTTTCTTAATTTTAAGCTTTTGTGTATTTTCCCAGGATTTGTTCTCTTAATAGTTATCCTGGTGGTAAAGTGCATTTTCATTATATTGAAAACATCCAACAGTTTTTTTCTTGTCTTTCAGCTGAGCTTTAAGAATCAAGCTAATAACTTTTTCAAAGTTTTCCAAAATATTTGTACCCAATGGTACACAAAAAAGCAGACATATGGCCTAGATCTATTGTCAAGTCTTCATGACTAGCATAGTAAAGAGCATAGTGTGAAAGTTTTCTGTCCCAGTCATCTCAGTTTATCCCATCCCTAGTATTCATGACTTCATGGGATGGGATAAACAGGTATTCTAGTATAACTGGTATTCATTATTCACTTGGAAAGCTAAATAATCTCAGGAAAAGATGCAATGAAAGTGGTAGTATTCTACCCTACCTACTGGATATCAGATCTGCAGTAAAAGATATTATAAGCCATATTCTTTCACCAAGCAAATTAAAGGCATATCTGAAATAGGCTCAGGGAATTAAAATACCAAGTTCTCTCTTTTTTTTTTTTTTTTTTTTTTTTTTTTTTTTTTTTAATCATGAGAAGATAGCTTCAATATAAAAGAAGGCACTCTGAGTTTCTTATTTACCTTCAGTAAAGATGAATTCAGGGAAACTTTCATAATGCTAGAATATAGCCTGAGTTGCCACAGGTCTTCTGCAGCTGTATGGTTTGGATTCTGCTGTCTGCGTAGTCAGGACTTTTATTCTTAAAAACCAGGAAAGAAGCATGTAGACAGAGGAGAGCATACCATTTAAGAAGAAAATAAAAAATATTAGACTTCACTTCATTTTGAAACAAAAATATTTTTTGATGCATCAGAAGTGAAGGGAAGCTGTCTTGGGACCATTTTCAACTATGGTGGTTCTTGATCTTTAGAACAATTTTTCAATGGGGGGTTGGGAGAGAAAAACAACTGCAACTGTTTTCTTAAGAAAGGGTCTACATCTTGTTTGCCAGCAGTATCAGGGGACCAGATTTTATGTCATGGGAGTACGTACTTCTGTTTACCAATCTGAGACAAGGCTGTGGGTCTGTAGTACAGCCAACCTTAATCTCTTTAGCTGTTCTCATTTTGCTGCTTTTACCATATCCATAGCAGTTTTCAGTGTCCACCTGATGATTTCTACTATGTAATTTTTAGTCAGCATTTTTCCTCCTTTTTATCTCTGTTGTATTGCTGTTAGTCCATAACAGCACAGTAGGTGACTACTGCTTGTGTTTTGCTTTATTCTCATCAGCTGGTTCCTTGGCTGTATCTCATATTCAACCAAGGCAAAATTCAATCAAGACAACTGGATATTTTAACAGTACTTAGTAGAGAGTTCTGTGCAGCTATTGCAAACTTAGCATCTTATAAAATAATAACAAACCTTTTGATGCATTCAGATATTCCAAAGATAGAACAACATGATGGCATTTTAAAGATGCATCTCTCACTGAAGTTTACTCAATACATGAAAATAGATGACCAGAGACTAAAGACCAAAATCATTTAAGCATTTATGCTGAATATAGAAGACCATAAACTTTTATGATATATGAGAGCTAGACCACAGAGATCCCTAAAGGTCAAAAACATGAAGTTTGAAATCAAAATCTGGAGCCATAAGGACCTGTCAAGATCTTTATGCTAATCAAAGTTAGTACAGAATACTGGAAATTGTCTAATGAGAGGGAGAAGTGTCACAGCCAAATTTAAGACCAGCCAAAATCAGGTAACTGAAAGCTTAAGTGGATGACAAAACAGCTATTGCTCTAATGTATTCAAGTGATACATGTGCTAGAGATACACTGTGGAATTCTGTGGACAGAGTTAATATGACTCAGAGGACAAATCTCATCAGATTTTACAGCATACTTGGGTAAATTGTACGTTTGCTTCAGAAAGCTCTTATTTTCCCCCGAGAAGCATAATCTCAGCTGAATTTGCCTCATGTCAGTAGTAAAAAATAAATTATTTTAAGAATTATTCCTAGAATAGGAATTCTAGTCCAAGGCTCCAGTTGGATGACATACATTGTGTATTTGTGTTCTCATTTCAGTCATGCTAACATATGCATTAATTTTATTATTGTAATGGAAATCTGGTAAAGAGTATATACATATACCAAAACAAAGAATGTTAGATTTTTCTGTGAAATAGAATAAAGGCAGGCTTTTTTGTTGTTGTTGTTGTTGTTATTCCTTAGAAATAGTTGCTAGTGTTGCATTCATATTTTTTTCATTATTTTAATGTTCCAGAATTGTGCTGAAAAGCAGGGAATGCTGTATTCTGGAGTTTCTGTTATGACAGAAGATTAAAAAAAAAAAAAAAAAAAAAAGTCTTGGAAAAACAAATGTCAGAAATGTTTTCTTTCATTAAGTTTTTAAAGGGAATTTGGAGATTGAAGGTTTGCAGAAATACTTTGTCCATCAGAAAGGACACAGTCTGCCTTTAAAATATTTGCCATATCCCAAAATAAATTCCAAATGCCCATTTGAGCAACAAGAGAACAGAAAAGATTGTTATTACATATGTATTTATATATTTATTTATGTTTCTTCCTGCTGTCTGAGTTAAAGGAAAATATTCCATCATCTATTGCAAAACCAGAAAATGTATTCTCACAAATGTGAGGTACAAAAAATTACACCTTTTCTATGACATTTGATTATTTCATGCTCATTTCCTTTTCAAATCTTTTTTTTTTTTCTCTATAATATAAACTCCATTGAGTATTAGTTGTTTCTTGTATGTTTAAAATGTTTAGCAAACTAGAGCCTGCCTTTTTCTGATGATGTATGTACAGCTGCGATTATAACCAATATCAAGTAATTAAAAAGGTTTTTAAAAAAATCACAAGAAATAGTTTCAGTAAATGCTGACATATTGAAAAATGGTACATGCGGCTCTCAACTCTGTCAGTCAAGTGGGTTATCAACTTGGCATGCATAGTCAAGGTAAATGTGAAATACAAACTGGTTGAAATGATGTGAATATATATCCAAGTATGAGGCAATTAAGGTAGTGTTTAATTACATATCCAGCAGTCATTCTGCTGTTTGATTTATTTAACTTTGAGAAAGGGTCTAAACTGCAAGTTTGCTTTCTTGTTTAAAATAAAGCATTGTGAAACTTCACTTTTTTGAGAAGCATATAATTTTAAAAGTAAAGCTACAAAATAAACCTTCATCTCTTGGCAAACTATCAAAACTCCCCTTAATTCAGTACAAATTCAGAAATTCGTTGCAACCTATGGCAGTTGACAAAGACTGCAGGTTTTTTCTGAGGTTCCTATAACAAGTTCCCATAACAATCTTTTTCAGGGACTTCCAAGTCATGTGCAGTATTTTCTTTTGTGGATCAATTACTGTTGTTTTGAAATATTTTCAAACATAGTTGGACGTGTTGCCCTAAATATGTATTCTCGTATTCAGGAGCTTTGCCCTTGATGGGTATGTGTGATACAGATGATGTGCGTTGCATTCAGAATCCTAGATCTTATTTAAAATACCACGGGAAACAAATCTTACAGTAACTGCATAAGCTTTCCCAAGGATTTTGTTGTAGGGAATGCTTTTGTTCCACAAAGTCAGGTGAAGGCCAAGTGTCTCTGTCCATGTAAGGATTCTTATTGATCAGAGATTGGAGACCTGATTTGATACATCCAAGACTTTTCCATGTTGTTTCCTAAAATGTCAAGTTCACCAGTGTCCTTTTACAGCTGTTGCTATTTGTTATGGTTTTCAGCAGTTCCCACACTGTAGATCACAGAATCATAGAATGGCTTGGGTTGGAAAGGACCTTGAAGATCATCTAGTTTGAACCCCCCTGCCATAGGAAGGAATGCCACCCACTAAATCAGGTTGCCCAGGGTCTCATCCAACCTGGCCTTGAACACTCCCAGGGATGGGACATCCACAGCTTCTCTGGGCAACCTATTCTAGTGACTCACCACCCTCTGAATGAAGAACATCCTCCTAACCTCTAATTTAAATCTTCCCTCTTTTAGTTTAAAACCATTCCCCCTCGTCCTGTCATTATCTGCTTGAGCAAAGAGTTGCTCTGCATCTTTTTTATAAGTCCTCTTTAAGTACCAGAAAGTTGCAATAAGGTCATCCCAGAGCCTTCTCTTCCTTAGGCTGAACAGCCCCAGCTTCTCTCAGCATGTTTTCTAAAGAGAGTTGCTCCAGCCCTCTGATCATCTTTGTGGCCCCCCTCTAGACCTATTCTAACAGATTCACATCCTTCTTGTGCTTCTTGTATCTTACCAGCGATACGAAATTGCAACAAGTGACATAAAAAAAAAAAATGGTTCAGTAGAGGACAACAATATAAATTAGTTCCCACCTTCAGAGACAGAGTTACTGCTGACTTCCTTATTTGCTCCAGGATGCATCAGATGCTGGTCAATGAGTATGCATGTTAGCACACATGCAGTTTGTGACTAGCCACTGCATGTCTTTTAATTTTAGCGGTAGGACTGCTAAGTCCTACTGGCAGGAGATATGGGAAGGGGAAATGAAGGAAAAATTTTGAAGTCTTGAAATATAAACTTACAGGAAATCAAATTTCATTAGTCGCTTATGGAACTACTTATTACGTACGTGTAGTGTAGTTTTCTTTGATACATAAATAGTATTTACATGAAATCAGAATTGACAACGGAGAGAATGGTGTACATAAATAAATAAATAGTTATTTTAACAGAGAGACTCACGGAATGGTAAGATACATGGCAAATGAAATGTGTTCTGAGGGAATTCAAGACCAAGAATGAACATCATGTGTAACTCCCAGTGTTTCTACCAGTCTATTCTGGGAGAAAATTTCTTCCTGTCCTCCATCTAGCAATCATGAGAGCAGGTTACACCAGACAGCCATCTAGTAGCACATCTGGTATTTCCTGTAACTGTTTCCTCTGAAACAGTTTTCAGAGGACTGGCTTAACCAACTAACCCCAGTTGCAACCAGTTTCAGGTGCCAAAAAAGAAGGCAAAGGATAAGCTAAAAACTCCATAGAAGATCTGCATATGCAAAGGAATCCTTCTTGATCCCTGGAAGCACCTGACTAAAACTCAAAATATGACAACTGGTCATAGTAATTACTATGCTATAGAAACGCACCAATTTATAGATAGTAAATATAATGGAACAGTTTTATGAAGTGCATATTTTTAAGGACATCTGAGACCTAAGGCAGGAGTAAAACTCATATAGTTCTATATTGTGTGTTTTATGTAGAGTGAAGAAGGAGGAAAAAAATAATCTCTGTCCTGGAATAATATGTTGGGAGGGAGGGGGAATGGTAGACTGCTGTTGTTGTTTTGTTTGTTTGTTTGTTTAAGAGAGAAAAAGATAGCAAGCCTCACATCTACATTTATCTAAATTAAAGGAAAAGAAGAAAGCGATACAGGTGGAGAGGGGCTGTTTCACCTGATCTCTGTTTTTCAAAATGCCAAAAAACTTCAGGATACAAAATAACTAAGATGCAGAATGGAAAGTGGAAATCAATTCCTTAAGATACTACTAAAGTAGATTACTTGATGCATTCCTGGCATTATTTTTCAAGAAGATTACAGAGGCTTTTTTGACAATCAAAATGAAACAGCTTCAAAGTATATGGTTTTAAATTTGTGATACAGTGTTACAAGGAAGGATGATCATTGAAATGATATACTAGCAAGAAGATGTAGGAGTTGAAGGGTGTATCTAACCAGGCATATTAGTGGGTTGTCATGGAAGAGGATATGTAAGATTATTGTGAGGTTACTCTAGATTTCCTAGCGGAAAATACTTGGGTTCTAAGGAAAACAAACAAACAAAAAAAGTACTAATTTTCTTCGTAATACTGGCAGAAAAATTTGAATTATGTTTGCTGGTGTCCTGAAGCTGGGAGGCATCGTTGACGCAGAGGTTGATTCGGTTGTTTTATAGCCATTGCTAGATGGCTCTGACAGCTGAAGTAATGTAAGTGAAAGGAGTTGTATCATCACTGCAAAGTCATAGAGTTTCAAGAAATCTCCTGCTCTGAAGCACAGGGAAGTACAAGACAGGTGCACGAGTCTGGTGCACAAGTTGTTTATAATACTAGCTAAAAGTCAGAAAAGTTATGTAGCAGTGAAAAATTGTAGATTTGGATTTAGCGTTTAGGATGTTTCAGAAAGGTATTTCCAACAAAGACAAAGGTGATCTAAGGTTTCCTATTAAAAATCTCAGAAAGGCTGACTACAACAGCCCAGACTGAAGCTAGTTGAAATCACGTTGCAAATAATAGTTAGTTCTCCATCACTGCTTATCTTCACTTATTATCAATCTGGAGTTTATTTTGAAGCTTAATTTATCTAATTCCCTTGAATGAAGGACTGAAGTCATTGGATCATGTTACAATTTCTTCTACAAATTTTAGAAATCTTTTCCATCACAAAGTCATCTTTATAAGTATGCAAACACCTTAATTTTACTGCAGGTAGCTCAGCAACAACCTTAGGGCATTGTGCAGTTACAATCAAAATGGGGAAAAAGGGTGCGTGACACATCACATTGAAAATTATGCCAGAGGCATGACAGAGCTGCTCTATAAATCTGTTCTGTAGCCACACTTACTGTTCTTAAAGGAAGGTGGTAGAAGGGAGTATAGCCCTAGGAAATTTCCAGAGAAGCCAAAGGCTGGGATTCTGATAAATCAGAATAGACAGAGTTCTAGTGTACAAAGGACTAATATTTAAAATAATGACAGATCTGGAGAGGAAACACTGGGATTTCTGTGCACTCTGTATAGTATTATACTGAATCTTAAAGTAATATGAAGCCACTTAATTGAATTAAATTCTATTCAGGGCATTGTTACGTGATGCAACTTGTTGCAAGACATTGTTGAGGCTTAAATCTCAAGAATAAAAAAACCTATTCAACAACTCTATACAAAGTGTGCAGAATATCAGGATGAACTAGAGTTATAACAGACCAAAAAAAAATATTAATGCTTAGGTAGCATAGTAAGTCACATTTTAAACTTTTAAATCTTTTTTTTTTGAATATGAAGAGTCTGATTGATCTGTGCTTTGAGCATTCCACTTATTTCTGTGCTGTCCTTTGACAATAACCAGACATGTCTGATCTAGAATGGCATTTCCAATGTTCCTCTTTTAAATTTATTATTGAATAAGCTTGAATAAACTGTTCCTCTCGTTATTCTGTTCCTTTTAGCCTTAGCCTCCTGTAGTTAAAATGCTACAGTGCAAACATAGTTAATAACAGGTTAAACATTTTATACCAAAAAGTGTACTCACATGTAGACCTGATGGCTAACACAAAGCAGAGTTTTATTTCAGACTTTTGACCTTAATAAGTTGAGGAATGGGTAAAGTCTGAAAAAATAATATGCACTGTTGCCGTTATAACTTCAGTACTGCAGTGAATGTTGAAAAGTGTAAGATTAATTTGTTAGCTGAGCTAATTGGCAGCAGCCCTTAGCCATCAGAGTGCAATTAAATAGATCTCTATCCAAAATCATGACGTTTATCTGACAGCTTTTGTTTTCACTTAGTCTCAGAGTGTTATAGAAATTTTTAATTTATTATGCTGTGGTAGGATTCTGCTGTGTCAGGAAGCCCTATTCTTACCTAAGTTGTATTGGGTTGGGGCATCATTTTGTATAAATTTGGGAATATTTATTGATGAAATTAATAAAAGTACTAGTTTTTTCCTCCTGGGCTGATTCCTTCATCCCTTCCACATTCAATCGTTAGCTTAGACGATTTCTGTACTAATACTATAGCCGGCAAATACAAGACTGTAAGTTGCTGCATGACAAACATGTTTATAAGCCTTAAAAAAAGGCAAACATACATTTTCATTGTGTTTGTTCATCTGTTTGTATCTTCAGTGTCTTGTGATTTTGAGTCCATTGTAGCATACTGAAATATATTTAGGCGTAAATATTCCAGTAGATGGGATTGTATTCTTCATGTCTGAAAATATAAGGCCATATAAACACTGAGCATATTTACTATTATACACAGTGATTAGCCTGTACAGCTTAAAGGACAGGATGTAGTTTCACAGTCTCACTACACTTAATGGTTCTGAAAGCAGCATCACATAGCATATATATTTTTTTCTGACTGAGTAGTAAGCTGAAAGTAAAATGATGAATCCTGCAGATTCCAGGGCAGCATTTTTTTTTTTTTTCATAAGAAAATACTTATAACATAACTGAAACATGTGAAAGGTGAATGAATTTGAAGTCATAAACCCAGTCCTTTCAATTTACACTACAAAAATCCTCTGCTTTGTAACTCATGATGATTTCTAAAACGAGAGATTAGTGAAGCATTTATGACCCTGTAAAGATAAAAACATTGATTTACCTTTCCTTTGAACTAGGTGAAGCCCCTGTGCAGACTGGGAGTAGTCCAGGTGATCAGCCCCAGAATGCAGTTCTTGTTTTCTCTGTCCAGAGATGTTCTAAATGGAGAAAAGCAGCTGTAGACTATACCTTTAGTTTTCATCTATCACATTTAGAGGAGAAGAACAGACTCACCTTCATCTCTTTGGGCTTTGAATTAGTCCACTTAAGGAAAAGTGAAAAAGAAACTCATTTAAAGTTAACATGCTAGCTCTGCTAGCAATTTACTGCCATTTCAAATGGAAAGTCAGCCAGGTCATCAACTGGTACAAATTCATGACACCCTGTTGATTCCCTCGGGGATGCACGAGAAAACTTGCGAGTTACAGCATGACTATTAATCTCAAAATTATGAACATTTCTGCAGAATAACATAATAATAGGAGAACCTAAATGTTTTTACCATGTTCCTTAACTCAGACTACCCTCACTGGTAACTCTTTGTGCTGTTCATCCTGCCATGCAGGTGGCAGAGTGTTTCTTCTTCAGCGTGCCAGCATGGAAACTGCACAAGTACTGCAGGCTGTGTCAGGGATAGTACTTGAACCATTCATTTCATTTATGGATTGAGAGGAAGAGGAAAATGTAAATCTCTCCCTAGATCTCATGGCAGTACGGCTACTTTGCCTGTTGTGTAGGCTGGATTGCTGGATGCCACAAGACTGCTGTGCAGCCGACACAGAGTCATAGAATCCTTTAGCTTTGAAGGAACCTTTAAAGATATACCACAACTGCCATGTTCAGTACAAGACTCTTTGATATGACTGATGCTTTACTCCCAAGCAACTCCATTTTTTGTACATCAAGATCATTTTATGAATGTACTGGCTGATTCTAAGATTCTTTATAAAAGGGCTTTTGTATGTTAGTGCATGTGAGGACATTGTATATAACGCTCAGATCTGCGACATGGTAGGTTTGATGTTTGGCTCTGCTATTTTGCTGTTCTGGTAATGTAATAATAGTGTGAGTGTAACTCCTGATAAGAAAAGAATAATTTCCCATAGCTGATCTTATTCTGGTCCCATCCCAGCCAACACAAACTGTAAGAAAAAACATTAGAGTTAGGCAACAGACCCGCCTGCTCTCTAGGCCTTCCCCAAGTTAGCTAAGTCTTTGGACAGCCTTGAATCATATAGGCCAGCAAAGTCCAGAGACTATGTGGTTACTCTATGAATAAAACCAAGATGTATAATACTGCTTTAATCTGAAGTATGTTCACTCTGTGCAAAGCATGAAAGACATTCAGTCAGAAGTTTCTAAAATTTTCAGGCTAATGCTCAGAAAACTGGAATTATAGTATATGCATTAATGTAAGAGCACATAAACCTCTTCACAAATTCACTAAGCTCTGTATTAATGGCAGTTAATTTATGTGTCCTATCCCTTCTTGAAAAGCTGATCCAGAATCCCTATTCCTATATTGCAGCACTTGTGTGAGATAGCTTGGCAGCATAAATATTTTGTTAAAGAGACTTTAAAGTACTTAGAAAAAGAATTAATATCAGTGCATATAATCTGCTTCTGCAATGGAGGGCTAAAAGGAATATTAGACATATAGTGCAATCTAACATCAGCAATTTTCTATGAAGTATAAAAATGATCCAAGACACAGAATGTGAAGAAAAAAAAATGCTGTATTGCAGGAATTAATCCATCAAAAACCTGTCTGTAGGTCATAAAATTTAATTTGGGGGGAAAAAAGAAGGTGAAGAATGGAGTCTTTTAAGTGTCTTTAGTGGGAGAAATGTTTGCACCTCTTTTTTTTCTTTTTTCTTTTTTTTTTTTTTTCCAGAATGATTGACATTTTATTTGCTACTTAGCTTTCTAGGTGTAACTGAAGCAGTAAAATGATATGAGATGCCCTAAACATAAAGTCAGTTCAGTCTTCCATGACAGTCACAAAATGTCAAGAAAAAATAATTTTTGTTGCCTTAAGTTATATAGGAAGAATAGTTGGCACAAGCAGAATTTCCTGTGTTATGAGAGGCAAGTGGGGAAGAATGTAAAATTTATATTATGAGATCATGAGTGTGCAAGGTTTAAAAAAAAAAAAGTATTTGTCTTTGCCAAAGTCACGGAAGGGCTTTGCCAAAAAAGTCAGACAAATAGAGATGAAAATGGCCTGTTAATCTTTTGTGTTTGGTAAGGTAGGCACCCTTCACTATTTGGGGGACATTTTTTGACAGGTTTAGTTCTTAGAACTGCATTCTGTCTGTGGTACCAGCCTGGCACAGTGTATGCACTTTCCCTTTTCCTCTGCAATACCCCCTGGAGAGAGCCTTTGCAATGTTTTCCTGAAAGCCTTTTAGATATTAAAGTACTTCCAGTGCTGTTGAATATGTTTAACCACACAGGTGTCAGCACAGACCATGTTGGATGTGAAATTTTCCTTGTGAAAATTGAGCACATATTTCTCTCTTCCATCTCCTATCTTTTAACCAGTTTACTATCCATAAAAGGATAGTAGCTTTTCTCTTAGCTCGTGACTGCCAATTTTCCTTAAGAGGCTTTGAGAGACATTTGAAATGCCTTGTGGAAATCGAAGTTCACTGTACCAACTTACTTCCTTTACCCATCTTAGTTGACTCCTTCGGATACTCTGCAGTCTTTCAAAAATAATGTCAGACTTACCACCTTCCAGGCCTCAGATAGGAAGGGAATTGTAAGCAAAAGGCTGTGTGCCACTAGTAACAGTTTAATTATTTCTGTTTCCTTAATTATATTCTTTGGTAGCTGTCTGTTTGTTTGTTTGTTTTGTTGTTTGTTGCATAATGTCTCCAACACAGACAGAAAAATTATGAACTATCCCTGCCATTTCTAAATGCCTCTTGTACGCCTTTATAATATACTGGGCCTACAGATTGCTTCGCAATCTTTCTGTCCTTAATACATTTTGAAGTAGTGTTAACTTTTAGTTTTTATACCTTTTGAAGTTCCTCCTTAAATTCTTTTTGGCTTCCCTTATTCACGCAATGTGCAGATTTCAATATTCTTTCCATTCATTTTCCATTTGTATAGAACATTTTGAAGAATGACTTAGTACTTTTAATAACCTTTCTCTCCCAACTATTTATCTCTGCTGATTTCTTTTCACTCTTTCTCAGATTTCTTGATAGACAGCAAGCATTTGCTCTCTGCCGCTAACAAAGTGCCTGTGATGTTCCTGTAGGACATTGCTGGTTCATGTCCCTGATTCAGGTCCCTCACCAAAGGCTGTACTAAACTCACAGTTATCTTCTTTGTTCTTTTGTGCTCCACAGAAGAGGGCAGGGACTAGTCCCTTAATACTTTTCTGTTGAGTAGAGTTGCTTCTCAGGAGAGCAGAAAAAGCAGCAAAGGAACTTTTTTTTATTTTTTATTTTTTATTTGTTTCTCTGGGAAACAAACAAACAAACAGTTGTCTAAAATACATTTTTTTTTTTCCACTGCATTTGTATTTCTTAACCTTCGGCACCTAAAGCAGTAATCTAGTCTGCTTAGTGAAGGTCAGAGTTTTCCTGTGGAGAGACATTTCAGAACTGCTGAACTGGGAAATAGCTATATTACACTTTAAAAGAACAAACAAACAAAAACACCTCACTACCCACACTTCTGCCTTAGTAAACTTATGCTGGCTAAAAGAGGTCAAGCAAAAGGGCTCAGAACCCATATTCTGTGACAGCAATGAAGTAAATGCTCCATTTTGTTTCTGCAGTTCTTCAGAATGACGTTATACTCCATATGGAATCACAAACATAAACACAAAGTGTTTTACGGCGTGATTGTCACTGCAAAAACAGGGCCTCATCCAAAAGGCAATTTAGTCTTCCTTTGATTTCAGGGATGTCTGGTTCAATCTCAGACTTTGTCATTCTGACTGCTTTTTAATAAAGATAAGAACTTGCTTATAAATGTATTACCAGCAATCAAAGAATTGGTTAATATTATTGTCAGATAGTTCTTTTTATGTATTGGTTGTTGTGGACTTTTGTTTGTTGGCTAGATTAATTGTCTTTTCAGCATCCCTTTCTGTGTACACAATTCAACAAGTATAAAAAAAGATGTATTTTTTTTTTTCAATCTGGCTTAATACCATAAAATTCTCACTTACAAAGATCCAGTTAAAGAGATATCCTGTGAAGCTTTAAAGTTGCCATATTCTTTTAGTGAAACACCAATAAAGGCTGTGAGAGTCTGAACAGTCCCCAATGAATTCACTTTCCAACTCTGTAAATGGACAAAATCAAGTACTTACTCATTGGAATAAGGAACGTGATTAAAAAAATAAAAAGCTCCAAACCCCACAGCTGGAGCACAGATGCCAGCAAACATAACTTTGATGCTTCACAGATGATTTTGAATACAAAGCTGTTTCAATTGATTCCTTCCCTACATTTTCCTTGGAAAGAATTTAAGAGTTCTGTGGTTTGTTTGTTGTTATTGTTGTGTTTTTTTTTGTTGCTGTTGTTTTAAGTGGTGAAGAGATTATACAAGTTCATCAAGAAAGGCTTTTTTTTTATATATATAAATTGATGCATGCTTATTTGATTCCATTAATTAAAATTAAGAAACCAAATGTCCATATATTTCTAAGCTTACAGTACAAACTCAGTTTTCAGTGTTTTTCTGAATGCGAATTTTGAAAGGTAACTGAGGAAGTGGTATAGCCATGCTGTGGTAGAAAACTCATAAACGTTTAACTCTGCAGAGTTAATGTCAGGAGACTTTTTTTTTTTTTTTTTTTTTTTTTTTTTTTTAACCTCACAAGGCAGATATGCCTTTAAAGACCACCTCTAAAACTTTCCAATTAAAATCTAACATTGGAGTCCAACTTTCTGTTACTGTTGAAGCTAGACAGACAAGTTGTATATCCATATATAGAGATAAGTCTGTGACATATTCGTGGTTGAAATGCACATTTGAAAATACACATTTCTTAAATGTGTGTATGCTCAGGAAGTACCTGATAGTTGAGCACATTGTAAGCTTTTAGTGAGACTTGAAAACACAGCCATACGGGGACACCTACCTGCTGAGGATTAGCTTAATCCAGGTTTGCCTGGATGGCTGCCTGAGGTAAAGGATACTGGAAGGGAAGGCCACAAAACTAATTATAAAACATTTAAAAAAATTTTTGAGCTCTGACTTGACTGAATCCCTGTAACTCACACTGAAGTCAGGCTCTTCCTTGGAGAATGCACGTTCATCTAGTGTTCCTGAAAGCCATTTTGTTGTAGAGGAAAGATTTATAGAAAGAATGGCTTTACCTGTTTCAGCTAGTGGCCTAGTTCATGGTATTGTTCTTACTTCTGTTATCTTTGAATAGTGCCAATCATTGCATGAGCTTGGGATCATTTAATTCAACAAAAGTAGCAAAGCATGAATGACTTCTATGAATTACTGCCAATAAAACTTGTGTCTCAGTCACTGGAAATCTTGTACAGTCCCAACTATAATTGAAAACCTTTAATAACAGAACTTTGAATCATATTGGCAGTATTCCAGGTTACACATGCATATTAGATGAAAAAACAGCATTAGGAAACATAAAGGTTTATCTTAAGTAGCTTGTTCAATTACAATGCTGTTATTTTCAAATCAGCAACCAAGGAATATTAACTGTAATGCCGGTTTTACTGAAAGAACATTTTCCTGGCTTTCTGAATCATGATGTCCCCATTTTCTTGTCCTTAACCTGTCTAGGACAGTACAGTATGCATTCAAAGATGTGGAGTACTATAATGCTAAAAAAATCTAGATTTGGGGAAAAGAATTCTCAACACATTTTTTAAAATTCAAAGCATTTTTGAAGTGGCTTAAAAATAAGTCTGGAGGATGTGTACTGGTGAGGAAGAAGCAGATGAAACAACTGATAGGGTATGATGAAAACTGATTGGGTATGATGAATGCAGTTTAATCTACACTAGCACATCCTACAACTTCACAGTTCACCACCTATTGTCATAGTAAGATCTTGAACTAAGGAAACTAGAGTTAAATTGTGCTGAGACTTCTGTTGCTATTCTCTACTTCCACTGCCTAAAATTTTTAACATCCTGAACAGTTTTTTGGTTTTAAAATCCTTATGTGCTAGCTCTTCACAACATAACAAATGAGGTAATTTCACCACTTTCTAGAGAAAAAAAAAAAAAAATGAAAGAAAGGGGAAAGCTTTCCTTTTTTTTTTTTTTTTTTTTTTTTTTTCCAGTTACCTCTGCCTAAGCCTTCGATAAGATTGGTTTGTACTGGGAAGTGTTGGAGCAGAGCTTCCTGTGGAGGAACAGAACTCTTCTGACAGCATAAGAGGCAATGGGTGGCTGCCTGCAGATGAGCAAGTAGCTCTACCTGGTTCAGGCCCCATGCTTATTCCATAACTTACGATTTACAATATTCTTGTTGACTTGGTGGTGATGAGGGTTTCTTTCTGTCACTTTTTTTCACTCCAAGGCACTGAAATGGTGTGCCATGAATGAGAAGTTTAGCTTTGATTATCTTCTCGAAATGGCATGAAAATGGAGGCTGGAAGAACTTTAGAAAAGAAAGAAAGAAAAAGTAAAATATAAAACATCAAACTCTACTTTACAACAATTCCCAGACTTCTATGAAAATATATGAAAATATGAAAAAATATTTCACTGTGGTCACTTCAGAAAGATTGAAACTCTACTTAAAAGTTGTATACACACACACACACTTCACAAAATGCTGTCACTGAAAGTTGCTTCAGAATATTTATAACAGCATTACTTTTTAGACTCAGTATTAGCAAATGCTTTTAATTTTTCATCATAGACGAGAAAGCAAATAATATATATATAATTAAGCATGAATTAATCAATTCATGCTGCATCAATTAACGTTTTTTTAAGAACCATTTAATATTTTATAGCTTTATTTACCTTGCCAAACAATTTAAGACTCTATAGCATACAAGAGCTCTTTTTTATATGACAAAACTGTCATGTCTATAGATTTACTTCAGGTATATGGGATCCAAACTTTCATCAGACTACTGTAGCACCATAGTAGGTGAACAGCTGAAACCTGTAAAAACATTTATACCTCGTGAATTTGAAAAGTTCCTTTGTTCCCAGCTTAGAGTTTAGGAATGAGGACATGGAAGGGCTGAGCTCCAGAGCATCTGGCTTCATTGCTGACCTTTTCGACTGGAAATCATGTGTGACACTGCCATAATAAAGGAACTTTATGCAAGGACATGAATGAAAGTTTCTCAAATACAAGGTTCATTACTGGGCCTTTCTTTCTTACACCTGAGATCTTATTGGAAACACGTTTGTTGTAATTTAATCTGTATAATTTTCTTATACAGACTTTAAGGACTCAGACTTTTTTTGCTTCTGGCAGTGTTAATGCACATGGAAGCATGCAAAAGTGTAAAAATATATATGGTGTAAGGATAGAGTTAATTCTGGATCAACAGTAAAAATGTATAACTTGATATAAGAAAAATACCTTCCTGCACTTGCATTCCTGATGATAATGTCAAAGTTTTGGTTATCAAGGAGTATAAAAACTCATTAAAAAATTATTTGAAAATAGCTTTTACCTAGGGACATTCTTCAAGATTTTTCCTAAGCAAGTGAGATTGATACCTGATGTTTTACCTTTGCTAAACACTCTGTCCCTGGATTAAAGGTTACAAAAATCCCTAGAGGAAAAAGAAAAAAAATCTAGTCGGAAAACTAGTAAATGTGAGG
Source organism: Heteronetta atricapilla (assembly GCA_011075105.1). Lineage (NCBI taxonomy): Eukaryota > Metazoa > Chordata > Aves > Anseriformes > Anatidae > Heteronetta > Heteronetta atricapilla. Next base: position 84,363,285 of record CM021732.1, read on the forward strand.
CCAGAGAGGCATCAGAGATCTTAGCTGTCTGCTGCAGGATTTAAAGTTAGTCATAGTTGATGATAAAGTACCCATATCCTCAACACTTCTACAGCATTTGATAGTATCAACATAAGGTTCAAAAAATACAATTCAAAAGCAGTTATGAGAAGAAAATGTTATTTTTTGCAGCAAGACATCTGTTATACTATGTATTGAGAGAAGAATCTGAAAAATTTACGAACAGGAAAATAGAAAACTGTATGATATAAAATAGCACTAAAAGAACCTTTTTACTAACATCCCTTAAAATCTTAGAAGTGCACATAGTGTGGATTTGCTTGCTTTTGTTGTTGTTTTGTTTTATTATTACAGAATATCATTATATAGGAATTTTTGCAGTTAAGTTAGAGAATTGTTTGGGCTCCCATTAGTTTGTTGCACTCGTAATCCTGTTACAGGCAAAAAGGAATACACCATTCATGGATAGCCAACAATTTCTTGTTAATCTAATTGCAGTATTAATCATTACAATTTAAAACAGCCTAATCAAATAGTTTAAATTATGTGCAAATAAGATGTATACACAGACTGTTTAGTGTCTCCCCCTTAGGCTTGCTCTCCCACTGCCCCTCTCTTTGTTAAGGGTGATGGTTTCAGTCTGTGGATGGTTTCAGTCAGTACCCCCAGTCCTGTGGCAGAAGAAGCACAATGTTGATAGTTTCTTTCTTTTCACTTTAGGATCTGTCTGGGATATTTATTACATTTTCTAACAGTCTCTACACTTAGCCTATTATTCTGCAAGCCTATATTGCATCTGAATTTACTGTATATGCTGTGTTTAAAATATGTTGGATGCTTGTTCTTTTTACCTTTGCTACCTCTAAAATTTGTCAAGAATAACAGGACTTGCCTTGCTCCTGAGGTCGTTCTCCTTTAATGACCAGTAATTGGCCCTCTGTGGGTTGTTTATAGCTCTTGGGCCTCAGGTATTGTCCCCTGCCTGTTCTTTCAAAGCTTCTGATGCTCTTCTGTGCTGTGTTTTATTACAAGGTCTAATAGGTCGTCCTGCCCACAGTAACTACATGTTACAAATACCTATTAGTTACAAAATATATATCACTACAGACATTACATCATACAGTTACGCAAAGCTAATGAAAAATTAAAACAAAGTAGGTAATAGAGATCTGGTCATTAGATAACTGCTGTTACATCCAAAAAACAAATCTCCCGGCAGGCCAAGACAAGCACAGACAAAGCCCAACAAGTCCTGAAGCCAGGTTGTTAGCTTAATGAAAAACCTGTGGCCTGTTATGAATAACGGTGACTTCATATTTACTGAGGTACAAAGCTAGGAAACAAGTTGAGTTATGATCACGGTTCAAATGGGCCATGTTGGAATGCTAGATTGTACTTGGCCTACACAGGAAAAGAAAACAGAACACATGGGATTTTCAATATTTCAGTAAAATGAAATAATATAATTTCAATTCAGTATAACGAATCTCTCAGTATTCACATCAGTCTTTCACAAATCCCATTTGAGCTAGTGCTTGTGACAGGGACCTTGATTTGAAATAAGTCTTCTGTTCCTGAAATGTATGCAGAACCCTTCACTTCCACTAGAATAAATTATACATTTATGTCATGAGCTTCTCATTGTTAATGCTGAATAGTACTCTTACCCCATACGCAAATAAAGATACATCTGGTTTTTTTTGGTCCCCATAGCAGAAGGCTCATCTCTGGAGGGAGACTACCAGGAAATGTAGCAACGGGACAAGGGTTAACAGTTTTAGGTGGGCAGGTTTAGAAGGAAAAAAAAAAATCTTCACTCAGAGGATGGTGAAGCACTGAGACAGGTTGCCCAGAGAAGCTGTGGATGCCCCATCCCTGGAGGTGCTCAAGGCCAGGCGGGATGGGGCTTTGGGCAACCTGGGCTGGTGGGAGGTGTCCCTGCCCATGGCAGGAGGTTGGAACTGGGTGATCTTTAAGGTTCCTTCCAACCCAAACCACTCAGGTATTCTTATTTAACTGTTGAGTAGAAAACTCCCCTAATCAAATGCAATCATCATAGATTGCATTGTCTCACTGTCTGATGCCAGACAGGCTGCATTTGCACCCCCCTTTGCCAGAAATAAGATGATATACTGCATTAAGACAAAATCTTAACATCATGTTCTGATCAAAAACCCCTCCAAGCTAGATCCCTCTGTTTATCACTCAAGAACATATGATGAAATACACAGCTTTCTTTCTTATTGCTGTTCTTAAACTCCTGTGCTTTTTTTTTTTTTTAGTTAATAACCTTCAGCGTATAAAAGGAGCATGTGGGATATCATTAAAAGACTCTCAAAGAAATCTGAACTTGGTTTTTGTTTAAATCCATGTGACCCAATAGCGAGGAGTTGCTTTGTTTAGTTAGAAATGCGTCCAATCTCTGCACCTACTTTTCTTTCCCACTCTTGGTAGGAAAAAGGAAGCAGGGGGGCTTTTTCAGATAAAACACAACTTTAGGACTTGAGGAATAACCAAATCTAGTACTACTATGAAAATTGGTCTCTATCTCAGCTTCCTCTTGTGTTAAGATACATTCTCTGAGGCTAAACTGATGGAAGGAAAGAGGGACATGTAAAGTATTTGAAGTTGTTCTCATTTGAAATACTTGTAATAATGAAAAATGTATTTTATTTTTTTGAGGTTTAATGTCAGTGAATCCTATAAAAATTATTTGCATTGTCTATAATGTGTAATATGTTTGTCTCTGAGGTGTGAACAGCCATATGATTATAGATCCTGCAGCCAAGAAAGGAGCTAAAAGCTCTTTGAAATAACTCCATGTACCAAATGAAATATCTGTTCCCTTCTGAGCATGATAAAGCCATGCCACCTCAGACTGTTTCTGTCAAGAGTCCTTGTTTAGAAAAAAAAAAAAAAATAACCATTATTCATCCACCACAGATTCTTCCAAAGGGAAAGTGTAGTGAACTTTCCATTTCATGAAATCAGAGACTCTCTTTGTCATCCTGCAGGGTGATCACATTAGCTTTTTTTCTTTGTCATGGGGCTTAAAAAAGCACTTGTATAACTTTAGAAACATTTTGTCTACATCAGCTGCAGTTCAAGGAAAAGTAGCTTCAAAGCTGTGACTTCCCACAAACCCATCCACTTAAGGAGAGACACCGATGCAATCTTGGGTGGCATAACAGTTAGAAAGTTATCACTTTGTTCCTATGAGAAGTAAAACAAACAAACAAAGGGTTCTGTGCCCAAATAGCATGTATTGAAGTAAAGCATCTAAGCTATGCTTGATCTTGTGAATAAGAAAGTAGTGTCATGATGCATGATTTTTACACCTTAAATCTGTGGTAAACTCATATGTATTGTTCCTCCTTACTGAAATGCTTTAGGTATCTCTATTGCCTCTCCACCGGCACACAAATAACCCTGGTTGAAATTCTTAGGTTTCATATTATATTGGGATCCATTAGCACAGAGACCCTGTATATCATTCAGTGTCTGCAGAGTGATTGCGTTTATAAACCAAGAGCTAATTGCACAGCATGCAGGTCTCACCTTCTGTACTTCATCATTGCTACTGAAGTACGTAGTAAAACACATCTTTCTGAGAAGCAAGACGTCATGAGACTTGCTACATGGTGACCAAAACTTGATTCCCGTATTGCACACCTTTTTGAAGTTACCAAACTAGAAAATTAAAAGCTTTAGAACTATTCTGTATGCTCTTTAAAAACTGCAATGGTATAAGTAAGTGAATTAGTTGGCATTAAAAAAAGTCATTTGAGTCTTCACTTTAAGGCTTGTGATAATTTTATTCTGTGAAGCAAGGGATTTAATGAAAATGACATTCTGTCATCTTCATTCTTTCCCATCCCTTGGGATCCTGCAGTCTGCTTGTTTTTTCCGGCTTTCATCCTCAAATTCTTGCCAAACACCTGCATTTTCTTAATAGTGAAATTTCCTTAGATAGTGCTGCTTTTATTTTATGCAGTCACATTAACAATACAAACTTAGCTTAGTCTCATTATCTCCTATTTATTACATGCTTACTTTTAATCTTTTTTTTACCCCCTTTAGGATTCTCCTGTTGGGATTCTTAAGGAAAAAATAAAAAACAAGCAGATTGCCCATCCTACCAATGTTCTGGAACGTCTTTATATCCTTCTCCTTTCTACCATTATTGCTATTATTCTTCTTGCCTTGTTTCTGGGCATCTACAAGAAAGATATCTCTTTCTCAGAACTTGTACATTTTGGTGAAAAGTGTTATCTTGGATCAGTGGAAAGACAAAAATATAACTAGCTTTTCCAAAGCATTAAAAAAATAAAAATCTTTTGCTGTATTTTTCCCTCTCCAAATGGACAACTTTGAGCTGCCTTTTGCATCCCTGCCTAGCCTTTCCCAAATGGACTCCCTTTGGTGAGACTCCATGGCTTCCTATTCATCCTGAAGGACAAGGGTCTTAAATCAGCCAGTTCCAATGGTGCTGTGCTCAGCAATCCGTCTTCAGAGCTCTGTTTGATAAACCAGAACTCTTTATAAATGTCCTGACATTTCTAATTTAAAAGAACAATGTGAATACAAAATACTTACTATTTTCCTAAGAAAAGGAATTTGCAATCTCTAGCTAACATTTTCATTTTCCAGTTACTGTCGCTGGCCTGAAAATGCCAAGGAGTTGATGGTATGCTTACTGAGCTGTCAAAATGAAGCCTATGCTATAAAGTCTACAGTATACATTCAGAGCACCCATCCTGACCTAAAATTCAGCCCTGAGAGTTTGACTCTTGTGTATTCCAGACGTGTTTGCACAGCTACTGGCAGTGAGCTCTCTCCATATTGCTAGGAATTACTGAAATAGACATCATGTGTTACCCAGCCCTTGCTTTTCCAATAATTTTGATGTGGGTCTACATATTGCTTTGATAAGCAAACACAACACTATTACCCAGTGACAGTCTGCAGCTTCATTATCCTAAGCTCTCAATCACTGTTAAATTTTTCAGTCTTTGGCATTTAACCCAACTCTCATAACTTGTAGCTATTTATGCCTCTTTTCTGGTTTGTTGAAAATAATAGTTTTGGTAGATGATATTCACCGACTTTTTTTCTCCCATTTGATCACAGCAGTGTAAATCATTCCATTGTCATCTCCTTTCATTCTTCCTTTCATAAATGAGGTTATGTGACTTTTGTGATAAGAAGTGAGGTAAAGCTGGCATGCAGAGATCTGATTTGGGATAAGACGTGAGATGAGGATTGCTGAGCATAAAGAGAAACAAATGATCCTATACGTGCATTAAGTGGTAAAGTTTTTCTTTAAACACTCTGATGAGTTTTTTGTTAAGAGAGAGTACTGTTAGAATCATAGAACCATTAATGTAGGAAAAGACCTCCAAGATCATCTAGTCCAACCATCCCCCTACCACCAATATCACATTCAACTTGTTGAAACTCATAAAATGCTTTATTTGAAGCTGCTTTGATTTACTTTCCCTGGGAAGTCATGCTCTGTTCCTGGTCAGTTGATTTTCATTGCCACAGTTTTTTAATTCCTATAATTGTACAGTCTGTAATCACTTTTTCCTTTTGTTTTCTTGTTTAACTTTCTGGCTTGAATGTCTCTAGCAATGCCACCTTGCCCCAGTAGAGTTCTTTGCCTTTGTGCTGAGACTTCGAATAAAGTATAAAATAAAAGGGCTACAGTCCTCTCCTAAGGAATTTCCCCAGAGCAGTGGAACAGTTCTGACCGCAACCACACAGACTATTGTCAATTAAAACCTCATCTGGAAAGGAAGCACACAGCTATTCCTGCATTTTACTTCCTCAGTCTGGAAATAGAGAATACCAAGTAGTACAGGTCTTTTTTTTTTTTTTTTTGGGGGGGGGGGGGGGGCATTTATTTATTTATTTTTCAGAAACATCTGTCTTAATGGGAATTGGCTGGAGATCAAAAAATGTTTTATTTGCAACCACAGTTCCAAAAATACAACATAGACGGATTAAACCCTTTCTAAACAAACTTTATATAAAACCAACAATATTAAAAAAGCTAAAAATAGTGTTGTGAGAGAGGAATTGATTTATGGGCTGTTTTTTATATTGCTTCAAATTAAATGGAAAATGTGAAGTAGTTATATAAATCAACAGGAGATTCAGTTCTGACATGCCTACAAAAATGCCTGTCCACTTACTCCTTAGTCAACACATTGTTGCTCTGTTTCTGTGCATCCTGATCTTTTGAAAGTCTTGGTTTCTTCACAGCATGTACATCCATCATAGCATATAAGTCACACAGAAGGAAGAGATGTTTCTTTGCATAAATCCCTGGGAGCAGCATCCCATACTTTGCCTAGAACAGACTGCTGTGTGTGTGTGCATGTACTGGGACATGTTTTTGTTGCAAGCTCCACTGGGGAATCCAAAGGCAGGATTCAGCTTGCCTAAACATACACACGTGTTGCTTTTGAGAAGCCATAGGGGATCTGAAACATCTGCATGAAAGTGGAAGATATATTTCTAGTATTAAGGATGCAAGTTCTGGGATGTTGATATTCACTCAATTATATATATATGTTTGCCTGGGCAGTTGCATTTTCTGAACAGGTAAGCACAAACCCATGAATTTGAGCTTACCTTTATTATAGGCATATTTTTCACATGTCTCTATCTGGGTACCTGCTTTTCAACTAGGCAACCTGTAAAATGTTATGCTTTTATTTGGATTGCCTCTTCCTTTCTTATTTTTTGGCTGTTTAGTCACGGACTCTGACAGATGAGTTACACTGATGCTTGCTAGGGCGATTTAAGCAGCTCACAGCTCAGCTGTCCCCATTTGCTAGAGGTCATATTTTCCCATAGCAGAGTTGGCAGAAGCAAATGCGTGTACATCTCAGTTGCTGTGCTTCCTGGTCCAAGTGATTACGAGCTATGAGTGAAGATAGTTTTATGCTTATACATTCAACTGTAGCAGCAATGATTGAGGTATGGACACACATCACTTCTGTCAGTTCTACTGTAGCTTCTGCCCCGGGGAAAGGTCTGTGGAGTGATAAAGTATTAAACTGCACTTAAGTGCACTTCAAGTTCAGTTATACTACTGCTCGCTTCAGTGTGTTTGGGTCAAGGCCTGAAAATGAGGTTTATAGCATTTTTTTTCTTAACTTACTTGCCATACCCATTTTCCACAGGTGCTGTCCATTCCATCATCATCTAAAAAAAAGAAAAAAAATTGCTTGAAAGAAGGATGTGCAGGTTGTGTTTGTGTTTTTCCCTTTCACTCATTTACAGAAGACCAATGTGGCCTTTGAGCTATGAAGATGTGGATGTTCACATACAGATTAACTTGACTTCCTTCCTAGTGGATCCAAATATTTGGAGTTTCTGGAGACAACGGTCCGTCCAGTTCTGGACAGATATCTGGAAGCCATATTTTGCCAAAATGATGCCTTCATCAGGTTTCCAAATTCATATTCAGATTCCCTTCTAAGTAGCTTTGTTTTCAGAAGTACAACATATACATTTTCTGCTGCCTTTATCAGAAGGTGTAGGTGATCACAATCTTCGAATGTCTCTCACTTGTGTGACTAAATCTAATTTTGGTGGATTAAAATAATTGCACAGCTTAATCCATTTGAACAAGTAGGTCTGTTTTTTACTGCAGCTCTTGGGTCTGTACTGGCAAGTCTGAGTCAAAGTTCATGGCATTTGTCATTTAACAGCTGCTCTAACATTTACAGTGTTATCTCAGGAGTGGTGACATTACAGGATTTTTTTTTTTTTTTTTTTTTTTTTTCCCAGTGGTTTGTATGCTGCTTAAATCATTCTTTAGAATGAAAAATAAAGTAAGAATATTAAAGTACTCAGATTTTCAGAGCAAAGCCAGACTTCATCTCTTTCCAACATCAGCTCTCTCAAATTTTGGTTCCATTTTTGTACAAAGCACAGTTCATAAATCTTTAAAAGAGGGAGAAAAAGAAATAAGACAAGCTGCAGTTGAGCACTGGCTCTCTAAATGAACTCACAAGCAGTTAATAATTTCATACTTTCAGCTCTGTTTTGATGTACCAATGACTGGTAGTTACATTTTTGCCCTCAGCTTAAAATGTGAAAGTTCAGCTGAACCTAGAAGATTGTATAATTGCAGGAAATCAGAATAATAATCACCCACAGGTTCATATAAACACTAACTTTATATAAGGCTGCACTGATCATGTAATAAACAGCTATGAACAAACAAAAAATAATCTCAGAAAATGTGCTCTATGGCTAGATCTAAAATAGTAATAACAGTTTTCTGTATTATTCATTGGCTGGCTTTTCACCCACTTGGTTTTCCAGGTCAAAATATTATGGAAATAAATGTGTCCTCAGCACATAAATTTCTAGAACTACTCTATCATTGTGCTTAATTCGAAACTGACTCATGAAAGACAGGAGCCATTTCTCTCTGCAGGAGTACCACCCTGCCACCTTATCCTCAACCCCATGATTACAGGCTATGCAGCTTCTACATTTTTCTCCTCTTCTTGTTTCACAATTACACATTGCTTTAGCAAACTGTGGAGTTACTGTTCTGTGGTAGCAGACAAAGCAAACCAAAATTTGTTTTCAGACTTTTCCCATTACTAAATTCAGGAAAAGGCACAATGACTAGTTAGCAACAGGTGAACCTAACAATCAGAAATCTAAAGGTCCAATTCTTTGTAAGTCACAAAATGAAGTAGCTCTAGTGTTACCTGTCAAAACTATACTGAAGTCCTAGATTTGCTTCCACTTTTAATAATTTAAGTTGTTTTTGAGGATCTCCTTTTATAACAAGCTCTCACTGACTTCTATAAGCCTACAGGAAGGAAAATCTATGCTGTAGAATAGAAATCAAGGTAATTTATATGAGGGAACAGATTTGCAGACTTTACAAAACAGCAGGCTATAATTGAGGAGTTGACAGCCTTTTTGTGCCTTTTTGACTATTGGATTATCTTCTAACGTTCTTGCTCTCAGTTAATAAATATTTAGATAGCCATGCTTTCCAGCAATTAAAAAAATGCATTTTTAAGTTTAATAGTTAATAAAAACTATTTCAGAAATTTAAGAGAGATTGTCAGGAATTGTAGGGCCTATGTGAAAAAGTTAAGCTTCTCAGTATGAGTATGTGGAGCTAATTGCAAACAATTGAGTTATTACAGCAGAGTAAATCACCCCTTATCTGTCTGACTTAATCCACCTTCTTTTGCATTTGTAATAGCTGAAGCCACAAGCACAGATCATTAACATGATCCAGCTAATGGATTGGTAATGCACTAAGCTGCAGCAACTCAATTGATTCCAATAAGCTTAGCATAACCCCCAAAAGGAATTTTTAACAAACCCCTTTTCCCCTCTTGTGAAGTACTGAGTCATCAGGTAAGAAAAATCACAGCTTGCAGGAAACTATGTTCCTTTCTCTGAAGGCACAATTTGAAAATATTCAAATTGTACCTTCAAATGTTGCCTTTCAAAACTAGTCCCTTCTTAATTTTAAAGGTAAAGTTGAATTCCCTCTCTTCATAATTCATTATGTGGTGTTTACACACTAGTTTTGAGGTATGATTTAAATGCTGAAAAAAAACATTTTGATTCATGTGCAAGTTACACATCATTTGCCTTTAATGATATTTATATTTCACCATCTACTTTTCATGTTGTCACTCATATTTGGAGGTCATGTCTTACAGGCTGTGGCTGAGACCTTCACTACATGGCAATATAGTGCTTCCTTAACTGAAATCACTTTTGAATCAGTTTCAGTAAATCCATGCAGTCATTTATAGGTGGACAATCCCTTCAGCTTTACAGCCTTCATGATTTGCAGTCCTGGGTGTTCTGTTTTCATCAACTCAGTAATATCTTTTATTTCCTTTGTGCAGGCTTTGCAACAGTCTAAATGACACCACACAACATGCAGGGCAAAAATAACTGACCCCTTAGTACTTTCACAGACACCTCGAGGCTAATTGAAGTTTAGCAGGTTTAGATGATCTTGTCCCCATCTTCTAATCCCCTCTTCCAGAGGTTTTCTAACAGCAGAGCTGCTAGAACAGGAGGCACATCACCATCAGTACCAGATCACGATGCAGCCAAGCCCCAGATAAAGTGGGACTTGCAATCAGACTTCTGACTCTTAACTAGAGCACATGAACCCTGGACACCAATACCCTAATGAGTAACTGTTGTGCAAAAGAATAGTCCTCAGTGGAAGGACGGGACACACTCTCAGTATCAGTAATGTTTTAACTTAATCACCTTATTTTACTAGATGGACCAGCTTCCTGCCCCGTGTACTTTTAAGCCAATATAATGATTTTAAAGGCCTCGACAATTATTTATCAGTGTTTAGGATGGCAATTTGGTATAATTGATTCTTAATTAGCAGCAAGTCCCTAGTAAGTATATAACTGACAAAGCTGCTTAAATGTGATGCTTAAAATTAGTAGTGTACACAAATACAGTAAAGAACATAAGTGCTTGAATGTGGTAGAATAATGAAAATACAATTTTTTTTATTTTAAAATCAGTCAAGGGAAAACTCTTTTCAATGTTCTTGGGTGTAGCTGAATATACACTCCTTAAAAGCACATTGCACAGCTCATCCAAGTTGTGAGGCATTTCATAGACTGCGGGTAGAGTAGAAGAGAAGGAGGAATGAGAGGAAGAGTTTTCTGTTCAGGCCATACATTTTTAGAGGCATTGCTTGTCTCCTAGTGGTTAGCAATGCTTTCAGTATCTTCAGTGCCCCAACAGTGAAAGGAACAGAGTAATTTATGGGAGGATTATATCATTGTGAGCAAAATGTAGAAAGTACTGTTCATCCAAGGACAATTGATGGCTAACTTTGTAAGAGAAGCCTGGAATTCCATGTTAATCTATACTACAAAGGAGCAGGGTGACCAAACAGAATTCTGGTTCCTTTGTGGACTTCAAACAAATTCAAAAGTTTGCAATTTCAGCCTGTTCGAGACATTGAATTCTGAATACTCATTGGGTATGCTTGCAAGTACCAGATGACACAGCTGTAACCAAAGTTCCAATGAATTGCAATGAAACACACTACATTTTAAATACACTTCAGTCTTAGTTTGAAAACTGACAGTAAATTCCACTAGCCAGATTTTTGACTAGCTTTAAGATATTGAGAAGGTATCAGCACTGAGAATGGATTATTATTTTTTTTTCATCTTGTTTATGCTTCTTAGTTACTATTGTGATCATAGCTTGGAGCCATTTCCTGCCTTAACAGTCAGTGGGGACAGCATGTTTGCAGTCCCCTTGTGTTGACTTGCAATTCTCTGAAGGGTTTGGAACTGTCAGACTGAAAACTGGTTGTCTCCCATAGCTTCCAAAGCATTATGTCTTTATTGTTGTTTTGGTGCCTGAATGCTTTAATGCTGAACCCACATCATCCAAAGGCCAGCCAAGAGGCAGTCTAAAACGTCTTCTGCTGCAGAGCGATCATAGTCTGACCATGCGAGTGTTAAATGGGTGTGGAGAGGAGAGGAAGGGTACCGCGTTAGCAGGCCGTGCTGCACACAGCATTTAGAAGTGGGCTCCTTCAGTAGTTGCAATGGGATTGCACCAGGGGCACTTGAAGGTTTGGTACAAATTAAGCTGCCAGCAGACAGACTTGCTGCTCTGGATTTACTGTGGTTTTACGTTTCATTTCTCTACTAGCAGTGTGCAAAAATATGTATAAGTTCTTGATGTGTTTGGTTATTTATAATATATATATACAATATATATATACATACATACATTATGTATACATATATATATTATATATATATATATCCTGTCCTGTATCACATAAAAATTATAACAATTTGATTTCCTTGGTGCATTTAGGTAGGGTGGTCAACCGTGATGCAGGTCCATAAATGTGTTAGGTTTGGAAAAATCCAAATCAACATCTAATTAATAACCTCTTTCTATATTGTCTTGAAATCTCTGTCAGAATAAAGAACCATTTCTTCATTAGACATTTCTAGTTTCATTTTGAATATGAGTTAGTTCCAAATATCATGCTTTAAAATGGACTGTTACACTATTAGGAATGTATTACATATGAAATGAACTTTTATCACCCTAACTGGTTCTCAGGCACCAATATGAATGTGAGCATCCAAGCAGCACCACTTAAAAATAAAAATGTCACTTTCTCAATGCCACTGGGCAGTTTTGTGGCTGATGTGGAGCTGAAGGTGCTCCTACCAGCCTTCACCCCTTTGAGACATTCAGTTAAGTTACTCATGATTTATTTATTTATTTATTTATTTTATAATTTCCTTCCTAAAACCTTGACTCGTCTGATAAAAAAAAAAAAAAAAGTAGTAGGAAAAGGGGAAAGTGGTGACTTTCTTCACTCCATAATTTGATAGTTATAAGTATTTCAATTCTTTGTACAGAGCTTAGTTGTTTTATGAGATGCGATGAAGATTGCAGGAACTTTTCTTAGCTAATTAAAGTATAGGCAGAATTTGAGTGCTGAACTCTCACAATCTGATGATGTGCCCAGCTAGCCCTGAACTCCTCCAGGGAAAATTATTACAAATTCAGCTTTTAATTTCTTTTAAGTTTCTCTTTTTATCAACTGTTTATTTTTTTCCAATCCTTTTGTTTAAAATTTACAAAATAAAAACAAAAGGTTGTGCTCAGTCAGTGTTTGAAGCCAAAAAAAGAAATTCATTCACTTCAAAAGAAGCATGTTCCCTTTGCATAGGGTAAAATGATTTTCCTCCCTCTATCCATCAAAATATTTTAAAAAATCCTTTATGAACACAGTTTACCTACCTTTACTTTACAGCACTACAGGATTGCTTCTGCGTGCAGTGACAGTCTTGGAAACCCTGTCTCCACTGAAATCAATAGAACTTTTCCCATTTATGTCAAATGAAGCTAAAATACTGCCTATAAACTAGGATATAGATTGCTCTTTGTGTGATGAAAATACAATGGAGATCTTAGAAGTCTTTTAGGTTTTTATTTTTTAAGTATATCTGTGAAGTTTACAGTGTAGAAGATGTTTTGCCTAACAACTCAGATTTAATGTGGTTTGGATGTTCTTTTAGGTTATGCTTTTGAAATAGTACTATAATAGAAAAATGACAATAAAGTAAGGTATATCTAATACCTAAGGTATTTGGTTTAGGAACAGGGCTTTTTTAAAGTCTAGAAATAAATAGAAACATGATCAGGGGCTTATCTGTCTTTTGTTTGTTTTAGTTTGAAAATGCTTTCTAAAAGGATAAGACACTTCTGTAATGAAAATAAATGAAACATTCCCTTTTTTCAAATTCAGTTAGTGATTTTCCTAAACATATTTTTTAGCCACTGCAAGATAAATGAAGTTATATCTTTTGGTTCTTGAAGAGGGAAAGGGTATATTGTTCCTTCAGGAAACATGTTTTGATGTGTAAACAAGGATCCCTATAAAAGGGAAGAGGTTTTCTCTAGAGTTTTATAACACTGTTACATTCATTTTGACCTTTGTTTTGATTGCATGAGAGAGCTGTCCTTTCCTTTAAATGCATATTACTGTTACAAGCTCAGAGCTTGGGAGAAGGCTGAGATACTCAGATTCTTATATCTTGCAGCCCTATCTTGTCCCAGATGAAACACTAGACCATTCAATTTATAAATCATTAACGTTATTTTCTATTGGCATTTTATCTTCTGAAAAACTAAATAAATATTTTGGTCCAGACAAACTGATGCCTGGCAGGATGAAACAAAGAGCAAACAATTTATAAGTATTTTTAATCAATAGACTGCTCAGTGATCCCAAAGGAATATTTGAGAATACTATATATTAAAAGTAAATCATAAAACATAACTGTTGGGCTGAGTATATTTGAATGGTCTGTTAATGTTGATTTAACTGCCTTGTCTCTCACATCAACAGATGAGAAAGAAAGACACAAATGAGAACAAAAGAAGTGTATTCAACCTACTGTATACATCAAAGACATAAGTGTCTGTAAGGAGATAATTCTCTCCATAGTATGTGCAATACAAATTGAAATAGAACATACTATCTGAATTTCATTTTTTTATATAAAAAGAATTGTAGATCAAATACAGGTAAGATTTTAGCCTAGTTTCCCAAGGAAATTAATAAAAACAAACTTGAACTAGGGGTAAAAGTCTAAGAGATAGTAATATTCATGAAGTTTTTGAAAAAAAAAGACTAGTCAGAGGGCATCTTAGAAGTAGATTAGCATCAATATTGAGAACATTGGCACTAAATTAACTGCTTCCTCCTTTGCTTATTTTTAATTGAGAATGGGTTCATTACAAAACTCATACACTGTTTTTCATGACTCTCAGTTGTCTACACCATATTCACTTCAGAAAGACTTCCTGTTTCTAGTAACTTTATTTTTGATTGAAAAATACAAAAATCAACAGCAAGCAAGGAACTTAAACTTTTATACCACTGTGAAATAACTGTGCTGAAAGTAAGCTTGTAGAATCTCCTGTACTGATTGAATTATTCTTGCTTATATGCTGCTAGGTAAAAAGTTTGAATTTTGAGATATTTGTACATAATACAGCACTTCTCCCAGACTGACATTGAGTTTTTCCAAGGAATTTGTCTTCACGACAGGAAAAGCTTTGATCTGAAAAACTGAACTCCATGGCAAACATTATATGGAGTAAGAACTGGCTCACTGACAAATTGAAAAATGTGGTGTTAATGGACAGATATAAATGACTGGGGATGTTTTTAGCAGGGTCTGCCTGGAATCAGTTCTTGGGTCAATAGCACTTAACATTTTTTATCAACAGTCTAGACAGTGATATAAGACATCTTCAGTAAAGCTTGATCATGACAGAGATTCTTGAGGTAGTAAATAATATGGTAGACAATTGCAGAAGCTAATAAAACATATCTTAATATTGCCAAACACCGTCCTTTCATGTGGGATAGGATGCTACATGAAGTTATAAAGCTATGATTTAGAAAACAATAGGTTATCAAAGATAATTGGGTCTACTTAAGCTCTTTGTGCAGTGCTACGTAAGGAAAAAGCACTAATGTAATTATGTATGTATTAAAGTCAGACTGTCCAATAGAACAAGGTCATGATTGCCTGTGCATGCTGTATTGATAAGACTGCTTCTGGAGTGACAATTCAAATTTGTCCAATTTTAAGAAAAATAAAGAAAGGGAGACATAAGGATTCACAAGACCTGCAGATCAATTTTAAACTCTACAAAGTTTTTAAAAAAATCAGTTTAGTTTATCATTATGTATGAGTGCTTCAGCATGAAAAATATATTTGTAGGTACAGGTCAAGGTCAATATTGTTGATAAAGGCACAACAAAATTCAGTGACTGAAATATTAAACTAAGGGGAAAATGCAGTCTTGAATTAACTTGAAATTTGCTAGTTCTGAGGATTACTAAATAGTGTAACAGCTGATCCAGGGAGGTGATAGAGTCGTCAGTGCTAGACTTCTTTGAAAAAGAGACAGAGAGAGAGAGAGAGAGAAGAAGCAGCAAGTTGCTCTTGCTTGAAAGATGCACTGTGGTGCATCCATCATCCCAGCTGTTGGAGAGGACCAAGGACCGCACATTAGAGGTGAATAAGCAGCTGGGATGGCAAGCTAGGTGCTTCTGGCTGTTCCTGGGATCTGTTAATTTTATGAGTTCTTTTTAACTCTTAATGTGCTATGAGGAAAGCAGTCACATGTGTTTTGTTCTCAGTCTTTACATTAAGACTAAAACATATGTGATACAGTAAAAATTTAAGCAGTTGCATAAAAGAGTCATGAAGGAATTATTTCCCCTGCTATATGCAGAGCCAGATAGTTTGCTTGTTATTTGCTGTCTTCTGATCAAGAAACCAGTCAAGGCTGAAACTCAGATTTTGGAAAGTTTAATCCAGTCCTCTGCACTCTGAGGGGATCCTCTTTCATAGATGTTTCCTGGGTATGCATATGGTCACTACTGTAGTGATTACCCGGTTTTAAGCTGGAAAGGGACTATGTACAGCCTTGAGGAGTGAACAAAATTAGTCCACCTGAAAACCAGCATAAGCAAGAGCATCTAGCAGAAATTTAATAGCTTGGGAAGATCTAAGATCTCTTTCTTGCCTGAAGTAATACCAAATTATGAAACCAGGAAGTTTGCCACAAAATAAAAGTCCTCCTTGCCTCATACCATGTGACTCTTGAACACAGATCTGGGTTCTCCAGGGTCGTGCTGTGTTAATGGGGCAGGAGTTTCTGGGGAATAATTTTTATTCCAACTCTAGTAGATAGAAAAATTAGAAAAGCTTTCAGGCAAACAAGTTTGTTTCAGATCTGAAATAGCAACATAGAATTTAAACCAAATACAGGTTGAGAACAATTACTCTCAGGCTAATTAGATGTGCTTATAAGTTAGACCATTTAATACCAGAATAGATAGTAGACTAAATAAAGTATGAGGTAAAAAGACTTATCTCCATGGAAGGATAATCACTGCCTGGTGGAACATGGTAGTATCAGATGGAGTTATGGTAGAAGGAGATTATTATAGTATGTTATATAACTATTATTTCTAGCGTTTATAGTATCTAATGGAATTACTAACTTAGTTCCTAGGCTCCTTTTCAATAGGTACTCTCATCTGAGGAGTTCTCTGAGAGGTTGGAGGTAGTGAAATTGTCTTTAAATTGTTTTTCCATTGGTGCCTATTCCTTTTTGTCCTTAATAATTTGTCAATGTAAATTTGTTCTGACATTTAATGGTTGTTTAATTTCATACATATATTTTACAAAGAATTTACATTCCATCAGATAAAGCATGTTGTGCTCTGGATTTTGATGATACTCAGAAGGCATATATTGTCTTTTGGTCTATTTGTCTAATAAGTGTATTGGCAGTTCTGTATTTGTGTCTTATGTGTAGTCTGTTTTTTTTGATGTGAATCAGTCTACATGGAATTAGCTTCTGCTGATTTAGCAATGCTGAGCATTTTGGGTAATACACACCACAGATTACTATTATTATTTTTTTAAGTCATGTCTAATGATTGTATTCACTATGACTGTTTTCTTTCAGGAATATCAACCTTGCAACACCAATGCCTGTCCAGAGTTAAAAAAGACAACTCCTTGGACGCCTTGGACTCCAGTCAATATTTCAGACAATGGTGGCCACTATGAACAACGATTCCGATATACCTGCAAAGCACGCTTACCTGACCCAAATTTGCTAGAGGTGGGAAGGCAAAGGATTGAAATGCGTTATTGTTCCAGCGATGGCACCAGTGGGTGCTCGACAGATGGTAAGCAAAGATAGCGTGGCTGCACAATGCCTCATGCTAGAGAAGTGTCAGCAGTTCAATTTTCATCATGTGGAAGTTTTTGCTGGCTGGTGTTCTGTGTAACAGAATTGATAATGAAAAGGAGGACATAGTGATCACAATGGGGAATCTGGCTTGTATTTCTTCCAGACATAGCTTCATCATTCAGACTAATCAGGTTTCTTTTACTGCTAGCAAGATTTGCCAGTTTGTTTTAGTATTTTGCAGCAATCTGTGGGCAATTACAGGGCATCCTAGTTCTTGGAGCATTCTCTCACTTCCTTATACTGTATTGTCATTTTTCTGTGGTAGGGTTTGTGCAATACTAATGCATTTGATAAATATTTAGCTAGAATGTATAGTATTGATGGTGAGAAGAACTATTTGCTCACTAATGCTGAAGTAATGTGGCAGATTCACGCAGGTGTTTAATTAAAAAAGGAATTTATGAAGTGGATAGTTTCAGTTATAAAAGTTTATGTTATACTATTGCCAGCAGTTTGAAGTTATGTTTATATCTGAGATGGCAAACTGAACTCCCGAAAAACCCTTTTCAACTCTAGATGACTTTAGATTGGAACTGTTTTATTTCTGAATTCTATTCTTTCCCTAGCAGCCACACATAGTTTTTGAATAAATCTGTGTGTGTGTGTGTGTATGTGTATACATATAAAAACAGAGCTTCAGACAGTCACTATAAGTTTATTAATATATTTAATTAAATGTCAGTCCTTTATTACATTTTATTTATTATGTAATATAATCAGTATTTATTTTTAAGTATTATAGTGATATAAAGAAATATTGATATTTAGTTATTATAGTTTAATATATATGCACCTGCTTTCTACTGACATAGCCTTTTTTATTTTTACAACAGCCAGGTCAGCTGAAGAAAAATTACAACTAAAGGCATTTGGGTTACCAAAGGCCACAAGGAAAGAACTGTTTCTGAGTCCTTGGGCTTTCCATTTTTTTTTATTTTTTTTTTCAGAGAAAAACTATTATGAAAATCAATGTTAAGCATTTCCCATTTCATCCTGTTTAAGACCTTTATTGATTCATATGACATCTGTGACTCTAAAGAGGGCAGGGTGGTAGTAATGTAAAAACGAAACAAAACATAATAGTGCCTGCATGAACTAAAAGCATGGAACTTCAGATAAAACTTAGTTGCATAATTTATGTCACATCCATTTCAGCCAATCTAGTGTCCAATTTTTGTTTTCTGTGTCTGGATAGCAAGGAAGGTTTGGGCATGGAACAACTTTTGCAACAAGTGTTTCTTCTTCTATTCTCCTTTTTCATCTAAATTAAGTTTCAAACTAGCATTTAGCTAGTTTGTCCTAGATCATTATCCTAGATTATATTGCTATAGGAAAATTAAGCATGGAGACACCTTCCTCAGTTCTGTGGTTATGATCATAAATGCTCTCCTGGAGCCGGGGGCATAAGGTGTCTTTTTCCTACAAAACAAAGTCAAAACTATCAGTGCCTGGGTTTTGTTAAGTATGGCCTTCAGGCAGAGTGCAAGAGACCACGTGTGTGGATTCAAGGGCATTCTTTGTCTGATTAGCTTGAAGATTTATCTTTCAGCTTTGAACATCAGATTCCTGAATGTACTGATGTTATAGCTTATTTGTTGCATCTTGGTGCAGCTGCTGCTTTGCTTGGAAATCATCTGTTGAACAATGAATTTTTTTCATCAAATATCCAAAACACAGCATCATACAAGCCTCAACAAAGAAAACTAACTCTATCACAGACAAAAACATGACAGGGAGCAACCCTGTTGCCCAGTAATTGAAGTGTTATCAGAGAGAAGCATCTTTGCTGATTAATATCAATACTGCTGAATATTTAAATACTTAATATTGAGCAGTCAACAAGGCAGAAACTAGCATACATCTCCATTTTTCCTACTGAGTGCCCTCATAGCTCAAGGGACGGAATAGTATTACTTGCTGATGTGATTAAACTTATTTACTGCCTCTAAAGTGCATTTTCCTGCTCCCAGGTTAGTGTTTGGATCAAGACACCATGCCTCTACTGCTCCTTGATTTCATGGGAAGAAAATACTTGAATAAGAGAGTCCTGTAGTGTATCTATAGCTTTTGGAACAGAAAGAGAAACCCAAGAGAATGGGATACCATGAATTTTGGCAGACACTTTCACTGTTTCTGGTTAAATGGCAAGGAAACATCATAACTTACTTCTACCTGACCAGATCCTGGATACTGTAAATCATTCTTTTTGTTATCTCCATGTTGAACTGCATGAATTTTCTGGCTTTTGTAATAGTATTAATACCAGTACAGCATGCTTGCCATACCTTATTACCAAAGTTTTGTTCTGCAAATATCAGTTCTCTGTTCTTTGCAGAAGAGAACCATTAGCTAGAAATTTTCTCATTGTCTATAATCTCCCACTGTGTAACTGTAGTCATACTGCATTAAACAGAATCATGTTTCACTGTCAGACACTAGCAAAGCAAACTCTTTGGAGTGTGAGCTTAGAGGTAGAAATTCTTGCCAGGAAAACACTGGACTCCTCCTGCATGTGGTAAGACTTCTGTCTAAATCAACCAAGTAGTAGCATTTGCGCACAGTATCCATGCTTTACAGACAGGTTTGATTAAGAGGAAAGAAATGAACCTTTTGTTCTCTGCCTTTGGCTTTTCATGGTGCTCACACAGGGGACAGGTTTATTTCAAATAAACCAAGACAGATTTTATACATAGCTGCACAGCTTAAGGCTATACTATCCAGCATTAAAACAGTCTAAAAATTACATCACTATATGCTTCATTGTGTGCTCATGAAGCATGTTAAATAAGTTAAACATAGTAGTTTACTCCATAAAATTTTCTTATATATAAGCACTATGAATTGTATTGAAAACATAAAAACCTAAGTATTAAGAACAAGGGATCCATCTGAACACAAGCACATGATATAAGGGGAAGAAATTACCTTCTGGAGGTACTACTTTCTTTCCATGGTGTATACTCTTGAATTTGACATGACCATAGTAAGGTGAAGTTAGCTTCCCAGATACCTTCAAAATAACTTCACAAAGCAAATAAATAAGAAGCCCCTTCTAATTTCAGTCAAACAGTTTGAAAGGGTCTTCTATTTTCTTTTTTGTTTTGTTTTGTTTTGTTGTTGATGTTGTTTTTATTTTTGTGATATGTTCTCTGTCGTTGTTTTTTGCTTGTTTGGTTTTGTTTTGAGAGGGAGAAGGGAAGAAAAAAATCTGAGGAAAACACCCAAGTTCTTCAAAGGAGAGAAACATACATGGAAACCTGAACTTAAATTCCCAGTTGTGACTGCTTTCTCTATGCCAGATATAACAAAATTATTATTTTTTAAGGCAGGTTGTAATTCTGTCTTAATAACTGTTTTTTTTTGGTTGGTTGGCTGGTTGGTTGTGGTTTTTTTTGTTGGTTTTTTTTTTGTTTTTTTTTTTTTTTTTTGTTTTTTGTTTGTTTTTTTTTGGTTTTTTTTTGGCTGCAATGTCTTCTACATTAATTAAATCCTAATGTTACGTGTAGTAAATCTATACTACATTTAGTATTTAGTACAGAATAAAGCAGGTGCTGATAATCTACAATGTCCTGTAGTCAGGAGGAGTACATGTTGAGATGTTATCTATTACACTGTTTTAGTGAGGCAAAGCCATGGTATTTTGTGATAAGAACAAAAACAACTGTGAAAGTTAGAACTGAATTTAAGATCAAATTCAAGTTTGATTGACAAACAAGAACTCTTTAATGGAACTTTAGGATCAAATATTTAAACACAGAAAAAAACAGGTGCAAAAAGTAAAATTCTCATGGTGACATAAAAGTCCTCCCTCTGCATGCTGTTTTCTTTTAAAATGTTACTCTTGCATTACGTTCCTGTTTTTCCTTGCATTTTACCATTCATTTTTACTATGGAAGTTTTTAAGGTTTATAAGGTTTTTATCAGTTATAGGTATATAGGTGTAAAGCTATAAAAGATTTATACTTTAATGATTTTTTCAGATACTATCAGAATATCTTCAGAAAATCACAACATTGAAACAATCTTTGCTTATCTTTTACCTGCTGCACTTTAAGCAGTATTTCATGCTGTCTTTAGAAATTATTCAGGATACTTGAATATTGGCTCCAGATTATTTTTTTTCCCATAGTTACTAACCTAACCTGCTTGGCTAGTTGAGTTTTTGTTGTTACTGAACAGGAAGACCTAAGGAATAAATCAGTTGAGTAATGTAGTTAATCAGGTGTCTCTGGGGAAACCAGAATTGAGCCCAGCACTTCAGAGTAGAGAGGAAGGACCACCTCTTTTGACCTGGGAGTGCTCTTTCTAATGCAGCTCTTGCTGATGTTGACCTTTTCCACAAGGACACATTGTTGGCTCATGGTCAGCTGCACCCCCAGGGCTTTCTCCACAGAGCTGCTTTCCAGCTGGTCAGCCTCAATGCTTACTGGTGCATTGGGTTTCTCCCTCACAAATGCAATACTTTCCATTTCCCCTAGCTGAACTTCATGAGATTTCTCTCTGACCAGTGGCGGTGCATTGCAACCATCCAGCAACTCAGTCACTCTTCCCAGTTTTGTATCATTAGTGAAATTGCTGAGGGTGCACTCTGTCCCATCGTCCAGGTCATTAATGAAGATATTAAACAGGATTGTACCTGATACTGACCCCTGGCATATACCACCAGTGATTTACCTCCAACTGAACTCTGTGTCACTGATCACAAACCTCTGAGCCAGTATTCTGTCCACATGACCATCCACTTATCAAGCCCATACTTTGTTGGCTTGTCTGTGAGGATGTTATGGAGAAAGGTGTGAAAACCCTTACTTAAGTAACATCCACTCCTTTCCCCTCATCCATGAACCTAGTAAACTCATTGTAGAAATCTACAAAGTTGGTCAAGCAATATATAGTTTAATATTTCCAGAATGTAAAATTATCTTGTTATTTTTAATATCATTAGTGTCATAATGTTATTTTTTGTGTGCACTTTCTGCTGAAGGAAGTTCTAAAAGCCCCTCTATGAGTACTATGTAAATTACTGCAAAACTGTGGAAAGATGGCTCCCTGCAATAAATATTCTAATGCCTTTTAAAGAAGAAAACACATGGGAACACTTACAGCAGACCAAACTACATGCTGAAAAGATTTGTTGGAATATTTTTCTGTTTCAGAGCTAAACTACCTCAGAGTTTTCCCTTAGATGATTTCCCTCCCCATCTCCCAATTTAAATTGCAAGAAGTTTAATATCATAATGACAAATAAGGTCACACATTTTCCTTAGGACTGAAAAATATACATTTATCCTGAAAAAATGTCTTCAGAATCTGCTAGTAGTGGTATTAAGTGATGCATGTTGAAGTGTTTTATGAGGAAAACAACTGGCAATCTGGACTGATTAAGAAAGTTTTTGCCGTTGTCTGCAGAGCTGTTAAATTAATAGCTTGGCAAAAAAAAAAAAAAAAAAAAAAAAAAACCACCCTCATTTGAAATCCTGGTATAGGAAAAATACTATTCTTTTGCTCTCACAGGCCCCTGAGGGCTTAATCTTCACATTTTGATGGCTAAAATTATATAAAGTTAAAAAAAAAAAAAAAGGAAAAAAAAAAAAGAAGGGCTCTTACAGAGTTAGAAGGTGGGCCTATATTCCTGTATTAATAATTTCTGTACTGTTTCTGTGTACTTCCTCCCATTTTGGATTTGAATCTGTGTCATGTTTCTTGAAATGCTGCTTTTAATATCTTAAAATCTGGCTCAGCAGGAGAGAAATAGTTACCCTCTGTAATCACTGAGAGATTTTACCCATTTTTAGTCATTTTTATATTGCTGTTCTTCTGGTTTCTTACTAATCACAACAGTTTCTTATTACATGTTTTTCTGTGTCACTGCATCATCATTCCAATGCTGCCGGTTTTTATCAAGTATTCAATAAAAATATGCATCATCTTTTGGGATGATTATGGACGTACTTCTCAGGGCAGAATTTAAGCAGAACTTACTAAGGTAGAACTTAATAATGCCATAAGCAGTGGTAGAAATGGGGTGTAATTGCCTCTCTTCTGGACACCACAAAAGGGGGTCTCCTCCCATGCTGATTACCCACTGTATGGTAGATGTTCCGTTGAGGACTCCTGTCAGGCAGTCTCTTGACTGTATTACCTGTAGCTGTTTCCAGTTCATGCCTCAGTCTGTCTCCTGTTTCTGTTGCTCTACTTGACTCTCCTATGGTGCCTGTGCTTGGGGGTAGGCCATAAAACATTTTCTTCAAAAAAAAGTTTGTTCTGCAGTTTAATTTACAAATAATTCTGTGGTTTTCTCCACAGTTTATCTGTACTTAGCAATACTGAAGCTCTATCATAAGCAGGCATCCATGTCCTCGGCTGTTTTAAGCACCATTGGACTTTCTCTCAACACAACTAATTAAAGAAGTGTTTATAATAAAAGCAGAAGTTAGTGGTCCACCAATCATTGAATTTCTATTGTTAGCACTGGGGAAAGTGAACAGCTTCAGCAACAGTAGGAAATCCCAGTAGTGATGCCAGAGATGCTTTTGGTGTTGCCACTTAGAGATAAAGCTACAGCTCAAGAGTGAGTCCAGTGTTCTGAATACAGCTCTTTCCAATCAGGACCAACCCTGTAAGTGACAAAGATAGAGCAATTAACTGCAGATATTTAGAACAACTTCACCTGGACTACATCTAAGCATATTGTTCATGTGACGTGAACAAGATTCTGTGTGTTTTCCTTTCTTGATAAATAATAGACTTCAATTCCATCACTGTTTAATCTAATGCTTTTTCTCAGAACTAAACTCTATAAAAAAAAAAAAAAAAAAAAAGTTGTTTTCCGCTTCCCAGATTGTTATTTTCACTAGAAAGTATTCTGTTATGTATGTCTCCAAAAGGCTGATTTGTATATGTGGTTTAAAACACTTGGCTCAGTGGAATAAAACTGTTTTTTAAACTGGCAAAAAAATTGTTCTTCATTAAAGAGCAGTGTCACCAGACTTTGTTGAACTATAGCAGTACACTGTCAAAAAAATGACTATGGTTATGGCATTGCTTTCCAGGAGACCCATGAACCTCTGGGTACAGTGAGTGGTAGTGGAAAATGGCTGGATAGAGAAAGTGGGCAGATCCCAGCACTAGGACCAGAAGGGGCTTGATGAATGGTCACAGGCAGCTCAGTCTTCTGTGCCAGCTTCTTGCTCTAAAATGGTGACAATAATTCCTAAGAGCCGGATCCAGATCTTCACTGTAGTTCTATGCAAGTGATTATGAAATTTCTATTATGGAAGAAAATCCTGAGATGAACCTACGGTTTGGCTTGTGAGATTAAGAGAAAAGACCTTGATGATGGTCGTATTACTATTAGAAGCCTAGGAGTAAATTTGAGGAGAAGTTTGAGGATGTGATGTTTTAATTCTTTTTTTTTTTTTTTTTTTTTTTTTCCAACCTTTATTTTATTAGGATTATCAGGGGATTTCTTGCGTGCCGGACGGTACTCTGCTCACACCATCAATGGTGCCTGGTCACCGTGGTCTCCATGGTCTCAGTGCAGTCGTGATTGCAGTAGAGGTATACGGAATCGCAAACGAGTCTGCAGCAATCCTGAGCCCAAGTATGGTGGTCTTCCTTGCCTTGGTCCATCTCTAGAGTACCAGGAATGCAACATTTTGCCTTGTCCAGGTAAGAGTCAACTGAAACAAGAGAAGTATGTGAAAATAATATGACTCATCATCGTGGCATGTTTTTATTTTTATTTTTTTTTAAAGTAAATTACAGCTCAATAATTGTTTTACCAGCTGTTTTCATTTCCAAGGAAACAAATTAGCTCAGTCCAGTTGAGCTTGCCAAAAGTCTACACAGATATTTCAGTGATTATGTTCTATTGCAAGATACACGTTTATGATAACTGCCTATAGCAGAGAAGCCCATTGTAGTTTGTTGCAGAAATATCTTTAAGGTGAGTACTCATCTCAGAAATGAATGTTTAAGGGGTAAGTACCACATGGAAATCCCTTTTTTTGGTTACCTTTTCAAGAGATCATGTTTCTTGGCCTCTAGTAAGAGAGATTTTATTTTTTTCTCAGTAATGTGTTCATACCCATTAAAATTGTGACAGCCAGTTACGCTGAAGTGGATTTGGGCAATATTACAAGTGACGTCAATAAGTTTATCATCAACAGTATTAAAAGCTATGTCATCTTTTACTTTTGAGTAAAAATACAGCTTTAATAAATAACCTCATAAGAGAAAAAATACCTTATGAGAAAACTGCCCTTGTCTTTATTTAAAGTAAAAATGTAACTTTCATTACAGTGATTGATAGAATTAAATCTGCTACCTTTTGAGTGTAGAGCATCTAGCAAATAAAGTTCATGACTGATCACCAAAACTGATGGTATCTCAAGCAGGCCTTAGATTATTCTTGGAAGCTTGAGCTTCTCCTTTGTTGACAGTAGTTTTATGATTCTATAAGAAGGATTGCAAGTAGAATATATCTTTTCAGGAAACTACTCTGGGTTATAAATCATTTTTGTATCTTAGAGATTTAGGAAGAAAAAACATCTTGGTTCTAGTCACCTCTCACCCTTCTTAAAACAGACATCCAAATTCAATGGCTTTTGAGCTTTGCAGAAGGCTTTGTGGAAAAAGAAAGTGGAAGAATGTAGTTGAGAACAGATGAAGAAAAGAAAGTGAAATTGAAATAGGAGAAAAGAATTCAAGGTACATTAAGTAGTAGAAGAAGGATAACTTTTGAGAGTCTCAGTTCTTTCCAGTATCAGTAAGTAAATTTAGAAATAAGATTTCCTACATCTGTAATTATATTAATTATGTATAACCATGCTACATATTTTATTATCAAGTACTTGGAGCTTTTGACATTCAAATGTGAACCTGAAGGATTACTATAGTAATATACAAGTGCACATACATACATATATATATATTTGTGTATTTGTATATATGATTACAAGTTAAAACTGCATTCTGTAAACACACATATGATTTTTTTTTTTAGTATGAGCATTTTGTCCAATCTCATAATGTTCCTTATGCTTGGTGAGATTCAGACAGCTGTTGTCCATTCTCTGCACCAGAAACTAAACAGTAGATCTGTCCAGAAGACAGGACTTCCCTTTCAGGAGTATGTAGTTTCTTGAAAAAGATATTTCCTTCTTGAATTAAACCTAAATAATGTGCTTAATATTCCACAAAATTTCAGTTAGATGACCATTCTGGCTGCTCAGTAACCATGAACTTCTATGTATTTTTATGAACTTCTATTTATTTTTATTTTTAAAGGCAACATCAGTATTTCTTGACAAATCTAGGTCAAGGGCAGTCTCCATCTCTCCTGCTGGCGGGGCAGATCCAAAAGGAATTTCTGTTGCAGATCCCTGCTTCATTCTGGGCAAAAGCCCACTGAAGATAACAAAGTTCTGAAGGAGGCACTTGGACACAACAAGCTAGCACTTTCTGGTGAAGTTATCTTGCAGTACCAAGGAAAGTAGCTTTCACTGTTTAATTAGTGGCAGACTTGATAGACCCCATAGCAAGGGCACAGGGGAGAGCAGCCAGAAAAAGAAAACATGGTTACATCAGTTTTCAGTCTTCTCATTAACCTTTGCACTAAGCAAGTAGTTTTTATTTCCTGGGTGCTTGTATTCAGGACAGGTATATCACAGAATCACAGAATCAGCTAGGCTGGAAGAGACCTCCAAGATCACCGAGTCCAACCTCTGACCTAACACTAACAAGTCCTCCACTAAACCATATCACTATGTGCTACATCTAAACGTCTTTTAAAGACCTCCAGGGATGGTGACTCAACCACTTCCCTGGGCATTCCAATGCCTAACAACCGTTTCAGTAAAGAAGTTCTTCCTAACATCCAACCTAAACCTCCCCTGGCGCAACTTTAGCTCATTCCCCCTCATCTTGTTACCGGGCACGTGGGAGAATAGACCAACCCCCACCTCGCTACAGCCTCCTTTAAGGTACCTGTAGAGTGCAATAGAGTCGCCCCTGAGCCTCCTCTTCTCCAGGCTAAATAGTCCCAGCTCCCTCAGCTGCTCCTCGTAAGACTTGTTCTTCAGACCCCTCATATAGTCATTCTTACCCACAATATCTCGAGTTTCTGAAATGTCCCTTTAGGCTTTGATCATACAGCCCTTGCAGATGTTAACAAGGAAGGTTGGTGTAGGTGTAGATCTCATGGTATTACTACCTACCTCATTTATAGTAGGCTATAAACAAATGCAGGGGCTGAGCAGAAATAGATACATCAGGCCCTTCTCACCACTGTGGGCACAGAGGAAAAAAAGGGGGACTCTGCAAGGTTCATTCTTGCCTGTGTAAGAAAATGGAAGTGCAGACAGAAAGGAAAAGGAATGTGAGGGAATTTTGTTCTGACCTCAACACTAAAGTGTTGTCTGTAGTACTAGAAATAAAATGTATAATCAAGAATTTGATGCTTTTTAAGGTTTACCTGAGCTTCCTCAGGGTAAGGACTGCTTCATATGTTCCCTGCTGGCACAGATCTATTTACTTATAGTTCAGTCATTAACCTTTCAGAAATATTCAGATTAGCATAAAGGAGCGGGATGGCAGCCATAAAGAAGCATTCCTGTTAATTCTGGTTTAGGTTCTGCTTTGCTACCTATTTTGCATATTGCAGACAGGATCAAACCCTTACTATATAAACTAGTGAAAAAGAAAAGTGATTGAGAAAAACACTGAACAGTGTCTAAGTCCTGCTGAAAATCAATAGACTTTATGCATGTAAGTCATTTAAATTGGGCTCCGTGTCATCCTGGAAGATACTGTGCCCTGAAGTACTGACACAATGAAAAAGTCCATGGAGCAATCATCAAATGTACAAGGATCTTTTGTCTCATTAAATGTCTTTCAGCATAATTTTAAATATCCTTATAAATAGTCAGTACTTTATTATTAAATGTATGCAGGCTCCCATAACTTAAAAAAATAAATAAAAAATTCTGAAGCCAATTTGAACCTGCCTTCAGCAGATACTCCTAAATCATTCTTAAGTGGAGAGAGAAACTACTGCAAAGTTTTTCCCACAGCTTGTAGCAAAGTAAATAGTCCACTGAAGCGTGGATTGATAGGAGTTACTGGACAGATTAATTTCTGTTCATAGTACTTGACAGTTGAATATATAATAGCAAATTGACCGTTGCCAGAAATTTACCAGAAATTAATTGCACCCAGGCCCAAGAATATGATTTGTCTACATTGTACAAGTTCTAGAATGATCTTTCACACAATTTTGGCTTCAACTAACTAGGAGTCTCTCAATCTACAGAAATAATCTGGGATTTAGTGTAGGATAAGACCTATTCACAGTACTCAATTTCCATGTAGCCAAACTGTTTTGAGAAGCAAGAGAATTTGCACTGTTGTCTTGCACTAACAAATTATGTTTTGCCCCTGTGCCACATCTCCTTTCTTATGGCTAAGAGATGTGGTGAATAGAGTCAAGCTGGCAAGCACTGAAGAGTCTCAATAACTATAGAAAGAATCTGTGAATACATTTCTGTTTTTTTTTCAGTTACTGATATGTGGTCAATATAAAAATAAAGGAAACTATATTCAAGCATATCATGTTTTTTTTGTTCTTGTGAGCTTGTGAGATATTTACATAGCAAAAAGAAATAGGTGATTAAGAAAAACATTGCTTGAATGGTAAATTCTGCAGATTTACAAAAATTACGGGAATTTATGAACTAAAAGATGCATCTGGAAATAATAGTAAACAAACATAAGGAATTCACAACGTTACAGATCTCTCCAGTTATTACTGTAGAAAAAGACATTTTTTTTCTTAATTTTTGTTTTACTTTGTTTCTTGTTGCATGTTTGAAGTTCAACAAGGCCAAGTGCCGGGTCCTGCATCTGGGGCACAATAACCCCAAGCAGCACTACAGGATGGGAGATGAGGGGTTAGAAAGCTGCCTGGCAGAGAAGGACCTGGGAGTATTGGTTGATAGTTGGCTGAATATGAGCCAGAAGTGTGTGCGGGTGGCCAAGAAGGCCAAGAGTATCCTGGTTTGTATAAGAAACAGTGTGGCCAGCAGGGCTAGGGAAGTGATTGTCCCCCCTGTACTTGGCTCTGGTAAAGCCGCACCTCAAGTACTGGGTTCAGTTTTGGGCCCCTGACTACAAGAAGAACATCAAAGTGCTCGAGCGAGTCCAGAGAAGGGCAACAAAACTGGTGAGGGGTCTGGAGAACAAGTCTTACGAGGAGAGGCTGAGGGAGCTGGGACTATTTAGCCTGGAGAAGAGGAGGCTCAGGGATGACCTTATTGCACTCTACAGGTACCTTAAAGGAGGCTGTAGCGAGGTGGGGGTTGGTCTATTCTCCCACATACCTGGTGACAGAATGAGGGGGGATGGGCTACAGTTGCGCCAGGGGAGGTTTAGGTTGGATGTTAGGAATAACTTCTTTACTGAAAGGGTTGTTAGGCATTGGAATAGGCTGCCCAGGGAAGTGGTTGAGTCACCATCCCTGGAGGTCTTTAAAAGACGTTTAGATGTAGAGCTTAGGGATATGGTTTAGTGGAGGACTTGTTAGTGTTAGGTCAGAGGTTGGACTCGGTGATCTTGGAGGTCTCTTCCAGCCTAGCTGATTCTGTGATTCAGTGATTCTCTTTTATTCTTTTACACAAAGAGATGCTTCACCAAAGTGCCTTTAATTAAAGGCACTTTAATTAAGTTTTAAGCGTAGCTATCATAGTGCCATTTTAACTCGTTGATGGAGTTTCTCTCCCATCTTTTACTCAGAGCATACTGGTGGATCAGAGGTGGAAAAGGACAGTTGCTGTCTGTGATTTGAAATTCTGCTACTTCATGGCAATATTTTGAGATTTCACCAGTTTCCAGTTTCAATTTTTTATCATAGTAGGTTTAGTTTGGTTTAGTGATGATGTTTTGCTTGAGAAATTCTGAATAAATTAACTGCAGGCCTTCATCAGTAAATGTGTTAATAATAGTTTCAGATATACAAAACATCCTGAAATACCATTTCTGAAATTTATGCATCCCCTAAAGCCAATTATTGCTTGTTGCTTTTTTGTTCATTATTGCTTTTATTATTTTTTTTTTTATTATTCTTTTTTTCCTTGCAGCCATACTTAGCCACAAGGCAACAGGAGTATATTTAAAGGAATGGACAAAATTATCCTGCAGTCAATAAATCCTGTCTCTGAGGCTGCTGAAGTCCACCTCTCCATAGACATTGATCTCTCTAGGCTTCCTCTGTTGCCAGTGAAGAGACAGCTGAGCTGCCTCTTGGAAGTATCTATTGCTCTTCTAATTTAAGGGTCTCAGCTACAGACTTAAACCCAATTTGATCCTTAGGCTTTGTTGTTGTGCTTTCACTAGAAGCATTAGTTTGCTCTCTGTGTTTCTGCACTACACTAAATTGACTGTTTGTTTCATCTAGCACTGCTTTTATGAATAAAAGGTGAATGTAGCATCACAGAAACAAGACTTTGCCTTTTCAAGCTTTGATGTAAAAACTTCTTTCCCACAGTAAAACATATGCAGCCATACCCTTTAGAACTAGGAAAAAGCGACTATGCGATGTGGAATGGGATGATCCCTGTGTGCCTGGATGGGACCAGTACACTCTTAGGTCTGTAAACTGCTCAACAAACAATGCCCCCAGATTTAACTCAGCTACTGTGAAACACACCAACTGCACTTCAGTGGGTGTAAGAGACTACTGACCCTCAATTTATATTCCATGATGCATATAGAAAAGACTCTCATTTCTCAGCATTACTTACTCTCTTTTGCTACGCTTTCAAAAAGATGAACATGAAAAGTTACAAACCTAAAGCCATAGACAAAAACAAACAAAAAAACAACTAAGATAATTTTATTGGATATTTAAATTTTGAAATGAGACCAGACGGTATATGAAAAAGCCTGCAATCCTGTCTCTGTCCTCGTTAAAGTAGGTGAGGCCAGTGTGTGGGCCCACGCTTCTTTCCTCTTTCTTATAAAATCCATGTGCAGAGCAGGATATCCAGTTTACTAGTCTCTTGAAAAATGTCCAGCAGCATGGATCTTTTATCATGTCCCCAGGAGATCACATTTCTGTATACTGTTTCTCCCTAGAACATCCTTTACTCCATGGCTTTTTTTTTTCATTATAGTAAAGAACTATGTATTAACCGTGACATAGTCAGTAGGCAATTTTTTTTTTTTTGCTTACTACAAAAGAAAAAAACATTGTTTGAGAGCACCCTGCTAGCTGAATAGGCCTCCTTCCAAAAGCGACCAACCTCAGTAATAGTCAGGAAATGTAAAGACTGTTTGTACCTTTCATTGTGGAACTTCTTTAATTACTTTATTTTGTCCAAAAGGTCTACAAAAATGTTATGTAAAGAAACTGTAGTGACTGGTACTTTCATTGCAACTTCATATTTTCCTTCCTGTAAGAAGCAGAAATAATATTAAGGACTCCATGACAAAAGGAAAAAAATAAAATAAAAAAAAAAACAACACACACAAAACAGATGGTGCTGTGTTGCCAAGCAACTTTAAAGAAAGATGAAAGAAACCACAGAGCTCTATTTATGTCTTGTAAAAACTGAAGCACTAAATATCCACTCCTTTGATCTTATTAAACCATTATGATGTTTTATCATCCTTTGTTGCTGAGAAGGAAAATTTCTGATGGCAAACAAAAGAGGTAGTTATGATAGTCCTTGAAAGGCCTAGAAATTTAGGATGTCAGAATGTCCATAAAGAGTTGCTAAGAAAAACAATTATAATTGCACCATCCAGCTCACCCATGATCTAGTTTAACATTCTCTATTATATTGTCTGTCTTTTCCTATGTCCCCTAGACCCACTTCTCCCTTTACATATGAAGGTTTATGGTATAGTCATGACCACCATAGCTGGGGAGCATGGTGATGTTCTCGGATATCATATCATTCTTTGTTATTGGTCACCTATAGATAGACAGCAGATGGCAGTTTCAAATGCATGCACGTTTGTAGTTTTCACTATCATCCATTACAGAGTATGTAGGAAATGTTGGGGACCATGCCTCCATTATGCTGAGCAAGGCACAGGGAATGTTTGCAGACAATTTATCTTCAATCTGTGTAATCTTGGGCTGTCACTTCATTTCGTAAAGATCTATGTACAGCAGTGGAAATCCATCTGATTATACATTTGAGCTTGTAAAGGATTTATTTTAAATTTAATAAATAAATAAAAAAAGAGAGAGAGAGAGAAGGAGGAAAGGTAAAGGCTCGATATCTCATGAAGTGAATAGCTGGGTAACAGCTTCTGCTTTCATTTGATAACATTAAAAAAAAATACGGGCAAGTTCTGAATAAAAGATAGCATGTATTTTCTTGAAATTGTTATAAAATTACACAGTATATTTCACCAGCGCTGAAGATAAATAACCAGTGGCTTTGTTAGATATGAGCTTGCATAATACTGCATTAACAGAGTTATCTTGGGCAAAAGACATTTGTTTTCCAGTGGCTATGAGAGAACAAGTCAGGCATTCTAGAAAGATGCAGTATTTATTTATGGTAGATGGTGTAAAACTCTCTCATACATCTGTATAGCTAGATGATTTGGCTGATAAATATATACTGGAAAAAAAAAGTAGCAGCTGTTGCATTCCTTAACAATCTAAATCATTTATTTAAAATGGCATACTCAAAATACACCAGATTCCCCAAATTGTGTCTATCCAATCAGGCTATTCAGAGTCTAGATACCTTACTTGCAAAAGTTTTTACAACTGCTCTTAGCAAGGAAGTGTCAGCTCTCTTCTTGATTGTTAGAATAATATTATAAAAATGCAGATAACAAAATGATATATATTCAACAATTCTGTTTACATGATTAACTAACAGCCTTAGGTATGCACTAGTGAATTACCTGTTTGATTAGCATATGAGAACTTGAGGGTATGCTGTATCTGAAATTACTTTCATAAATGTGCATACAAGTTTTAATATCAAAATAATCACACTCTAATAGCTTGTTTTCTCACTATTGCAGTCTTTGCATGGAAATAATTCTACCTGACTCACAAGGTGCATTTGCAATATACAATGCTACAAAACCAAAATGACAAAATGAGTCTTTTTTAATGTTTTACAATATGTCCATAAGAGAGAAATTAAATGCAAATACTACATAAATATTTTCACTTAAGGGTTATTTGTTTGTTTGTTTAGATTTGGAACCTCTTTTTCATTTGTAATAGACAATTATGAAATAGTTTTTCAATAAACTTGTGGAAACGGTTTTATCCCTTGAAAGGCAATTAGATTCATCAAATAGAAAGGATCTAAATGAGTCATTGTGAAATGCTGTATGGAATGTTTTGGAGACTTCAGTGACAATCTTGCAATGAAACATAAAGTCAAGTCTTACAAGGAATGTCTCAAATGAATGCACCACAAAAATTGTGTATAGAAAACGCGTACTTCATATTTTTAAAAGTAAAAAGTTTCTCTCTTGTGTGGTAAAATGTCCACTGCTGCTCTTAGGGATGGGAGCTAAAAAAGACAAATGCTATGCTCAGTTCAGTACCCTGTAGTACTTTACTGGTAAATTACCATTATTACATACAGGGTCTCTTCTATGACTGTCAGTTAAATTACACACACTATTTCTTTCAATCAGGTGCAGACATGGCAAATCACTTCCTTTCTTAAGTAATAAGAAGGCGAGTAAAAACACTTCAAATATAGGTTTCAAAATAACTTTTTTTTTTGTAGGATATTAATATTTTGATATTTATTTATTTATTTATATGCAAAAATTGAAAGAGAAATGAAGAAAATACTGAGATTATTTGCAGAGGAAATGCTGTACTATGGAAAAGTATGTCTGACTTTGTCATGTGTCTGTCGCTGGCAAATGGGCTGCAATATGGCAATAAATGCCATAAATATGTCCTGGAGTTGTGGCTTTAAGGACTGAGGCTACAAAGGACGCAGGTCAGGGCAGGCAATCAGGTGAACTTTCTTTAAAAGCCTGTCCAGTGACCACATTTTGAAAGCCATATTAGAAATGGGTCTCCTGGGAAATCCCGCCTGCTTTTCAGAGGAATCTTGTGACAACTCAGCCCATAAATGGAAAAGAGTTTGACATATACTAATGGATTTTATTCTTTTTTCTTTCCTTTTTTTTTTCAACAACTTATGTTTGAAATTCAAAGTGACAACTCCTTTTTGACATTCTTCTGGTGTTTTTTGATACTACTGGCATCATTCTGCTACTGGCATCTTTGCTAGAACTATGGACTGTAGCATTATAATGGCCCATCAAACCCTACAACTGAGTTGGATCAGTTGAAATGGAGTGTACAGCTAAAGCAGTCCCATCTGGGTTATGAAACAAAACCTAGATGGATTGCACAGCCTTTCTTTTGATATTCTGGGGCTGAGTATTATTTTGTGATTGAAAATTGACTTTGGACTTGTAACACTTCTGCAAAACAAGCATTGGTATTTTATTTCCTCACAAATTAGAAAAGAAAAAATATGTTTTTATCTTAAATCTATTATGCTACTATCTGAAAGTTTATTATGGGAATAAGTAACATTGTTAGACCTCCCAGTATACCAGTAGCCTTTTAAAGATGTGAATTTAGTAATTTTGTGGTATGATTCAATTCATCGGCTTAAGTGGGAACTAAAACTTACCATTAATTTAGGTAGATTATGAATTAGATCCACAAAACTTGAGAAAAGATGGATTAACTTAGAACTATAAGATATTTTGTGTCTTTTCAGTGGATGGAGGCTGGTCTTGTTGGTCGTCTTGGTCAAAGTGCTCAGCAACTTGTGGTGGAGGGCATTACATGAGAACCCGCTCCTGTACAAATCCAGCACCAGCATACGGAGGAGATATCTGCCTTGGACTGCACACTGAAGAAGCCCTCTGCAACACACAGCAGTGTCCAGGTACAGCAAATCAGCTCATACAGCTTTGTTCTTTGTGTTCCACAGAGTAAGGCATTTTCAGCTGGTCAACGTAATGCTCCTTGATCTATTATTTAAGAGCATATAGTTTTTCTCCTTTATTAAGTGCACAATCAGCTCTTACATGCTACAGTAAATCAAGTAACAGTAGAATATGACCTACAGGAGACCACCTCCTCCCATCTCTGTTTGAAAATTATACTAGAATTACCATTTAAGTTACCAGGTTCTGGTTCTGGATAAACTAAAAGTGTGTAATATTTGAAGTGGTTCATGCAAAAGGTTGGGAGACTTCTAATAATAACACCAAAAGCTTTTGTTTTAACAATAAATGTTCACAGCAATTGAATTGCTGAGGTTGCATATTCACCAGCATGCATATCACAAGGTCCTTCAAGGTCCTTCAAGACCTTTAGCTAATCAACCTTTGTTTAAACCCTATTTTCATATAAAAGAAAGAGCAAGCCTTAATGCTCTTCGTAAAATACATACTTCAGCTTTGAATGTTAAGGAGCAGAGACTGCCTTTTTAAATAACTGCAAACTATTTACTAAAGGAAATGTCTCAGCACTCCTGATAGTCGTGTGGCATTATGGATCATGACTTCTTCTGTAAATTTGACTCTGTTTTTTGAACCATATTAAAGGAACCTGAATTTTTAATGAAATTAATGTCAGAAATAAAGAGTAAAAATACACACACATTCACACACAAAGCAGATAAAATCATGAATGAAAAGGCAGTGGGAGAGATTGTTTTCAATTATTGCTGATTAATGGATTATAGGCAACAGTCAAAGGAAATAGCTTTAAGCAGCTCCAAATGCCGGCATTTGCTTCACTGGCAGTTCCTAGATTTCATGGCAAAAAAATTCTGCTCTGATGCTGAAGTTGTGCATGCGAAGGCACAAGCCCCATTAAAGGATCCTATATCCTATTACTTGTGTTGAACAATGCTTTTAGTTAATTTTGTTTTCAAGGCACTGCTTGTCCTAGAGCAGAATAGAACTACATACTTTGTCAAAATTAAGGAAGATGCTACATTCTGTTGGGTTTAAAAAAATACACAAAAATTAGTTGATGATTTGATTTTTCAAGACAAATGGCATATATTTGTCTATAAAATTTACATAGCTGCCTTTAAAAGGTCAGAACTAGTGTGTTCATTGTACTAGTATTGTAGCTCTTTCCCTTGCATTTATTTTCTAGTGACATTTTTCTAGAAATGACAGTTTTTAAGCATTTATAAATAATATCTTCAACTTGTTTTGACCTTCTGGTTGCCTGAATTTTGGAGTAGATGGTGGGTGGAAGAGGAGGTTGGTGTCATTTTAGTTCAAGAAAGTAAAAATCTTTATAAAGCAATAAAATTTCAGAGTGCAAATATTTTATCTCACACTTCTGTGATGTTTTATTAATATTTCAGTCTCATTGAAAATTTGCCATAGGTTTTGGAAACAACCAACTGTGAGAATAGACCTTGCCTCATGTGAACACTAGATTTCACAACTTTTTTACTGTTCCTATTTCATATTGGTATGATACAAAAATGACTCCAGTGCTATCCATGTCAAGTTTTGGCAGACTTTTGCATCTCTGCACAACCATTTTGTTGTGGTGAGGATCATATGGCTAGTGACTGCTGCTAGTGCAGGTCTGGAAGTACCATTGGTGGTGACATTTGCTTCTTGAGTGACGTGCTTAATATAGTGATACTTGGAATCTATGAACCACCAACCAGCACAGAAATGCATGTAAAAAAATGGAAATTATTTCAAATCTTTCATAAGTTATGAAAAGAGCAAAGATTTATTGGCGTTTGAAATAACATTTTTTTGGCAAATGAAAATAAACAGAAAACTAAAATTTCCAGAATCCTGATATCAGGGACTTTTAAAGGATGTAGAGAGTTAATTGCAAATCTAACTGAAAGTATACAACTGTGCACTTTAAAAAAGTAACTGTCTTGCAAAATACACTGTTTTGTCATCCTTCATTTTAAAAGTTGTATCATCATGTTTGTTTTTTTCTTTTAATTTATCTAAATGCAATCACATAAATATGAATGGGACCATTGTGCTATTGATCCATAAAGATTTATAGGCTGCTTATTTGTAAGTGTAATCAGTAGCAAGGGTATCCGTAATGTAATGAATAAAGCAGTATTTTATATGTAAAGTATTTACGGCTGTTGTAAGAAGGGAAAATATATTCTGTCCTCGAAGTGCTAACTCACGCATGCAAATAATGGATAAAGAATTGAGCACTTAGAAATGTTGGTGTAGTTCTGCATGGAAGAAATTTATGATTTTACAGACTGGTGGCCTGATCATTTTGAGGTACCTTCTTCACCCAGGGATCTTTTAGTAACGGTTTGGGCTTAACCTGGCCTCAAAGGCCAGCCAAGACTCTGCAGGAAAAAGACATGACAACTGAGTAAATGTTGCCATGTTAGAGGTGAAAAGCAGTTCCAGATAAAACACCTCTCCTGTCTACCCTCGTGATTCTTGCAGAGAATTCAGGAGCAAGTGGAGAGGAGACTGTTTGATGTGCAAGAGAAACTTGAATACTTTGAAGATAAAGAAATCAAAGGGATGAGGCAGAATAACTGAATCTATAGCAACGTATGTAAAAGCTATGGCTTCAGCATCTCCACTATGACACGTACAGTAGCACATTTGAAATGGCACATCTACCAGTCATGTATACCTTAACTCTGTGATTCTCTGAACTCCCAGCAGTAACATTCCTCAAAATACAGGTTTGATACCAGGATCCACAATTACAGGGATGTCCATCTCTCTCACACTTGTACTGGTGTGCCCCCTCTCCTCTTCTGCAATTTTGTACACCAGATGGAGCTGATCCACGTGGTGCTGAACCCACTGACTACCTGTGCTCTAGTTCCTACACTGTACCATGGGACTTCAAGATGTAAGGGACGTGCCCTGTATTGTGTATGTGGAAAGGTCCCAAAGCACATAGTACCTTTTACAGGACCCACTGCTCAAAACATCTCCACAGAAGACTTGTGCCTAAAGGGCATGCTGGAATGGCAGCTTTACCCAATTGCCATGATGTAGCCCAGCATAGGAACCCTGAGGTTCCTATGTTGCCACAGGATGCAGCAAGGAACCTTGTCAGCCAAGAGTACGTTGGATGAAAAGATGAGGCTACAGAGTGAAACAGCAACAAGCTGCATTTAGGACTCCTGTGAGCATTTTGGCAGCTGCTGATTATATCCCAATTAGTTTGGGACTGGAGAAATGCATTGGCTCTGGTTTAAGTGTGTTGTTGGTTAGGAATTGAATGTCTAATGCTGTCATGGAAAGCATCTATTGCTTGATATTTTTCAAAACTGCACTCTCAGTAATTCCTATTGGAATCTGCCAGTTTCAGATGATGGAGAGTTTTCATCTACCTTATGGCCAAGGGGAAAGTAATGAGTAAATATAAATCATTTCATGCAATGTACTGAAAGGGGCCCAAACCATGCAAGACTTTCCCGGCCTTTGACCTGATTCACAAGAACTGTACAAAAGCTTCATGAACTTTCCAAATTATTTACAAATTCCAATGTTTTTCAAACATCAAACAAAGTTCAGCTAATATATGTTGCTATTATTATTATTATTAAGTCAAATTAAATTAGTAAATTTGCTTGGTACTGACATAAAATCAATTAAAATTTTGAAGTAGAAACAAACTTGGTTTGGGATACTAAGACTGTTTGCTACTAATCTGTGTCAAAACCATAAAACATGTCTTAGCGGGAAAGCTGATGGAAGAAAGAAAAAAGTTCAACTGAGATCTGTCTTCTACTATACATGCTAAACTCAGAAGACTCCCATGAATGCAAGACTTGTGTTGTGGTTGAATTGTAAGAAAGCTGAACTCAGTAAACTCACAGCATCTCAAGCATAATGAGATCAGATCACTTAATTTAAGATATCTGAGATCACACAGTTATGAAATAGAAATGTCTTAATCAAAACTACACAGGCGGAGGAAGAAATCTAAAGAAATAATTGAAGCTGATAATGATCCTAGTGGGGAAGAGAAGGAAACAAAACAAGGTGCATATACTTTATGAGATCTCTTCTATCTACAGTACAGAAATGGACCTGAAATTAAATAATAATAACAAAATGTCAAGAAAATGCTGTCCTTTGGCTGTTAGGTAAACATCCTCCTTTAGATCTGGAATACATATCTCTATACCTGTCATTGCTATTTGCCAGGTACATAAACAAAATACAATGTTGTTGTCCACCCTGAAGACTTAGCCTGAAATTAGCTCCACGACAATCACACTTTGTGTCACCACTGTGGGGTCACAGAATCCTTCAGGCTTCTTCCTTCCATGTACAAAGGCTGTGACAGAAGCCAAAACTGTGATACTTGGGTGACAAATTTGCCATTGAACTCTACATTTTGGAGACCTTTGCCAGCTTGTCCAAACTGGCTTTTTTATTGTAATGAATGGGCTGTCTGTCCTCTGATAGTGTGTACTAGCTGGAGACAAGGCTTTCTGTCATAATTTAGGAAGATGAGAAATTTCTCTCTTGGTCAGTGTACTAGAAACATTTAATTGCAGTGTCTGTGTGTGTATATCTCTCTGCCCACTACAGACAGCTGGTCGGAGTGGTCTGAGTGGTCCGAGTGTGACTCATCTGGTGTCCAGCTCCGCGTTCGTCAGTGCATTATTTTGTTTCCTGTGGGCAGTCAGTGCACGGGTAACACCACGGAGAGCCGAGCCTGTACTTCTGACTCCAACTTCATACCAGGTGAGATCAATCTTCCCCTGGAAGGATCAGTGAAATCTCTCAACATTTCAGGAACAGGCATTATACTGTCCCACATGGAACTGTGCAGAAACAAGACTTGGGACAGAATTTACCTTTTTTTCACCCAAAGAGCACCGGTCTACAAAGTAGAGCTTGTGCTGCTGGACCTGGTGTCATGAAAATCTGTCTCAGGCTGTGTTGTGGAACTGTCCTTGCTGTCACCACCTGGAACTGTAGTTATTCAGTCTCAGAGGTCCTTCCATCCTACTTGGTAACAGGGTGCACGGATGAGTGCAGACAGCTAGGAGAACTAGTTTGCTTCTCACTTTGAAATGTTCTTGAGACTCTGGTGTTATTAGAGAAATATTCCTCTAGATTTTGTGATTTGTGTATGCAAAACTGGGTGCAGGGGTAGTTGATCAGGAAACCATTTCATGAAGTTGGTTAGATTAATAACCACCTAGAAAGTTAAATACTGTTGGTTGTGCCTCAGGTACTTATCTCCCCTATGACTACCAAGTATGTGATGGACAATCATGTCAGGTATTATAGCATTTGTCAAAAATGATGAATGTAATCTTTTTTTTTTCTTTTTTTTTTTTTAATCATAATAGTCATTTAAATCCACACAAAAGTATTGGTGGCTACATTGCATTGCTGTTAACAGTCATCTTTCCATCTGTGTACATAACAAAGTCAACAGTCTATTCACAGAGAAATTTGTGTTTTCATGTGTCATTTGAAACGTAATTATATTGGTTCAGTGCAGCAACCTTTTTTTCTGCAGCTAAGCAGTATATTGTATACCATTTAAGTACAATATTGAAAAGAAATCAACAAATTTAAATGCTGTATTTATGGGTGATGCATAGAAAATGACAATAAATTCTTTAATTCCCAAATACTAATTTTTCCTCCCAAACCAAAGTGAAAAATGCCAATGTGAAAGCAAAACCCCTCACACTGTATTTTCTTTTCTTTTTTTCTTTTTTTTTTTTTTTCCTCAGCATTTTGAAGCAGCTCTGTTAATATTCACATTCATATTCCATGAATCCCTCTCTTAATCCAATGTAAAGTCAACACATTGTTCTGGAAAGTATGCATTTTCAGACTCTGAAACGAGGAATGTTAGGTGAATAAGTAGCAGCCCTGTCCCTTCTGCTTTGTTTGCCACTCCCCCTCCAATTTCTCACATCACAGGAGATAAGTCATGGCCAGTACACTCACCTTAGTGAAACTCTCTTGCTTTCTTGAGAGCTGTCAGCTCACTTTCACTCCTCACGGTCCTCATACTCTCCCTCCCAACTTCTCTTTCCTTTTCTAATTCACCTCACTCCTTTCCCCAGCTATTATACTGGCATGTCCACCTTCACGTTGTTTCCTCCTCCCCCTGCTTACCTTAATTCTGTTCTTCCACAAAACTTAATGCAGATAGAGTAATTCTGGCAGAGTGGCTCCTTGTCATTGCTGCTGCTGTTTTTCCAGAGTTAATCGTAACCAACACTACCTTGCAGAGCTTTATGGCTTTCTGACATACATATATATTTTTTCTGCTTGTTGTCTGGATAGTGAATTAATGGTCTTGACCAGACAGAGTATGCTACCAGCCTGTAGCTATCTGCGAGAGTGCTGTTCTGTGAGGTCTGTTACGTTCTAATGCTGAAAGTAGTATTGATTTAGCAGGTGAAGAAAGGTGAAAAAAAAAAAATGTGATCCACTTTAGCAGAAGTAGCCTGTGGTATTTTAGATATGTGGAAGTCATAGCACTTTGTTTCACATCTGATAATGTGCTACAGTATCTTTCAGCAGAAACCTCCAGCTGGAGAAGAGATTAATTTTAAAGCCAGACCACTAATATAGTCTTCGCTTCTCTCCTCTTTTTCCACCAGGCATGCTTTAGCATTTATAATCCC
This sequence comes from Heteronetta atricapilla, assembly GCA_011075105.1. Taxonomy (NCBI): domain Eukaryota; kingdom Metazoa; phylum Chordata; class Aves; order Anseriformes; family Anatidae; genus Heteronetta; species Heteronetta atricapilla. Next base: position 84,405,347 of record CM021732.1, read on the forward strand.
CCTTCTCCCAGAATCACACTAAAGGACTTCCTTCACTGCTCTGAGTCTGGATACAGATTCAAACTTTAAGCCTGTTTTAACAGTAAAAAAAAAAAAGGGGTGGGGGGGAATTTACTTTCCATGCATTCTTGCAACTGAAGTCTGTCTTATTAATCAGACTTTTTCCATTATCAGATATTTTTAATATTCATGAAAGAAGATCAGAATGGCCATACAGGTACAGAATGAAAGTCCATCTTTTCTAGTTCCTGTCTCCAGCAGTACTATAATGTCCAGGGAAGAAGAGAAACAGGACAAGTGTATATCATTCTGCTCCTGCCTCCCTGTAGTTTTCCAGCCTTCAACAACTTTAATTTCAGGAGAGTTTTTAAACCTGATGCAGTCAGTTTGTTTAATGCTCTGAAATGGTTCTCTCTCCAAGTAGTTTCCTGGTTTTCTTGCATGTTCTTTACATCTTGGATCATCTTTTGTTAGGAAGGTGGAGAGCCTACTGTCTTATTCTTCATGTAAAAGCCATTGCATACCAGTGGCTGTCATGGATGCTTTTTTCTGAACTTTCTTATTCTACTAGAGGCATACAGAAATAGGAAAAGCAGAGCTGCATGCAGTATTCAGGGTGTGGACAATTCATGGATTTGTAAAGACCCATAATAATAATTTCCTGTTCTACTCACTCTTGCTTTCTTGGTTGTACCTAGAATTTTGTTTGCCTTTTTGATTTGTTTGGAACACTTAGCTGATATTTTCATGGAACAATCTGTCATAATCCCCTGGTGAGTGGTAACAGTCAGCTCACAGCCATCATTTTATTTGTGAAGCTACGATTGCTTTCCACTCTACACTGATCTACGTTCTGTTTTGGTTTTTATTTTATTGCCAAGTTTTGGAAGGCCCTTCTGCAGCTCTTCACAGATCCATACAGATCTTCCCTTATCCATACTTCCATACTACCTTAAATAACTCAATATCATCAAACTTCAAAATCACATTTTCTAGCCTTTTGCTCAAAAGCCTAGGTGCAGAAGTGGTAACCTTAGTCCACTCTAAGAACTACTACACTATTTGCTGTCCTTTCCCTCATCTCCCATAGCTACTTTTTTTTTTCTTTTCTTTTTTTTCCTTTGGAAGTAACAAGGGATTTAAAGTAATTTCTGAAATCCAGGTAGGCTGTGTCCACACTCTCACCCATATCCACATGATCATTGACCCTTCCAGAGAGATTCACAAAGCAGAGAGGTTTGTAAGGCAGGACTTCCCGTCACCAAAGCCATCATCATTGAAATAAAAAATGGGAAAACTTGGTTGTCAACAGATTTTTATTCAGTATTTATTCAGAATGCTTCCAAAGACAGAACAGAGGAAGGACATCAGGTGGAATTACATTTTATTAGTTTACAGTTGGGACGCATGAAATTGGAAGTCATATTTTTTGAAGATTTGTAAATTCCCTCTTTTCACATTAGTGCTAGATGTGGCTTCTAGAAGCAATGAGCCAGTTTGAACACAAGATAATGAAACTCTCATTAATTTTACTATTCAGAAATTCAACATTTTCTCAAAATGGCTTAACTTCACAAAGATTTTTTTCATATACACTTCATCTTTTTAATTAAAGGGATATTGTGAAGCAAGAATTAAAAATGTTACTGCTTTTGCTTGATAAACTAAAGAACCTGAATATGTCACAGAACGTTTTTGTTACTTCCACTACACCATAGTCAAAATCTTTTTTAACTTTTGATTTGGAGTGAATGTAGAATACATTTTTAAAAATCCTTACCATGTTGATTCAAATTACTAGCTGTCTGTTATTTTTTTTCTCCATGTCATAAGCAGTTTATTTGTTTTTCTAGAAATATCGGTGGCGCGATCCAGCAGCATAGAAGAAAAACGATGTGGCGGTAAGCTTTTGAGTTCTATCTGTGTATTAGATGGTGAATTATTGATTCCCCTTTTTTTCCATTTGTTTCACATTTTACACTCTCTTAGATTTATTCCACCTTATAAATGCCACATTCTCATTATTTACACTTAGACCAGAAATAGAGATGTGGTTACTACAGGATTCCTCATTAAATATCCAGATGCCATTGCTGACCTTTGAGACAAGAGCATGTATTATTGGAATTTTTTTTCTCCTTTTCCCTTGTAAAAGTTTCTCTTTGTGTCCCCAAAATAAATTTCTATTATAAGTTAGTTATCAGAAGGTCAAAATTTTTAAAGTTGCTGCACCTTTGGCAGGATAATAATTTCACAGACCTCTTTGGCCTCCAAATAAATAGCAGAGAGCCGGCCTGCTAACCCATTTAATAGCTCAGACTATCTGGACTCATTTTCAGCTTTGCTGCCAGAGACAAAACTAAAAAGTAAGCGAAAAGTTCAATTGCAGAGAGTCTTGATGCTAGCAAAACAAAAAACAAACAAAAAAAAAAAAAAAGAGAAAACTAAATTGTTGGGAAAAAAATGAAGAAGAAACAAGAAAAATGACCTTTTTTGCATTTGTGCTGAGTTATCACGCTTAGTCTGTGTTGTCATGGTAGTAGCTGTGACCAGTTCCAGTATTCTTCTATGCACAGATAAGCTGTGTTTTTAGCCTAGTAAAGGACAATGAAAACACAGAGGTTATGCAAGGGCACTAGTGTGCATAGTGTGCACATGTTATGGGAGTTAGGGTAATGCAATTTGATTTTTTCCTTGTTAGCAGTGGAACTCTGAAAACATTTTGCCAAGTTCTATGACAGTGGGAAACTCTCATACAAGTGTAGAAGGATATTTCAGTGGTAATTTACATATTGGGGCAATCAGCCCAGGTCAATATATTAGGTTGTGTTCTTTTTTTCCCAGTCGGTATGTAAAGGGGGCTTGCGAAAAACTGAACCCATGTGCTGTCCCATTTTTCTGTTTTACAGTGAAAAAGGTCTAACATTTTTCAGACTAGTGACAGTCTCTCAGATTAAAATCAGCTTCATGTGCGCAACCACAAACAAATGTTCAATAATGTTAAGATGAAATCTTTTTCTTAACGATCTTTCTTTCTTAATCAAAAACAAAGCTCCAGTTGGAAACAGCAGTGAAAAGAACTGTACTTTGTTTATTTCCAGCTAATCCTACTTATGCCACGTCTGACCCAATTATCTCTATATCAGGATAATTGGGAGGCAATTATGTTTTAAATTCCCTTCTACAGTTTCTTGCAGCAATGAGCCTTCTCCGTGTTTTAATTCCTGTGTAGGTAGTGAGAGTTCCCACAGCCTGATCCCATAATATCTTCAAAGGACAGAGAGGACTGTGTTCTGGCAGCACTCTCTGGCTGCTGTTGTTAGAAATACGCTGAGCTTTAGGGAGTCTCTCTCTCCTCTTCACATTTTCTCCCGAAACACTACTGTTTCTTCCTCACTTCCCCATTACACAGAGAAAAAGTTCTGAAGACTGGTGAAGGGAACAAACTGTCCATATATCAAAGATGCAGTAACAGTGAGACCCAGCTGCAGTCAAAGCAGGGGATGAGAAAGAAGTATGCCAAAGTGTCCAGGACAGTCACCAAATAAGGGGGATGCTGAAACCATTTTAGGGGAAGCAGGTCTGTGATCTAAAGACATTAAGATTTTGTTCTGCCACAAGTCACTACTTGTAAAAAAGAACTAGAAGCAGAAGAGGTGATAATGTAGTTCACTGGAAATAAGCCATGTGCATTATATACATAATTTATATATCACAAGGTTTTGCTGTAGAGTTTGCAGAAATAAATTCAACTGAACTTTTCAAATACTTAGAAAAAACACTTCATTCATCTGTTGTTTGGGTTCTGATCTTGGCTAAGGATCTTTCAGAAATCTCAGTCTTAATACTTGCAGAGATGTGTGGGTATCTAAGGCTCTCATAATGATCCCTTTAGGGAAGTACAATGCATTTGCTGCTGTAGGGGTAAACCACTGCAAATGAGATGTTTCTGGGAAATGCATGAGATTTCCCTTGTCATTATTTGAATTAATCACTTTTCTATGTTATTCCTCAAATGCTTTTCTTTTACTAAAACGCATTCCTTTTACTGCTACTTCCTTAAAAATAAGATTGTCTTCTCTCCACTATGCAGAGTTCAACATGTTTCACATGATTGCAGTGGGATTAAGTAGCTCAATACTTGGTTGCCTTCTTACCCTGCTTGTTTACACTTACTGCCAACGATATCAACAACAGTCCCATGATGCTACTGTCATCCATCCGGTGTCACCAGCTCCTCTAAATACCAGCATCACCAACCATATCAACAAACTGGACAAATACGATTCTGTAGAAGCCATCAAGGTGAGAAGCGGGTTGGGACCTCTCTAATGCACAACATACATTGTCCTATATAATTTTGCTATATCAGAAGAGTTCTACTTGATAGTTTTCTGCAGTGTCACATGCATTCATATTATGCTGATCATTAATCACAAAGATAGATTTCATCTGAGGTATTGTAATTGCAGATCCTTTCCTTTGTCAATCCCTATTACATATCAAGTCAATATCAAGTTAGATTCTATGTGTAGGTACAATTTAAACAGCAGCAGCCTTTCCTGAAAGAAACCAGACCACTACTCAGGTGTTTTTTGTTTGTTTTTTTTGTTTGTTTTTCCTAATTGTGTTCTCTAGTGGCTTGTTGAAGAAGTAAATAGGGCTATTAATAGTCATCACAATATATTCTGAAGATAATCCTTTGGCTCCAATGATACGGTGTCAAGGGTACTATTCATCTTCCTGCACTGTCTTTATACGGCAGATGTATACAGGTGAATATATACTGAGTGAGACTCTCAGTAAGTGTTCATACTCCAAATATTCAGTAAATGATCCAATACAGATTTACGTTTGATGAGAATCTGGTGTGGTATCTATATCATATGACTATTGTTCGCCCAAGCCTATTTTTTTAAAAGACTTTTTAGAATAGCTCTGTTTTTTAGATCCACTGAATTAAGGAAGGATGAACATTCTAAAAGTACTTAACTCAATATCTTCAGATTATACATTTTATTCATTCAGCTGTGAAACTTTTCTTATATTAGGATTTTTCTTGAATCCTACCTGGGGTTTTTAATTTCTTCATTTTTATTTCTAATTATAGATATTTTAAGAAATTTCATTAAAAACGCAAGAGAAGTCTAGGTTTTGTAATCAGTGGTGAAATATATACCTAATTTAAAGCTTTTTCAAATCCTCCTAATTAATTCTCTGAATTGCTACCAAAACAGAAACATTTTTGAAAAATCTTGAAACTTTAGAAAATGAGATTTGCACTCGTACGACCTTCAGACATTTTCCCTCTATATTGAATTTAAAAAGTAAGTAATTAATACAGTAAAGAGGAAATAATTCTTATTCACAAAAAATATAATAAGTGAATTCTAAAAAGAATAACTGAACATGTGTGATGAGAAAGTATTTTTAACCATAAAATTAGTTTTATAATATGGGGGAAAAGTGTGTAGCTTTACTGAGTAGAATTGCTTTCTGTAGGAGCATTGTTATGTAAGGAGACACATGCAGATGCAAGTTTTTTAAATGTTCAGGCACTTTTAAATGCATTTTTGACTAACTGACAATTCATAAATATTTGCCACTAAAGTTGTCTCAGTGAAATAGCATGTATTGCCTTCTTTTATTTTATCCCTCCCATTTTCTTTTCTTTTTTTTTTTCTTTTTCTTTTCCCTCAGGCATTTAACAAAAACAACCTGATTCTGGAGGAGAGAAACAAATACTTCAATCCACATCTTACTGCAAAGACTTACTCTAATACCTATTTTACAGATTTCAACAATTATGATGAGTACTAATGGGCTTGCGTATTTTCTGGCCTCCTGTAACTTCCCAGTCCCCAAGGCCTGTGCTACATGACTGCTCATGTGATTGAGGCTTCAGAGATGAAGTTCAGAGACATTTCAAGCACGATCCAAGCCGTCAATGTCCCATTGCTGCCAAATGCCCAAAACACCTGTTTGTGACATGATGTTTTCTTTGCGGAGTGAAAGGTTGACCTTTGGTGTCGGGTGCAGGTGTAGCCCCTCGGTGTCACTGAACTGCTCACGAGGAACACATCGCTTCGCTGTTTCATAAGCATTCAGTCAGATTTCTCTGATAAGGAACTAAGCAATCCCTGAGCTTTAAAAAAAAAAAGGAAAGAAAAAAAGAAAAAAAGAAAAAAAAAATCTTACCCCTTAAAACTGCTGCAGGAGTACAAATGCAATTTTCTTTTTAGGCATTGTCTTTTATTTCCATGAGGTTTGAAAAGGGAGCTGTGCTGTTAGCCACAGAGCCCGCTGTGCAGCCTCCTGAAACTTGCTCCACCAAAAACAGCTGGCAGGGTGTTGAGAAGAACGGCAAGAAGAAATACGGGGGTTTAGCGATGCTCTGCAGCAGCTCCGGGCTCTGTAGAGCTGATCTCACTAGCCTACAAACCACGCAGGCTGCAGTTCAGCTGTTCAGAGCACAGAGGCTAAGGCCACACCTAAGGATACGATCTTGTACCAAAACTGGAAAGCTGCAGGGTACCATGTGCGAGCCAAGCCCAGTCACAGAAAGACTTCACCTTGTTTGCTGGAGTTTTGGAGGAGGGAGAGTGAAAGGGCACATGCTTCAGGGAGGCCGAGGCAGGAGGGCAGGTCGAAAAGGTGCTCTGGAAAGCCACCCTGTGCATCATTAGCAGGCCAGCCTTACTGCGACCTGCACGGCTGCACAGGTGGTGGCATCCTGCAAGCTTCCTCACCCTGGTGCATGCCTGTGGGATCCCCCTGGTCTGACCACTGCAGCACTCGTGGTCAGGATAGGTACGGGATGATGCAACAGCACCGCAATGTGTGTGCCATCTCAGGCTCTTGGGCCACGTAGGCATAATCTGTAGAGCTGCTTTTCCCTTTCTGGCTTTTACTTTATAGGCACGTGTTTGACAAAACAAAGCATCATCAGAAAACGCAGATGTATTTACAAAACATTGTCTCATCTTACTGTCGTGTCCAACCCATGCTAACCAGCCCTAAAGAAAACTTATTATGGTGTTTTAAGTGAATATCTTGTTGGACTTCATTGATGTAAATATTTAAAATCCTGTTTGAGTTTTAAATTATCAGTTTTAGTTCCTTTTGTAGTGGCAGGTGAGGAAACACAAAGGATTTTTATACCATTTTTCTTTGTTCTGTCTGTCTTCACCTACGTTTATGATGATATTATTTTTTGAGCTGGAATTCCAGATGTACAACTAAAAAGAAAAGGACAGGGTTTGGGGCCAGATTTTCCAGAGTAGTAGCAAGGAAATATTTCGTATTTTCAGAAGCTTGTGAAAAGAAATTGAAAATGAATAATAATGACTAAAGAGCTAAAGAGTTAAACTTTTTTTTTTTTTTTTTTTTTTTTGAGCATAATAGATGCAAATATCAGGAAGAATATCATCAAATATCAATCAAGAATACCAGGAAGATATGCAAGGAAAGGCAGAGTGGAAATATTTCCAATCCATGTTCAGAGCCCTTGATTATTAGGTTATGCTATGACAGGCAAACAGAGGGGAAAAAAAAAAAAAAAAAGTACAGACAATGATAATTAAAAATTATGTCCAAACAAAGCTACACAAAAATTACTTAGGGACCTGTAATCCTGTGAGACCGCATTTAAGCACCACCTTCCTTGGTGGTCCAGCTACTTACAAGGCAAGTGTAAACACCATATGTAATGATGACAGTGAGCAACATTCTTGAATGGAGATAAAGCTGAATATAGCACTATCCTTCCTATCTCTGCTCAGTAGTAAAATGAAAAAAAATGCAAAGTGGTCTTTGAAAAGCTGTACTGTAAAATGAACACACATTTACCATCTATGAAAATAATCAAGATCAGCTGCCTATTTTTTTTCCATCTGAATCATTCTCCCTGTTACTAAAACTCCATCAGAAGAAAGATCCTCCACCCGCTCACTAGTTTATCTTTAGAAGGGTTGATGACACCAGTTCCCTATATTTTGTGATTGTTTTACTCTACATTAGATTTGGTTTGCCAGGAAGCAATTACCTGATTGTCCTTGAGTAAATTTTCTCTGCAAGAAAATAGTGAATCAAACAGAGGGGAAAAAACTCTCCAAATCATAAGCATGTCCAGTATCTGAATCACTCTGTTCATGCCAAAAGATAAATTTTCACATTTAAGTATTTTTAAAAAATATCTAAATTGCTGCTACCACTAAGAAAAAGCAGCACATGCATACACACACATACATGACATTGTCCCTCTCTACCCCTGTACTAAAAGCACATTAGTCTGGCGTATGGATTTTGTATTTAGACTATTAGTTATGAATCCAATATCTTAAGAATATGTAAAGTATGTATTTTTATTTTAACCTTTTTAAATGAAATTTATCTGAAATAGGTTTTTTTTTTTTTTTAAAAAAAAAAAAAACACTTCAGTAGTTTGAGGCACACTTATCTTTACAGTGATCTATTTTCCATTCCTTTCTTGAATAGATATATATGTTAGATGTGCTATATATGCGGTGGTAATACTCTAGGTTAAGTCTGCATGATCATAGGTAGAAGTGCATTTAGCAGATGCTCAGTCTGCTCACACTTCCATCTCCTGAAGGAGCGTTTCAGATGTTCGTATCTCTGAGCAACTCCTATGTGATGTCATTTAAAGACCATGCCAACTTGTCAGAAAAGTGTTCCTTTAAAACTTTTTTTTTTTTTTGTCATTTAGCTTCCTAAATTACGTTATAATAAATCTCAGGCAGAGGTGTATTCAAAATTCTACCTAAAGCAGTTTTAGACTATATTTCTGTATTCCTTTGGGGTAAACATGGAAACTTTAGATCACTTCTGTGGAAAAAAAAAAATGATGGCAAGATCTTGTCAATGTAGACTGTGAGACAACACATTTCAAAGCCATTATATTTTTGTGTCTTAGGTAGTTTTAGAAGACCCCAGGTGCACTGACAATATCAGTATTTTCACTTTCTGAGTTCTGCATAGCTGTCCGGGTAGTTTAATACAGCCTTTCCTAATTTGTGGAGCAAAGCAAAGTGAGGTTTCTATTAAGTTTCAATTTATTTATTTATTTATTTTCTAAAATTGGCCACACACATTCTGGTAAAGAACAGATTTCTGCATAAAAGCACTTACACTGTTTCGCCAAAAATGTAATAAAATCCTTTTGCATGGATAAAGTGATTTTTTCTGGATAAATAAATATTACCTTTGATGTCAGTAATTGATATTACTAAGCCAGTTTTACACCAGTTGCATAACTTTGAAAAAAATGTTCCATTTCAAACAGAAACATTTGAGAGATAGATCACAATCCTCTGAGTTTCCTTTCTGTAGAGCATTGCTACATGATGTGAAGAGGAAGCAGGATTGCCAGTCTGATTCTGAACAGTATACACTGTCATTGGGTAATCCAAATTAAAACTTTGCTGGAGTACACATTTTAGGCTTATGCATGTCTGATGCATAGAGTGCGTTCCTCAGTTGCTTAGAAAATGGATTCCTGTGCTTGCAGATTTATCCTGTACTTTGATTTGAGTCTGATGACCTTTATGTTCACTTAAATTGACTTCAGGTGGAAGCTTTTTCAGCCAACATCAGTTACCTGCTGTTGGAGCAGCGTGGTTTGGCTAAAACTAATCAAGAGATTTCTGACTAGGATTAGGGTTTTCTTAAGAGAGTGGGAGAGAGTTTAAATGGCTTTGATTTCCAGGCTATTAAGCAGTACTGATTAAAGTCTCAGATTGGTGTAGGACACTGTGCATTCAGTTAGCTCTATCAGAATCCCACAGTAACCTCTGGGAAAATACCATGTCAATATTCAAATCAAGAGCTACCAAAGCACTTATGTTAAGTGAAGAAAGTTCTCGGAGCATCAGAACATATGGCTGTTCAAAACAGAAAACAAAGTAAGAGGTCCCAGATGCAACAAAAAGTGGTAACAAGAATAAATGCTTCAAGATTTTTTCCTCATAATTATTGAATAAATATATTCATTTCTTTAAATGTGGGACCAGTTTTATTGAAATCAGTGTGACATACGCATATTCTTAAAGTTAATCACGTGCATAATAGCTTTGCTGTATGAGATCAATTCTGTAAACAGTTTGGTCCAAGTTTATCCTGCTTTGCTTGAGGCATCTGACCAAGTTTTGGTTGTAGCTGCCACCAGTGTGTGTCATGTCAGGGAGACCATCCTTAGACGTGCAGTGTAACTAACAACCCAGAGTGGTCTTGTGTCTCCCCACCAAGTGGTGAGACTAGAGAGATACACTTCTAATTTTCTCTGTCATTTACATGCCTAAATTTAGATGGGCAAAAGCTAGGCTCTCAAGCACAAGTATAATTTTACTCATCACATAAGTGACCACATTGAGTTCAGTGGTATGGATGTAACCAGATGCTTATTTTAATATGTTTACAGGATTGAGCCCAAAATATATTGCTTCTGCACGAATCCATGCACAGTACAAGGTAAATGGACTAGTAATGAAACAGATTCATTTAAAATTGTTCACAAGCAAATCTGCATCTTGATATCAGGGAATAAATGTGTTCATTGTGTGGGTTATTTGAATTCATTCCTTTCTTTGCTAAATAAATGAATGATAAAACAAGATACTGTTTGATTTCATTTAAAAGCCATTCTTCCAAATAAAGAAGGGTTCTGGGATCTAGGAATGTTTTCCCTTTCTTTCTCTCTTCTCTTTCTCCACAGAAATTGATCTGTGTATAGCTGCAATGGCCGTTAGATAGTCTGCTCTGTATAGCTGAATGAATGCTTTGCATTGTGTTGCCACGCGACAAGATTCTGTAATGGCGATGGTTTGAAGAGGAAAATGTGCTAACCTGGGAGGTTTGACAAAAATTTCAGCCCCAGCAGTAGTAAGGCAAGGCAGAAATGGAAACTGAAATGTAGAAGAACAAGACGGATGGCTTAGCAAATCCGTCAGAAAACTTTCACATAAATTTGGGGTCCTTTTTGGAACGGTCAAGGGCAGGGCTGCTGGAACTTTAGCCTCCCGAGTAGACAAGCCAAATCATTGCTCCAGTAAAAAGCAGCCCAGCTGGCACACCTGACCAATTGCAACAGGTACCTGTGCGGAGCTGTGATTACTGCTTGCGAGAGGAGTGAACTGGGACAACAAATTAGGCAGGAGAGAATGCAGTACTTGCCAAGCAGGAAGCACAGGTGGTTTTTTGGTAATATCTGTGCTGGCAGGAGACACAGGGCAGATCTGTGGAGCAAGACAGCTGGTGCTATCTCATGGGTTTTAGACAGGCTCCAGTCTGGTCCCAGAGGCTGAATCCCCATTACAAGCTAGAGTGTATCCCTTCAGTTTCGTTCACTCATTCAAAAAAGTCCACATGTTCTGAGGTTGTTCCATGGGGCAAATGAGAGAGGGGCACATAAACCTTCTGTTTCCAGTTGGCTCTTTGAATCTAGGTTGGACATTTTTTGTGGGAAGCTGATTACAGCTCTGCCTAGCTGAGCTTTTATCTTCATGAGCAGTTAATTTCAAGGACTGATTTTATACCAATAGAGAAGTCTGCTAAAACTTTGTTTTGTAAAACTGTTATGAAGGCTTTTGTATAAACTGTTACATTGATAATGAATCTGGGTTGTTTTAATTGTTCTTAAACTGAATGTAATGTAGTCATTCCTCAACTGCAATGAATGTCTGAACAGAGATGGCAATTTCATAATATCATTTCAGAAAAAAAAAAAAATCAATCAATGTAACTTCCAGCCTTCTCACAATCCAATCCTGTTTCTTTTTTTTTCTATTATTATTTTTCCCTCAAAGGATTTATCCACAAACTTCATCCAATAAAAGCTTCATATTTTAAAATATCATGGAAGGCTGATAACAGTAACACAGAGTATGTTCCAGGCTTCAGCAAACATATTTGCTGATTGCTAAGCTCATGGTTTTGAATTAATTCTCCCTTTTCTAAGCTGCAGCAGTAGACATCAACTGCAAGTGAAATAAGTATCAAATTTCAAATAAATGGGACATTTAAGGTTGCAACTTCTAAATAAAGTTTTGAAGCCAGTACAGCTGTGAGAGAAATTGCTTTTATATATGTGTGCTAAAAAGTGCTTTCTGTTGTCATGGCCCTATGAAATGCCCTACGCAGCGAAAAAAATATTTTTAACAGTGATGTACCCAAGATTAAGTAATTGAAATAGAGTTCAGAGATTTTTAGAAATAGCAAACACTTTTGGTTTGGTATCAGGAGAATGCCATTGCTTATTGCAATAATGGGAGTAAATGATCCCTGCACAGAACTTTATATGAAATGATTTTTCCCTTGCCATTAACTCCTTCAAAAACAGCTTCCAGAGCAAAACTTCTCAGAAAAGCTGACGGAGATGCTCATATTTAAGAAGAAACATTGGTGCAGTGACTCAAGCACAGAAGCAAGCATGCAGGGATCTAAGCCAAATGCTACTGCAGAGTCATTCCACCCACATGGAGTTTACCTTGGACTTACACCAACTGAGACAGCTAACAGACCGTGTATCCTAGGGGCTGGCCATTGACTTACTTAGCACTCCAGGGAGGCAATTTAACATAATATTTTACTGATTATATGGGACACAGAGATGAACCTCAACTGGTAGGCAGTGACTTTTTGAGATTGTTTTACCATATTATGTCTAAACCCTGTAGTTCCCTCCCTAGTGGCAAATACCACTTTCAACAAATTGGATTCTAGGTGTGGGGGGAGTGCCACTTTCCAAGTCTCTATTGCTTGTATTGATATTATTTTACTGCTTTGATTAATATTCACAATTTTTCTTGACTTTTTTTTTTCCTAGCTTTATTTATATGGGTTTTCCTGCCTTTTTCAGGTCTTTAATGCCAGCATCACCTGAACTGCATCTTTTTGTGCTCATTTAACATTTTCCACAAATCAGAACACTTACTTTTAACATGCACAGTCAAATCTCAACCACACATATGTGATCTACTAAACAGTACTTTTTGATTGCTTGTTTTTTGCAACAGTGGGAAACAGTAGTAAACCACAAGGGAATACCAAGTTCTGCAGTGATAATTTTGGATTCTGTTCAGAAGAAAAGAAAATCAACTTCTTAGCCTTTATTATTATTATTATTATTATTTTTCCCTTTAAAGCTTCCTGCCTAGTATTTAGTCAGGGGCATTAGTTTAGGAATATATTCCTTTCTTCAAGGAATAAACTTTCTTCAAGTAAAAGGTGTGTTTATGAGATTTTCATGATCCCATAAAATACTAAGTGCCTTTGATATTAAAGTGGGCAAAAACTTGTGGTCAATCTAGGCCACAGAGATGGATAGAAATATTTTCAAAATTCATAATTTGGTTCCAAATATGACATCGAGTCTTTCGTTCCTTCCGTTTCTTAGGGCTATTCTTAACTTCCCAATATCATTCCTTGTTTTTTTTTTTTTTTTTTTTTTTTTTTATTGTTGTTTTACAGCCTTATCAATTAATTATCCACAGCCATATAAACCCACTTTTGTCCATGATGTTCCCAGAAACATGAACTAGGGCTTCTTCTGAGGCACAGAATAGAGCAGAAGACACTATCTAGTAATAAATATATTTCTGTAGAAATATATAGATTGCTACAGAAAGGCACAGGTTGAAGAGGTCATTCTCTTCTTGTTCCCATTGGTGTCAATTATGTAAAAAATGAGAACAGAGGAAAGTTGGTTTGTTGTGAGTGGTTTTGATATAAATTCCTCCCATAGACTGCAGTAATTAATGTGCCATAATGAGAGCGGACATGCCAAGACCAAAAGCTTCTCTCCTGGCCGTAACTGACAGCATCTATATTTGTGTTTCTGTTGTTCCTGGTTGTCTCAGTATGGAAACAGTGGGCACTGACAGCCTTTGATGTAAAGGATGTGTTATTATCTTGGAAAGAAAAAAAAAAAAAAAAAAAAAAAAGCAGCTGAAGGGTTACTCAGCCAGTCAATACAAATTGAGTTCAATTTGCCCTCAAGTTTGCAGGAAGCAAATAGTGATCATTAAGAGGGGTGTCACTGGGTTAGTAACAGGCTTCTCTGCTATATCGGCTCCAAATCTTCTGAATGAAGTTTCAGTGAGAGCCAAAAGCGATGTTAAAAAAAAACATCTGCTTTAAAGAAAAGCACCATGCATGAAACTTTACCTCCTGAAGTGTCTCCACCTGCAGACATCTCTCAGGAGATCCTCATCTTAGAGCACATGCGTTGGTAGGGGAGGTCCACCACATCTCATATGCTGAAGAGTAATTTTTCTTCATATACTTTGTGTAAGAAGATTCTCTCTCAGTTGTGTGCGAAGCCTGAAAACAAAGCTTCATCCTTCAGGATATACCCTGGAAATGATGGATTTTTTTTTCTTTTTTTCTTCTTTTTTTTTTTTTTTTAACAACTTCTTGACCCCCCCTTTTTCTTTTTTTTTCTTTTTTTTTTTTTTTTTCCTGTGGGAGTGGTATTGGCAATTCTCCATTCTATTTATTTATTTATTTATTTGTTTATTATTGGAACCATTGTCTTTGAGCACATTAAAAACAGGGAACAATTTCATATTTGTCAAATAAACTTGTTTACCCTAAGAACCACAAATATCCTCTGCTATACAGTGAATGAAAGTCAAACTAGTGTTTTAGGAGGAAAAAATATGCTTGCCAACAGTAACAAAGTACCACTATTGTGAGCTCTAGGCCAGGAGTCTTACAAGTTTCTGCATAATAAAATGGACCTGGTTTAATGAACTTAAGAGCTATCATTAAAAAGTGGCCAATTACCAGCAGTGTGGGACCTAATAAGAGGCCCTATACATGTAAGCCAACCTCCAAGATTCCCACCACCACCACAATTTCCTATAATATCAGACTCACTGCATACCAGAGGAAGAAATTGCACTTTGAGGTTGGTTTTTGTTAGAGATATGTGTCCAGATGGTAGGCTTCAGTCTGCTTTGTCCATATGATAATAAAGGGTTAGTTTCCTCTCTACACCAAATGTGTCTACAAGAACATTAACCACTCTCACCAGTTATTAATTTGAATTAACTTCAGCAGCAGCCTGTAACCAGCTGATAATGACCTTTTCCTCACTAAAAGCTTGGAGCACTAAACAATAAGGAAAAATAGTATTTTACGGTCTGGCTTATATACACTCCAAGTATTCAAGTTAAGATGTTCTTGTTCAGTTTTTTTGTTATGCTGTCTGCTTCAGCCAAATCAACAAATAAAATAGGCTGTTGCAAAGAATTTTATCCTTATGCAAACATGTGAAATAGAATTTGTTTAATTTAACGAACTCTGAGCAAGTGTTAAATTATGAAAGCCTGCTTAAATATAATGGATGTAGTTGCAAAATATTTCCAAAGAGGACTGAAATAGTTTAGAGTAAATATTGAAATACATCACTGTTTATGCAGCAATTTCTTTTTCTGTTCTGTCCCTGTTGTAGGCATAATTAAAAGAGCAAGGGTGAGAATAATGAACAGCTAAGAAATGATGATATTTTACGTAGGTTATCAGAAAACAAGTGTCATGTAATACACAGAAATTTTCTTGTGGCTCTTTCATACAAATGGTGCGAGGTGAGGATGTGAGACCTTTGCAGTTGGATGTCTTGAAATTATTTATCAGCCAGAATCAGATCAAAACCTAGTTTGCAAATTGTTGTGAGTGGTGAGCTTTGTTCAAGTGAAGCCCCTGGCAGCTGGCAAAGCTAGAAACGCTTCCTTCACTAGAATAGATTAAAGGCAGCACCTTAAATTTGCAACAAACCCTGGGTCTGGTGAGATACTTGCTGGGTTATATTTATCTATATGCTGGGGGTGCCCTTCTACCACTTCAGCTCTGCTCAACAGCCACAAAACCATTTCTGTTGGCTGGCTGAGTAGCTTTATGTAGTATGTAGTTGTCTTTCTCTAATTGAAAGGAGTTAGAGCTCTAAATTTGAAAATCTAGCCCCAGAGAACTTCCCTGAGATGCACAACTTGTCTTGTGGCAAACCCTAGTCTCTAACCTGGAGATTTAATCAAAAAAAAAAAAAAAAAAAAAAAAAAAAAAAGATCATTCTTTATCTCTCGGTGACAGTTTTGAGGTAAAAATGGAGGTAGGTTCCCTATCTGCTGTTGGGCCCACCTGTAAAGTCCCTAAGAAGGTGGAGGGGTCTTAGCTTTGCTTGGATGGTCTGTCACCAGAGAAAAACCTGAGGCAAATTCAAGCAAGCTCTTTCTGATGGCTGGCTGAGAATGCATTTTGAAATGTTCTCCATTGTTTTGTCATGTCGTAGCTTATTAACAGCTTTTGCTACAAATATAGCTCCTTGCAGCCTTTTGGCCATAATGTAGTGCAGAAATGTACTTCAGAATTAACCTGCTCAGTAGCAGGAAAGGTAAGAATACCTGAGAAAATATCAACAGTTCTTCATCTCCCTCAAGCTTTTATAAATTCACCTGCAGAATCAGGTTGCTATAAATCCACATATAATTTAGGAAAATTCTCCAAAAGTAAGCTGCACTATTGATGTGATCCTCGAGACCAGAACAACCATTTACCTGTAAGAACTGCCTAGTGCCCTGTTAGTCTGTTCTCACATTCCACGTGCTATTGCTTAGCAATTTCACTGCAAAGCCAAAACAAAGCTGCCAGAATGAAGTGCATTAGCACTGACTAATTGATAGGTCACCAGCAGGGAATTCTCCTCTAGATGGAACGTGTTTTTAACAGGGTTCCACAGAAACTTGTTTTCACCCCTGTGTTGTTTAGTGCTTTTTGCATTGGTCAGGAAGGTAAAGAAATGCCAACGTTGCTGACACACAAACACACACACACACACAAATAAAATTAATAAGTAAAGCTACAAAGGAAAAACTAAAAGCTGCAAGGAAGCAGCATATGATAAACTTTGCACAAGCAAATAAACTGTAGCCTAATGGAAGTTCATAAGTATGTTAGGAACAAAGGGTATAAGCCAGAAGTATTATTTAAGGGAGTCTGCTGTGAGAAACAGTGGATATAACAGGTTGGATAGTAAGATTTCCATAACCAAAGGCATGGATGGAAGCATTTCAAGATCAAGAGTTTCCATCCAACACAGTAAAATGGCTGCAAATTAAAACTAGGGACATTTATAGAGAATAAGGTGCGTATTTAACATGTATTTATATGAATATATATGAATGTATAATGTATACAAAACTTGCATATTTAAAACAATTAAGATAATCAATCATTATATTAACTCCTCTGGAGGGATGTACTTTTTCTTTTACTTCCCCCTCCCCAATAAATGTCAAGCTTTTGGTCATTGCTGGATGTTCTTACTACTTTTTTCTTAATTCAAGTGGAATTCATTTGAAGCACTCCTATGTATGCTTATTTAGAAAGCTAACAAGGAAAAGGGGAATAGCTTAGGCCTTTCTTTAATTTGTTGAATTTTTCACTCCTAATGTGACATATTACAGTAGAAGCCTACACTTGCCTGACATATCGCCAGCTTCTCAACCTTTTTACCTATTTCAGAAAACACAGAAGACTCTGCAAGCTGTTTGCAAAGGCTTGTGTAGCCTTCCCTGGACTGCCAGGGACTGGTGTTACCTAGTGTCCGGGTTTCAGTTAGGACAGAGTTATTTTTCCTCCTAGTAGCTGGTAGGGTACTATGTTTTGGATTAGGATGAGAAGAGTGTTGATAACATGCTGATGTTTTAATTGCTGCAGAGCAGTGCGTATACTAAGCCAAGGACTTTTCAGCTCCTCGCTCTGTCCTGCCAGCGGGCAGGCTGGGGCGGCAGCAAGAGCTGGGAGGGGACAGCCCCAGGACAGCTGACCCAAACTGGCCAAAGGGGTATACCATCTGACCTCATACTGAACAATATATAGGGGTGGCTAGCCCGTGGTGGGGGGCCGGCTACTCGGGGTTGGGTTGGGCATCGGTCAGCGGGTGGTGAGCAATTGCATTGTGCATCACTTGTTTTGTACATATTATTATTATTATTATTATTATTATATTTTTCTGTCCTAATAAACTGTCTCTATCTCAACCCACAGGTTTCAGTTTTTTTCTCATTTCTCTCCCCCATCCCAGAGAGGGAGGGGGGAGGGTGAGCAAACGGCTGTGTGGTGTTTAGCTGCTGGCCGGGTTAAACCACAACACCTAGGTGTCAAATGAGAGGTCCTTGGAAATCTATGACCAGTTGCTATTAAATCCAGTGAACATGTGGGGTCAGTGGTGTGCCTGGGTGATCATCAGAGGAAAAATAATGAGTATCAAGTAAGGGAATGGGAATATAGGGAGGAAATTAGTATTTTTGTCAATAGAGTTATTCAATGCTTTGGAAGCATCCAAAAGTACTGTTAGCAATACTTCCTTGAAGTCTTACCTATGTCGTCCCTTGCCATTACCCTTCTTCTGGCTGACAATATGGATCATTTATTACATAAAGAATATTGTAACCTTGGAGCTCTTTATGACTTTGATCATGTTCCTCCTGAGTCTTCTTTTTTTTTTTTTTTTTTTTTTCTGTAACAATTACATAAATCACAGCGATTAATTTGGTTTGTTATGCAGATAACAATGGAGGTTTAAAGATTAAGCTGAGGAGTCATTCAGAATTGTAATGGCCAGCTCATTCTGAGAGCTCTCCAAGGGGTGGATGTCGCCACATAAAATGCAGTCACTAGAATAATGTAATTTGACTTCAATTTTATCTTATTTAATGGATTTTTTCTAATAGTATAGTGTATGTCCTTAATTTGCCTCTCTGTAATGTGGAGCTGATATCCTTGAATAAGAAACACAGAGGTAGGCAATTTAATTCTTCTTCCCCCAGTAACACTCTTTACTGCGGAAGCAATCAGCATTAAAAGCAAGACTGTAAAACACACTATTTTTGTATATTTCTGGTAAGATATCAGTTTGGAAAGTGTTCTTTAGTGAATGAATTGTATAGAGTCTGCATGCAAATTTTAATAAAAGAGACAGTGGGAAGGGCAGCCAAGGATAAGAATTAGAGTTGTCTTCTATACAGAACTATGGAAATTAATATGCCTTGAGTGTAAACAAAATCAAAAGATCAAAAGTGAAGTTCTGGCCAAGACTGACAGAACAGTAGTCACCCAGAAACTCTGAAAAGGCTGTAAGAGAAAAAGGATGTCCCCAGGCAATGAAATTCATAACAGAAAATCCTCCTGAGATGTACAACCCTTTCGACTGAGCCATGCAACTGCTCCTGAAATGCCCAAACATCTGTAAATCCAAAGCAAGGGCATTTATGCGGTATTAATGTCCATGATTTATATCCTTCCTCCAGGGAGGCATGCAACAGACCCCTCTAAGCCTCAGAAGGATGTCGGTGCATGGATTTTCCCCAGGTGAGTATAACATGCTGCCCATCTGATCTGGCAGATTGCAGTCGCTCTATGTAATTGTCAACGCAACCAGTGATGGAAGGGCAGAGGTGGTGGAAATGACTGGCAGCAATATTTTCTAGAGGCAAAACAGATTTGCAAATGAAAATGAAAGGAGGCACCTGGAGTGAATGAAGTTCTCAAACACAGCTGGAGGAGGTGGCCTATTAATGTGAATGTGTAAGTGTGAAGGCTTTCCTGTCAGCTATCCTGTCCTGGCTGTCAATACTGAGAAAGTGACTTTCCATCTGATAACCAAGTGGAGTTTTTCAGACAGAGGGTAAAACTGGTTGCAGTGTGAAGCTGGTGGAGATCATGTGAGGCAGTTCATAACAGGGGAGAGATGCTTGGGGGATGCTTCACCAACCCCCTTTCCCTTTGCCTGACAGTGACTGTTTTATGTACTTTGGTTTACAGAGCTGCCAAACATCATGCAGGGAATCTGACAGCTTTCTTACACCTTCCTGCAGCCCAGCCTGACCCCTGTTCATCTGGATGCATAGCACCATGGTGCTGTATTTGCTTTTGTCATCT
This sequence comes from Heteronetta atricapilla, assembly GCA_011075105.1. Classification (NCBI taxonomy): domain Eukaryota; kingdom Metazoa; phylum Chordata; class Aves; order Anseriformes; family Anatidae; genus Heteronetta; species Heteronetta atricapilla. The sequence continues at coordinate 84,425,303 of CM021732.1, forward strand.
GCCAGGGCCCCCTGTGATGTCAGCTCTGCAGGCAGTCCCACAGCCGTTCTGTTTCCTCCAGGGGGGTGGAAACTTTCTTCCCCTACTCACAGATCCATGACAGCAATGGATAGGCAACAGCTGCCTTGACAGAAAGCGATGGGAATGGACAGAAGATGTCAAGAAAAAGAGAAAGTAATCAAATGCAGGAGAAAGGGGAGGAGCGCAGGAGTTGCTGAGGCTGTTGGAGACCTCATATTGAGGTACTGATGCACAGCAAGATGAAAAATCCCAGACCCTGTACTGGAAGATATCAAATCAGTCTCAGCTCTTGATATCAGTGAAAGAAAGGTATCTACAGTGTAAAAGTGGCCTCATATGGACCAAACTGCATTTCAGATGTACCAGGTTTGTTCAGAGAGTATGTACTCAGCTTGAAGGTGCTCAGCATGTCCTCATTTCTTGGTCCATTTGTCAAAAATTAAGAGAGCATGGTGAGGAACAGCCACTTTTTAAAGAATAAAAGGTCTAGGTCAGGGTTGTGACTGCGTTTGGAGTTTCTGCTTAGAGAGCAGGTGACAGTAAAGATTATCAAGCCTCAACCTGCAGAATTTACTTATGTTGGTCATCAGCTGTGGGTGAGCCAGAAATAAATCTATTTTCCCCCAAACTACAGCAGGATGAAGACTGTGATATTCACTGTGAGTTGGCTTTTTCATCACTGTTTCTCCCAAGAATGTGATATAGGCCAGACTGACCATATATATTACAATGATGTATCTGAGAGTTTTGCTGGGGCTGTTAAATATTATGTATTGGGATGACAAGAGCTAAACTAATTGTTGTGGAGGTTCCCTCCTTGAAGATACTCAAAACCATCTGGACATGGTGCTGGGCAAGCATCTCAATAGCCCGGCTTGAGCAGGGAGTTTGGACCAGATGACCTCTAGAGGTCCCTGCCAACCTCAGCCGTTCTGTGAATCTGCAGTTCTATTTATTCTGTTTCCAGCAGCTCCTGTGCTGCTTACATGTGACAGGTTAATATGACTAAACAAAACTTTTAGTAACTGAAATCACAGAAGCAATTTGGAGATAAAATCTGTAACAACTTTCAGAAATTCCTGGACTGCTGAATGATGGGGTACAATGGCACATCCTTCAGAACAGAGTATTTTTTTTCTCAGCCTGAATAAGTAGAATACAGTCTCATTTGCAGAAAATGATTGTTTCTGCACACCTTTGCTCTCTGTATCATTCTTTGCTTTATTTTGGAATGCAATTAATCACAAAACCACAAAGTTAAAATAAATAATATTAGCTGCTCCTACTGTTTCTTTGCAGAAATCAGACCTCCACCACTGCAGTCTGTCAGATACAATCCTCTAATGCTCAGTGATACTGCCACAGCAAGCCAACAGCATGTAAGCATCCAGGACAACACCTTACAGTTGCAGAAGCTGTAAGGGGAAAAGGAGCAGTGGGAGATGTGTCCTGCAACTGATGTTTGCATGGGAATATTACTTCCCTGATGGGTTAGGAGAAGATGAAACAAAAATATGTCCTTGGCACAAAGAAGGCTGATGATGTCCTGGGATTCATTAGGAGTGTTACCAGTAGGTTGAGGAACCAAAGATCCTATGGGTGACCCTTCCCACCTACTCAGTACTGGTAAGGCCACACCTGGAGCACTGTGATGTCCAGTGCCAGGACAAGAGGCAATGGGCACAAACTGGAACACAAAAGTTTGTGTCTAAACATCAGGAAGCACTTTTTTACCATGCAGGTGATGGAGCACTGGTGCAGGCTGCCCAGAGAGGTTATGGAGTCTTCCTCCTTGGAGATTTTCAAAGCTTATCTGGACATGGTCCTGGTCAATCTGTTCTAGGCATTCCTGTTTGATTGGGGGGTGGACCAGATGACATCCACAGGCCCCTTCCAACTTCAACCAATCTGTTATTCTGTGATTCTGTGAAGTTGAATCATCAGTGCTAGATCATAGTTGAAAGAAGCAAGGCCAAAGACAGTTAGGGGCAGGTCATCAGCCTCAGAAACAAGGAAATCCAAGTCCTTGTGGATTCCAATGGAAGTTCTCCATGGCCATGTTGGTGGTAACGGGAAGAACATGATCAGTTGAACACAAATCAGCAGGGATGCGGTGAGCAAGGCCACCCATCTCTCTGCACTTTGAGGATATACTGCAACAAGAAGTAAATACAGTAACGGGTATTTAGGTGGGAGCCCAATGACTACTATGATGATGTCAACTATGTTCTCATTGTGGTAGCATCAGCCAAACTCACACTGGGATTGCTTGGCATAGCCTGAGTAGTAACATCACAAGTGAGATACCCAAGAAGCAGGTATGCAGGCAGGCACAGGGGGAAGATTATTTCAAACACATGTATCCATAAAGAAAAAAGTGGAGCAGTAGTACTGAAGTAGGTTTTCCCCTGGAGCAGTGGCAGTGTGCTGGAAGACGAGCAGATGTATGTCTCTGATGGAGCAAAAAAAATCAAAATCTTTTGCAAAAAAATGCCAGTTTTGAGGAAATTATCTGCTAGAGATTTAAATTAGACCAACAATTCTGCATTGACTTGGGATGTTTTTATTTTTATATTTCTGTTTTCTCAAATTACTCCAGCTTTCATTTCATTTCTGCTTTCTTTCCTCATATAATTGCTTTTCCTCTAACCAGCTGCATTTAAGCTTGTATAGAGATAGTTTTGTTTCAGCATGATTGGTCAATCTTTTTGTGTTTTGCCCTGCATTTCCACTGCAAGGAGCATGCAGTTTTCAGATTTGCTCATTTTACACAAGAGGCCATCGCACTGGGGTGGCAGCTGTCACTTAGACAAGACACAGCCTTTGAAATCAATAACAGGCATCACTATGGATCTGAGTGTGTGGTAAAAACAGCTGGGATTGCCACTTTCTGTGGCTTACTCTCACATGTTGGATGCTAATGTGAAACTGAATGCTCATTTATTTTATAACAACAACAAAAAAAAATTATCTTCCTTCCTTGAAGGGAAGTGGAGTCAAATTTAAGTCCTAGGAGTTATCTCATTTCCTAGGCAAAAAAATTAATGCAGCATTTATGTCACCTTACAATGAATGCTGCTTAAGTGTTGTGTTAGTTGGGAAGATCACAGCATGAAGCTGCTCAGAAACAACATTCTTCCATGTAAATGCTTCAGGAAAGAAGAAAAACAACCATAGCAGCAAGGTCTTGACCTTTCTTTTTTGCATTAGTTTCTGAGTGTGTGTTACAAACCACTTTTGTGACAACCTACAGATGAGATGAAATGGTGCAACACTTGTCCTGAAGGTATTTAATACATCTCTCAACTATGCAAATGCCTAGCTCACTGCCAAGATGTCAGGTAAGGTATTGCCACTATGTGAAAAAGCAGCTGTAGAAGCACAGCATCCAAGGAGCAGAAAACAGTGGTCAACAATGCTGGGAAATATCCCAATGCTGGGATATTTCTCTGTGTCACAGTCAACTGACAATAGTAAAAATGAATAGACAATAATACCCTTCTAGTATGTGTTTAGGGATCAGCCCAAAGACTATTAGTCACAGCTACTTCTATAATAATGCTCTACTTCAGTTTAGAATATAGCACAGCAATGGAAGTAGTAATTAGTCATATTGTGAAGCCAAAAATAAAAGCTACTTTTAACAACTTTACAATGTGGTTTTGAGAAGTGTTGATTAATGAAATGTATATTCCTTCCTTTCCCCACTATAACATCTGTTTAGTGAGTGAGAGAGAAGCTGTGAAAAAAAAAAAAAAAAGGGGGGGGGAAGAAAAAAAAAAGAGAAAGAAGAAAGAAAAAAAGGCATAAATATGACCCCCACAACCTCCACTTGTTCTGGGAAATTTTTCAGGGTAGAAGGTACAATGGTTGGAGAAAATGCACAGACTGCAGTCTCAGAGGGAATGAGGCTGGGTTGTAGTAATGCAGCTGTAGTTTTCTGCTGTGTGGGCTTAGATCCCAAACTGTGCTAAGCTGCCAGGCAATAGCAGCCACTCTTGGATCTCCCACTCCTGCTGAAAAGCATTCCTTTCTGTAACATGGAATAATGTTAATTAAGTTAATGACTTTAAGTTAATTCAAATATACATTTCATATGCACACACAGTATTTTATAATACTATAATTTATGTAATAGAATATATTACACTATCATACTATGCATTATTAGTATGTAATTGCATATTACATATTTGTAGGTGATATATTGTGACTTAATGTTGTACAAACATAAAATTATGTAAAAATTAATACTTCATTTTTATAAATTTCTACCATATATCAGCATTCTCATTTCTCTAACTTTTTTTTTTTTTTTTTTTTTTTTTTTTTTTTTTTTAATATTTGTGGCATAAACAGATACCAAAATGCTATTTTTTAGCCAGATCTATTTTTAAAGAAAAGTGTAAGGAGCACACACAATGCTGTCAGGAGAAGGCTAGGGAAGGCAACACTGCCTGCGAGAGAGGGAGGGATAGGTGTCTGGCTTGGGTGAGGTAAAGGTACGGTTGCTCTGACCGTAAGGATGGCAAGAAGAGGTTGGAAATAGCAGTAGCCAGAAATCGAACCATGGTCCTTTTCTTCATGCTGGATGTCTTAGTTAATGCTGTGCTCATATTTAACATCACCCCTACCAAACCCCTTCCTAACTGCTTGGAATACTGTTGGGTTGACATGCTGTTGTCTACCATGTACCTCAACATGGCTCACGAGCAACCTCCAGCACGCCATTGTTCACAGGTTCTTGCAGTGAAGAACACCCACGGACACTTGCAACAAGAGTCCTGCCGAGGTTTCACCAGCAGACACCTTGTCTCCAGTGGGAAACACTAGCCGACACACAACCACTTGACCCACACATGGTGTCATGTGTTTACTCCTGCCCCTGCCTAGCTGAAATCATTCTGTTCCAGCCCCTCCAGCAATTACAGAGGAAGTGAAACATGTAATGTATCTCAGCTTGAAATACTGCTGGTTTGAAATGAAAATAAGTAGCCAAGGCATGGCTTTCAGGAGGCGGTCATCCTTGTTCTCTGCATATAGCACAGCTTTTGCCACTGGAGATCAAGAACATCTACAAATTATCTCCCACTTTGTCACAGCTTGATTCCTTGTCAGAAAAACAAAAATAATCAATTAAAGCTCAGTCTGCTGCATGCTGCTCTTTCATTTTTAATTTGCTACCCACTTCTTTTAGCTCATCAGCAGGGCTACAAGCTCCGTTTCATTGCCATCTCAGAGCATTTCATTCTGCTCACTGACAAGTCTGGGTTTTAAGGGAACTAGGAGTTGTTCAAAACAGAAAAATGCTCTCCTTGTTGAGAGTGCAGAGTGTTGAAAATGGCAAATACTTGCCAAAGCAAACTGAAAGTGTATTTGTCTTTCATAAAATATGACAAGATTTTGGAGTGAGTTGAAACAGAGGTTCAAGTAAGCTTCTACTACTGTTTTGCCATATGCACAGTGGTGGACTATGGAGTATGGCTGCTCAGGACTTTTTAAAAGAAAACCTGAAATTTTGGCAGTGTTTAAGTAAAGATTAACAGCCCGTGCTGGAGACACTGACAGAGTATGGAGCCAAGCTGGAGAAGCTGGAGCCAGGCAAAGCTTAACAGTTTGAACAAAATTTCATTTTAGGATTTATTCAAAACAGGGATCAAAGAACGCATACTACTGCTACTGAAAAGCTGAGCTGAGCTTGGGGAAAAAAAGTGAAAAGGACTTTTGACTGTAGTTTCAGCTATTTCATTGCCAGCACCCTGCTCCTCTCCACAAAACCAAACCAAACCAAATCAAAAAACAAACAAACAAACAAACAAACAAACAAAAAAGAAAGAAATGTTTATGTTGGAAACTTTTGTCTGATAAAAATGTGGATTGGCAACTACTTTGTGAACATTGTGCATCTGGTGCTTTGTGTCCTTCGCTTCTGCTGATGTAGCATCAGACCATGGTAGACCATGGAATTCCCTCTTCCCAACATGTAACTCTCCTGCTGATGGAGGCCTGAGGCTTTTGAAAGCTAACTCCTGGGAGACAGATGGCAGCAGTTCTGAGCAAACATTTTTTAGTATTCAGGTGTTCATGTTCTCTGACAAAAGAAATATTTAATCTCTTGCTGAAAAGCGGCCTGTTATGACAGCAAAACCCAAATTTCTGTTAAAAAGAGTTCTGGAGAAAAACTTCAAATAAGCTGCAGGCAAGAACTATGGAAAATGAAAAAAAAAAAAAAAAAGAGTATTAAGAGCTGTGACCTGAAAGCATGAGATTTTCCACAGCCCATCACAGGGTAAAATCATTTGAAGTTTAGCATTTATATCCATTCAGGTTTTAGAAATCTTTGTTATAGAGCTGAAATCCATTCACTGCAGGATGTGCTAGAGTAAACAGCAGTTCCTTCTGCCAAATGCTACATATTTGCCTTTGTTTTGATCTAATTTTAAGTGTATCAGTCCCTCAAAATGCTTACATTTATTTTTTTAGTCTCTGCTCTTGAATGTGGACAGGATTTCATTTTAAGCTCCAGATTGTTCCCTGTGCCAATAAATGTCCAAAAAAAAAAAAAAAAAAGCATAAATTTGAAGCAGAATTCTGTTGCATTTCCTAGCAAAATTTGTAGGCTACACGTTAGTAGTAAGCTACATGTTGAGTACTTTTCAAAGCAAGATTTATTTAGATATTTGTCTACCCAATACAAGGTTCATGTCTTTTAAAACCTGAAGTTTGGTTTGTGAAAGGGAGTTTTGTATTTATCCCTGTAATGGATTCATCCAAGTTCTTAAAATTCCTCTATCTCTCCAAAATACTTTTTATTGGTGCAAATTCTGTTCTGCAAAATATTTGCAACTAACAGTGCAGGCTAAATAATAATGACAACAACAAAAAGCCTACTGGCTCTTATGTTTTACCTGTAAATCAGATGCAATAGCTTTTACTTCATTGTGGGTGGCCTATTAAATTGATGGAGGAAAGCACATATAAGCATTACAGTTAAATGGCTGTACGTTTTAAAAGCTGAATTATGCCTACTACCTGTCCCAGAACAAGGCATGAGCTTGGTTAGGCAGGTTCATTTCTCTCTTGAGGAGACTGGAGTATGCATTGCTCTTAATTTTGATGCTGGCTGTCAAAGTAGGACTACCTGAAAATGGCTAAAATATTATTATTACATTAAAATAAAACACAAGAAACTATTAAAATATTAGCTTCTGCAATTCCATTTCAAATTACAATTAATAGTAATAATAATTACATATATTTGTTGCTTTGCCAATTCCTGATCTGCAATAATTTTGCCAAAAGTACTTTGTTTTCAATAATAGCTACTTTAAAGTTCAGAAAGGTTGTTAATAAAGTGCCAGATCATATCCCATCCATAAAATTTAAATTAAAAATATGAACTTATATATCCTCAGTTACAACCAGCAAAATTTCTGAATGAAATAACTGAGTGTTATTAAAGGAAAAAGGAAGGAAACAAGGCAGATAAATGTGCATGTGCAGCACCTCCTTCCTTTTTTATTTGTTTTCTCTTCTGTCTGAGAAATTTTTGGGTCAATGGGAGAAAAAGATCTTCCAAGTTCCCATTTCCATTACAATTAACTTCATATGGTTAAATAATAGATCAGTTCTAACAGATGTTACACAAGTCAAAAGACATGACACTTTTTACTTGCAATCACAAAACTAATACTAGCTAAAGACAGAAATGGAGAATGGCTAGCCTTTGGTTCTGCAGATAATGAAGAAGGGAAGCTCTTCTCACAGTGGAAATGCAGATAATGAAAAAAAGGTAGTTGTACTCAGAGGGGAATTGTTTCCACACAGAAATTATTTGAAGGCCATATTAATTTTGCTTATTTATTGCGCTTTTTTATTTTTATTTTTATTTTTATTTTTATTTTTATTTTTATTTTTTTTTTCCCAGTGGCTTACAAGTAACTGACATTACTTATCATACACTTGACAACAAAAATGATTTGGTTATTGTTGGTTATTGTAGGAAATGAAGTGAGAACAAAACGGAAGAATCAGCTTTCAATCTGTTGGAAAAAAAGAAAAAAGAAAAAAAAAACAAAACAAAACACTCATCTTTCCCTAAGCAACATGAAGAATTTCTACCGCTTGTGAACCCTGGCACACCTGATGGGAATATGTCAATACATTGTTTCTGATAAAGTGCAACACTTACAAAGCAATGTGGCAGAATGTATGCTGTAAATTTCTGTCTTTTGAAGGCAGCTGGACAGGACATTTGGTCTGACTGTGAAGATTTATTTCTTTTTCTACTCCCTTGGATGGAAAGAAATTGTTGACAGCTACTGAGCGGTACAGTGGTAGGTGTGGGCTGTGGGAGAAGAAATTGGAGTAAAGGAAAGAAAATGAGAAGTGCAAATACATTAGCTAAGAAATACATCCAGCCTTTAGGCTGAAAAAAAAGCCCATGCTTCTGGAAGTTACAGAGTCTGAACAGGAAAACAACAAGTTACTTTAAGAATGAAGGAGTTAAAAGGGACTTTTTCCTTAATTAAAGCAGTTTTCAACCTCTTTGAGAGGATAAGTGATGAAGAAATCAATGACCAGAACAGAGGGTGAAGCAGCTTTGAGCAGCATGACATAGACAGTGTACCTTGATAAAAGTAAAATGTGTTCTCTTTGGCAAAACTAGGCACCACCTCTCCACATAAGCACTTCTGTATTTCAGCTGTCTGAGAGTTCACTTACTGACTATAACCCCATGTATGAAGAACTGCAGCTGAGCAATTTAAGGAAGTTTTCTTTATCAGACATATTTGTAGGCAGGTGGTAGTGATTGGCCTGGAAACTGTATGATCTTTTTTTCTCAGTATTTGTAACAAATCTGTTTTCCTGCCTTTGTGACCGTCTACATCTAGCCTTTTCAAACCCACAAAAGGCAGCAGAAGGAATGAAATTTTTAAATTACATTTTGATAGAATATCATTTTAATTGGATAAGACAGCTGAAACCAGATTCAGTGTGCTTTATTAAAAAAAAAAAAAAAAAAAAAAAAAAAGTTTTTTTTCAAAGTAAGAATTTAAAACAAGTGAATCCTTGTGTTTATGGAAAGGCAAACACATTCTAACAGAAGCAAAGCACAGGTAAAATCCATTTTAATCATGCTAGCATAGTTTTCTTGAGTCTTACAGGGCAAGATATTATAGATTCCGAAAAACACAAAGAAAGTTTGGAAATTGGCCTATACAAAACAACAGCCAAACAAGCTATTTTTCAGGATTATCTCAATACAGATAGAATGTATAAAGCAATGATAAGCTAATGGAGGTTGTTGTCTTCATGATGTAATGTGTTTCAGGCAGATAATCATGAAGAGATACTATTTCTTTCCTCTCTTCCCTTCTTTCTCCCCTTGCCTACTCCTACATCCAATTATCCACTTCTGTACAGCCTGGCTTCCATCCCAAATTCCTGGTTTGTATGTCTCGCTGTTATTCTCTTCCCACAATTCCTTCTCCCACCTACTTACTGAGAAACATTTTATTCTTTTCAACCAATTTCCTCCTCTGGCTGGATTACTACTAAAATGAAAGACTAACAAGAGAGGAAAAAAAAAAAAAAAAAAAAAGGCAATGTGCCCTAGGAGATTCTGTGGGTGACCAAGGCTAAATTTGAAAGAGCTTGGTTGCACTTGTTCTTGTAGAATAAACCTTTGAACCAGCTTAGCTGCTCAGGATTTTCTCCAGCCCTTTCTCTAGAACTTTAATCCCACCCTCCACCCCCTCAAAATCTTTCAGTCCTTTTTGCATGTTATTATACACTGCTTATTTTTTTTTTTCTTTTTCCCTTTGGAATGTTTATAATTAACTGTGACATCCTAGGGTTTCCTCCCTGAAGCTGATGCCATGAGGGCAGTACTGTGCTGATATGGGACGTGGCTACATACCACTAAGAAAAAGTACAAGCAGATTCTTAATTCTGTTTTGTAGAATAAATGGTGCTACTACAAACTCAGGGACATATGTCACTGAACACATGAGATTTTTACTTGCGTCACCTTATTCACTGGGTTTGTCTAGCCTGTAGAAGAGGAAGCTGAGAGCCACAATTGCTCTCTGCAACTCCCTGAGGGGAAGCTGGTCTCTGCTCCCTTGTCGCTAATGATAAGATGAGCAGTAACAGCACAAAGTTGTGCCAGGAGATGTACTGGACATGTGGAAAAGTTTCTGTATCTTCACGGTGGTCAAACACTGGAACAGACTTCCTAGTAAGGTGGTTGATGCCCCGTGCCTGTCAGTGTTCAAAATAATATGCTTTAACTTTTAGTTAGCCCTGAAGTGTTAGACAGTTGGACTAGATGTTCTTTGACAGTCTCTTCCAACTGAACTATTCCAGTCTAGTCAAACCAGTACGGGTTCATCTTTAAAATCTGCAAATGAGATCTTCAGATCATCTTACCTGAACTCCAGTGAAATCTCTGTAGCCATACTGCACATCATGTTTTGTTCATGCAGTGTATATTCAGAAAGATTACTAATGAGTTATTGTAAGAATTACTTTAAGGGGTGGTAAGGCTTATTGCCTCTGCTGAGATATTTAATGTCACCCAGTTATGAGCAGAACAATTACAGTATACATAAAGAAAAAAGCATAAAAAACATACATAGATATTGTAAATTATACATATATATGGACATATATATACATATGTACATATTCCTCTGCATATCCTCATTTAGGAGATGCCTTTGAATTTACTTCTTGATGTTTGCTCACACACTAAAGAATTCTAATCAACAGGAGAAATAATGCATTTCATTTAAGAAAAGCTAGTGATTCTGGCTCTACTTTAAAATCATGCTCACTTTAAAATTTTATAATTCTGATTTTAAGAAATTTAGTTTATTCATATATTTTAGAGTCAGAGACAAACAATCGCATATATGTGTATCACAGTCAATACTTCATTTTTCCAGTACAGAAGCTAATTTCACTGAGCAACTACATATTTTCATTTGCAACATAATCAATAAAATTCTTGCATGTTTTCAGATGATCTGGACAAATACTATCAATGTTTATTGTTTTGTTTGTTTGTTTTTGATGTTCACCAGTTTGCTAACACATTCCATTAGTATGCAAGCAATAAATTGATATGAAGGAGGTTACTCACAGGCAAATGCTTTCTCTGAGTAATATCCTGTAACGTTTCAGTAAAAGTACCCTAAACTTTTCTGCAATTTTATTTATTTTTTACTTTATTTATTTATTTTTAAATATTTTTTTACTGCCTGTAGTCTCAATAGTTTTGTCATATTTTCATCCTTATTTTGATAGCTGGATCTCCATCTTCCAAGGCTCTGCTTGTAGTTTCCCTGACAATATGTGCTTTATTATGGTTTCTCTTTACTGACTTTCTATTTCCCTTCATACTTTGTGTATGCAGCTGTGTTGCAACTTCACAGTCAATAAAATAATTTTTCTCTTCTGGTTTTAGTTTAAAGACCTTTTGCCAATCTTTTTAATAGATTTCAAGGTTATGGTTGGTAATATTTTAAAAGTTTTTGACATGAATTGAGATAAAATGAGATATTAATTTTAACAATATAATGTGATAAATGACTGAGTCCCAAATAGGATTAAAATTAAAGTTTGTAATTCATTAAGTGAATAGAGGCAAGCAAACAGTGCTGGGTGCACCGGGAGTCTCTGCTCCACCAAGACGCACACCTGTTACATCAGGGGGCTGATTTTTATGCTCCTAGACTAATACATATTCGTCACTATTCTTAGAAAAGGCAGGGTTATTATAATTGGTTCCTGGAATCCAAACCCTCTCCGGACGCATGCGTATCCGTCTCTGATGGTCTTTCTGGGGGTCTCTTGTGCTGAAGGCTCGTAATCTTCCTCCCAGGCTTTGTCCTTCGGTCATCCTTCAACTCCCCCTTTCTCCTTATTTGGTGGATCTCTGCCTGATATCAGATGCTTAGGCAGCGTCCCATGCAAAAGTCAGCAGTTTCCTAAAAAAAAACCCAACTCCTTAGTCCTCTTACCTCCCAGACTAGAGTCTCAATGTTCGCCCTTCAAACCCTCTATTTACACAAATTGCTGTACCGTTCGTTTGCATGATACAAAAACTATGTACACTAATCACTCTGTTTTTCTTAAATAGAAGGTTATATTTCATCATGTGTCCCTAGCATTGTTCCATGCTGACACGAATCAAATTAACACGTTTCACAATAAGAATAGGGAAATTATTTTATAGTAAGAAGTTGGTCAGAATAAATGGCTCTGGAAGTTTTGCATTGTTTCTTTTTTAATGGAAATATTCAATCTAATCCCTTAAAAAATAGAATTTCTTTGAACATAAAAGTAATTTCCTGAGAAAGTGCAAATAAACTTATCATTTAAATACAAGTAATTGAATATCTTTTTAAAAAAAGATGTGTCAGTAGTTTGTTTGCCCTGAATGATCTTAATAGAATAATGTAGATCCTTCAAATGATTAATATTGTGAATATTTGCTCAGATATCATAACTATATTTAAATAATGATATTTAGCTACTACAATTATAAATAGGCAACAGGTGTTAAACTTTTCTCAGTTATGGATCCCTTAAATATTTTCACAGAATCACAGAGTTTCTAGGTTGGAAGAGACCTCAAGATCATCGAGTCCAACCTCTAACCTAACACTAGCAGTCCTCCACTAAACCATATCCCTAAGCTCTACATCTAAACGTCTTTTAAAGACCTCCAGGGATGGTGACTCAGGTGACTGCTTCCCTGGGCAGCCCGTTCCAATGTCTAACAACCCTTTCAGTAAAGAAGTTCTTCCTAACATCCAACTTAAAACTCCCCTGGCGCAACTTTGGCCCATTCCCCCTCGTCCTGTCACCAGGCACGTGGGAGAACAGACCAACCCCCACTTCGCTACAGCCTCCTTTAAGGTACCTGTAGAGTGCAATAGAGTCGCCCCTGAGCCTCCTTTTCTCCAGGCTGAACAAGACCAGCTCCCTCACCTGCTCCTCATAGGACTTGTTCTCCAGACCCCTCACCAGCTTCATCACCCTTCTCTGGACTCGCTCAAGCACCTCGATGTCCTTCTTGTAACCAGGGGCCCAAAACTGAACCCAGTACTCGAGGTGCGGCCTTACCATAGCTGAGTACAGGGGGACAATCACTTCCCTAGCCCTGCTGGCCACACTGGTTCTTATACAAGCCAGGATGCCGTTCATTGGCCTTCTTGGCCACCTGAGCACACTGCTGGCTCAGGTGGCCAACATTTTGGTAGAACATAAGTTTTTATCCATGACATAGGGTACTTGAGGCTGTTAAAAAATGATCAATGAGTGCTGCGGAGGATGTCCAGTTATATTTCACAGACCTTATAAAAAAGACCAAAGACCAGTGGTACACAGGCCACAATTTGAAAACCACTGCTAATAAGCTATAAGCAGGAAAAGAGCAAAAGTCAGGAATATTTTAAATAGGATTTCCATGCCACTGTCATTAAGGCAGTCGGTTACCAGGATAGATAATTTATGATGGAGTCGTCTCAGCTGTAATGATTTAGTCATAGGATAATGGTTGGCCAAATATACCAGAAGTTCTGGCAAATTACTTGCTTCAGCATTCCCAACTATTTAAAGATTGCATCTGAGTATTTGCCACTCCTGTCACAGCTTTCCAAGCCAGGAAATTAAATGGAAGCAAAGGGATAAGCTTGTCCTTTGTGCTGCCATGCCAAAATGATGACTTCTGTGCCTTCAGATGACTTCTGTGCCTGCCCCATCCAGACAAGACAAAGCCATCATGCTGTTCCCATCCTATATGGAGAAGGCGTGCATGGTTGGAAAGGAGAGCAAGAAGTGGAAGCAGCTGCTCTGAGGTGAGGGAAGGCCTCTCCCCAGACTCAGTCATCTGCTTCCTTCCAGTTCTGCCAAAGTCATCGCTTTGCAGTGCTTTGCTATTGTGCAAACTCTATCCCTGAACATTAAAATTGCCAAACTGATTTAAGCTAAATGTGGTATCCTTATCATCATTTTCCTATCATCAGCATCAGAAATATCATGCAGTAGCAGTTGGATTTCTTTTTAGTATCCAGGAATATAATATTTTATGTTTTTCCTCTGATGAAGAAATACTTTGACAAAAAGCTAGCTAGATAAAATAAGCTAAATATTAGATGGGCTAAACATTAGATCTTTAAGTTTATAGATGTTAGAATTTTGCACGATCAGCATTGTAAATGTATGGGAACCTGAAACTGACATTTTACTGAAAACAAATCTGATTGTATTAAGAACAGCCTATACACAATCTTTATTCCGGCTTATGCTACCATCATGTGTGGGGTGAGGAAGAATGCAAATGACGATCTTTAAAAGTTTAATTTAGGACCATAAGCAATGCCTTAATGACAGATTATTATGTGTGAGTGCATCACTGCTCAAAACTGCAGTCAAAGTGTAATTATAGGATTTTGTCAAACTAGAGGGCATATCTAGGAGGGTCCCATGAGGCTCTGTTCTGGGCTTGGTAAATATGGAACACTGGCATTAGCAGATAGAATGATAGACAATAATTTACTTCCAAATCCACAGATGACACCAGAGGGGAAAAGAACTGCAAACACTTTAAAGAGGGTACAATTTGAAGTGATCTTGATAACTCAGAGAAATAGCTCAAAACCAGGTGATATTCAGAGACACATACTACAAAGTACTAGATTTAAGAAGAAAGTGACAAAAAATGAGAAACAACTGGTTATGCTGCAAGCAATGTGGAAAGAATGAGTGTTTATTGTGGAACAGAGACTAAACATGAGTTGAATAACACAACACATATGCAAAAATTGGAAAGCCATTTTATATTTTCAGAATTAGTGATTCCTCAGCTGAGGTAGCTGTATCTGCTTCAAAGAGAAAAGCTAGAGGAAATGACAAAAAGTGAGGTGTTTTAAAAAGACAGAGAAGAAAATCTTTAAAACATTGAGAAATTATCTATTTTGTACTTGTTATGTTTCACAATATTCAATATATAAAAAACACCAGTGAAAAGGATAGGCTCATCTGTATTGTGTGTTCATGCGGAGTAAGACAAGAGGTGGTAGGGCTTAACCAACTCTGGAAAGCTGAAGACTGGCAAGCAGAAAAGGCTTTTCAGCTGTCTCACAGGTTAACAAGAAACATCATGAGACCTGTTGTTGAGGAGGTGTAAGGATAAACTGGAAATATATCTGGCAAGGACCTGCCAAATACCCTCAAACCTGTCTCAGAGCAGAATAATGGGATGGATGGTATCTTGATGTCTCAGATTCTATAACTGCTCACACAGCATATCCCCAGGGCAATTTTTAGGCATTTCTTTGCCATATGGCTCATCACACCATATGAGTGACCGTGGCTCTGTGGAAACATGCTGGATGTCTGGCTAAAGCAATGAAAAAAAAAAAAAAAAAAAAAAAAAAAGTGTGTTTTTGATATAATCACAAGCATAAAGCCTTAGAGCAGTAATAAGTTTTTTAGAGCACCAAAATTGCAGTTCTCCTCTTCAATGCATTTAGATTTTGTTCAGATCTCTGGAGGAAAAGGTAAATTCAGATTTTTTTTCCTGATGGCTTCAGAGGGATTTCAATCCAGAAAATCTGACTCTCTAATTCTAAGTGTACCTCAGAGGAATCAAAGAATCTACATATCTTTATCACATTTGTGAATTGATACCATACCATCAAACTGTTGGCAAGGTAGCTCCCCTTGTGGTAGCTTCCACGTATATTGGGCCCAGGGGTTATTTTTTTTCTTCTTCTGGACAGTTTATCTGAGGAGCTATATAGAGGCAGAGAGCTTTTGGCCAAATCAAAAGGGAAATGTAGGTCCCAGCTTCTTTCTCTAGTGTGTCTTAGCACTCACCTGTACCAATGCCCGGGCAGAGACTTATTTTCAGAGTGTGTTCTTCAGGGAAGCTTGTGTTTGCATGTGGCTATAGGCTCTTGACATACTTACTGGGCTGATGAATCCTAAATACAGTTCCACAAAGTTATGTGGCCCAGCTTTATCTCATGGAGACTGGTCACTGTGATTGCATATAAAGTGTCAAAACCAACACTTCTTCTTCCAGTGATCCGTATTACTGCAGCAGATTACAGAGCACAGGTGGTTCATGTCTGTGATAATCAATACTACAGGTAATTTCTCCCTACTATGAAAGCTTGAATGACTTGAGCATAACCAAATTTAAAAAGTACTTTCTATGCAATTTGATGATGAAAGAAAACCCATTATGGAGAAAGTTTGCCCATGAGCTTGTGTCTATCACCAGCTGTTTCCTTTCATTTGTATTCTAAAGGCATGCAGCTCTCCTGTTCAGATTACTCAGGGCATTGGCTAAATGGATGGAGTGGGACATGTTATTTGCATATTGATTTGTTTTGTATGGAAATTATTTTGATGAGTTTTTACCTTATTAAATTTTGCACTGTTAGAATTTGTATATAAATACAATAATCTCGGACTGACTCGAACAATTTTTGAAATGGAAATACAAACTCAGACAAATACATTTTATTTAATTAATAAACATTACATATTTAATCAACAAACTCTCATGAATTTAAGGACTGTAAGTGGGAGAAATGCAGGATTTAGGAATTTGTAGTTATCATTTATCATGTGAGAGGAGGCATACTAAGTGTAGAGTCATTTTCCATCCCCAGATCAACACAGAGATGCTAGATGAGGTCTGGTAGGCATGCTAGCAAAAGGCTTTGTAGACTGTGTGTGTAACTTTCATGTAACATCTTTCTGTATTCTAGCTCATGGCAATTTAATTTTTTTACTTAAATAAGTAATCATAAAGTAGGGCCTGACATAGGCTACTCCAGAAATCTGTGAAAGGTTTTGTAGGATATATAAGTTGTAGTAATGGGGGACCAGATGTAATAAAGAAGCTGTTCTCATTATTTTTGTAAGTGAATATTCAGCTGAAGTGTAAATAATTACCTTATATATATATCATTATATATATATCAAGTATATATCATACTTCTTGCATTCCAGAGATAAGTGTAGTGGTGACTAGAGTATGCCCTGTTTAGTTATATATGTAACTCCACATAAAACCAATGGACGCTTGGTTGGCTTAAGGTTGACTCAAACATGAGTGAGAATTTCAAGACCATATCTGCAGCTGTTTGGGTACTTAGAAACCATCTAATGTTGCCATGTCCAAAGCACAACCATTCTGGCTAATTAGCTTGGCAGAAATCTCCTCTCAATGAAGTTTCAGTACAGCTTGTCTTACTTCCAAGAAAGACTGATGCAATTTCACCAGCAGTCTCCATTGTCTTGTTTGTAGCACATTTTAAGAGTTTAATTTGTTACTTTGCAATGTCTCTCTCAGACATTAAAGAGTATCTGACCCATTGAATTTGACTATTTTACGGATGTCCATCTCAGAAAAATGACACAAAATGGAAACAGCAGTCAAACATTGTAAGAAGATAATATTTATTTTAATTAAATAGAACGTTCCATTCTCTAGACTTGTCATTAGTCTGAAACCTCAGCCTTTGTAAAATCTTTCCATTTCTATTGTTCTATTTTTTAAAAAAACATGTAACTAACCACATTGCTGCTAGAGAGTTTGGAAATATTTTTTATATAACTTACAGAGTCACACTGAAGATCAACAAACTGCAAAGCTGAGAAATTTGCCAGATGGTCCAAGCTGAGAGAATGCATTGCTCCTGCATTTTTACCAATTAGCATTGAAAGAGTGGGATTTGGAATGAATCTGAATCTGGCCTCTTGGGTTCTGATTCTTATAAAGAAAAAAACATGTTTATTAATAAATCATTATTGTAAGCATTGTACTCCATAGCAACATACATTTTACCCCTGAGGACTTTTTGAGAGACCTCAGTGTTAACACAAGGTTTAGGCACTAAGCAACAACTTCATGGTGAAGATTTCCATTTCTCTATTAGAAGTGATAGGTTCTTCTTCCTAGGAACCTAGTTGCTGCTCTGTTACACCCCACAATCCTAGTACCTTCAAGGGAATGTGATGTGTAATGACTTTGCCCTCACGTCCCCTCCCACGCCCCCCCTTTGTTTTTACTCATACATTTCCACACAGTAGTGTGTTTCTCACTCTTGCAACCACAGAAACAAAGATGAGAATATGACTGTAGACAGAATTTGTTTGCTGTGAATATCATGAAAGAAATGAATGGCTTCTACTCGTGGACATTACCATTGATACTACTAGTGAGATTCACAGAGAAGACAATGAAGGAAGCAAAGGAAACAAGCTAGATGTGAGCGTAACTCCACCCTCTCTGCTGTATTGTTCATCATCTGAAGGGCAATACAATTCAAAACTACATTTTATGAACTGGTCTGATAAAAATCACAAGACCCATGCTTGTAGCCTGGCAGAAATCTGTCTCAGAACCTCATAGTTTGCCCCTCTAGAAGCATTTGGGAGCATGCTTATATCTCCTGGAAGACACTCAGTTACTCACTCCAATGAAAGGAGGAATGAGGAGGGAGGCATCACAAGACCAAGACAGGTTTCTCTTTACAGAAGTTTCCATGTTAGCATTGTTTTCACATGAATATACATGTAGTGGCTGTTCTGGTAAATGTTTGGGAATGATACATGAACTCTCGGCATTTACTCTAACAGTCTTTGAAGCCAATAGGAAAAAATGTGTCCAGTGATTTTATGGGGTTTTAAATTCTAGCTTTAAATGAAGCCCAGGAATGGAAGTCAGCTGCATCTTTAAAATGGAGACATTTCCAAAGTCTAATGTAAAGAAGCACTTTCTGCTCTTTTTACTTTAAGGGGGTATCTCAGAATATACTTCTCATTTCAAGTTAAAGTAGAGTGTTCTGGAAAGCAACTTGAGATGGTAGCCTGAAGCTATCAGAAAAGGACTGAAATTTAATTATCTTTTTCTCTGCTATGATGTCATTTCAAGGACATACCTGCATGATCAGATACTACTGATATGAAGAATTGCCAAAATCTCTTAATGAATCAGTGAATGAACATCTCAACTATTCAGCTCAGTGTTTCTAAATAAACACACAATGATAGTGATCAATAATACAGGTATTTCAGTATGCAGGCCAATCTTGCTTTTGAAACATGCTTGAATGTACAATACAAATTAGAACTAATGATGATGCTGAAGTTCTGTACATGAACTATGAAACCTAGAATGATTTATCTCTTTTTAGCTACACTCAGTCTCAACATAAGCTTATTTTTTTAGAAAACAATTAAATCAGATTCACTTCAAATTTTACCAAAAACAACCCAACTACTATATTGCAGCCTGCACTAGAGGCAAAACATTATGTATTTCCCCCAGACCAACTCCCTTCACTTAAAACTAAGAAAAAATAAATAAATTTAGTGATAGTAAGCTTTCTAAGCTAACATCAGCTGAGGTTTATATGTGTAAGTCCCTGTTTCTCAGTTCGTTTTAATTTATCTGGATGTTTAAGGGGCTATTTAATTAGGTCTGACTCATAACAGTCCATTCTTATCAGTATGAATATTTAGCTACATACCCATATAACACCTCTAGATATTATAACATGTAGGAACTTGAAGAAGTTATTGGTAGCTGAAACATAAATAATCCCAATCTTTTGCATTCAAAAAGGAACCCATAAGGCAGCTGAAAAGCTTCATTTTCTAGGTCTCAGGGCTCATAAAGTTAGCAGGTAAGGAAAGTGGATTTGACATTTTTGCTGATTTGAGCACTAGGTAGTTTTGTTTTCCTGTGTACTTTAAGTGCAAAGTGGTATTGAAGCAAAATAAAAGAACATTATACTTGCTTTACAAAGAAAAATGTGACCAGTCTGTAGGAAATAAGTCTTAATGCATTGGAATGGCATATGGTGAAAAGATTATAAGTAGCAATGCGAATGCTATGCAGTAGTATTAGCTATAGCACATTCACAGCTCAGATCACAGAGGAACTATAACCTGTGTCACTCTCTTTGGGAGCCACCAGGTCACTCAATGCACAGTGCAGAGATTCTTCTTCCTCTGTGCAAAGCAGCTTGGGGTTGAAAGTAGTGCAGTAGCATTTGTCTCCTTGCCCAGATAAGATCCTAGGCCATCCTGCTTTCTAAATGCATGACCTCTTCATCTGGTTACTGGGGGAAGAAGGACTGGGACTGCTGCTATTAGTTCTCTTTTAACCTGTATTTTTTAAGAGAGGGTAAGCCAGACTGGCTTTCTGAAACAAGTATCTCTCTCCATGCGGATTCACCCTTAGCAGAGGGAACCTGTACATTTAAAAAGGATAATTCTATCCTGTGGTTCCTGCTATGGTGACCAAGTGACTAAATCCTTTAGTACTGCTGTCTAGCCTGCACGATGCACAGACTCTTCTCCCTCCCTTTTCATTTTTATTGTTGTTGCTGTTCACCCCCATTGGTGAGATTGATGAGAACAATATCATTAATTTATACAGACAACCTCCCTCCTCTTCCTTTTTTCCCTAACACATTCTGCTTTGTACTCCCTTGTGGTAAGACCATTATCTACCATCTCAATACACTTCAGTCACTAAAAACCAGTGGCTGCAAAGAGCTAATTGCTTTTTTTTTTTTTTTTTTTTTTTTTTTT
>CM021732.1:84456588-84527625 GCA_011075105.1 Heteronetta atricapilla
ACCTTGGAATGCTACCTGCTGGTTCACTGTTACTTCTGCTATATAACGATATCACCTTAATACTATCACTATGGTATGAAGGTCCAGGGGAAAAATGTCTAAACTCCACAACTGATTACATTTAACTATTTTTTTCTAATGATTTAGTATTCTGAAGTGTCATTCATTTTAAATAGTGGCAGACTCTCCTGCTGAACAGCAAAAGAACTCAGAGTACAACCCTTGGTAGAAGGTGACAGTATCTTCACATTAGGGGGTATTTGAATTCAACCATTTACCTTCTGGATTTATCTGGGAGGATACTGCAGAGTGCTATGTTGTCTATGCACAGATAACCCCCTAATTGTCTTCTCTGAAGATACTTTCCCATGTGTACAAGCTGGGAACAATATTGTCTGTGTTAGCAGAAACTGTCATGTTGATTTAAAAAACATTTTCTCAATACAGAGAGTACCTCAAAACTCACTTTTGTTACACAGCTGGCTAATAAATTGAAAATAAAAACCTCTGTTTGTTATTAAGGGACAAGTCTAAATTTATTATTTATGCTAAAATCTTTTAGGTTCCTTAAAAGTGGGATTTCCAGGTTGAGCTTGGATCACCTAAACCTGTCAGGTGAGTAATACCCCTCACCTTTACTCAATGTCACAAAAACAGACTGACAATGCTAGTTAAAGGACAAGGCAACAGTGTAGCAATATATGCTTGAGAGGTGTTATTCCTGATCAATACAAGTGTCATTTACTACTTCAGGAGAAAATGTAGAAGTACTAATTTGGAGGCTTATAGGTGGCTCTAGGTCTAGAGCTTGTATAGAACTAATAGGTGGTGCAAGGTACTGCTCAGAATGCCTGTAATAGGTTTCTGCACTTTTAACCTATCATATTCCTTGTCACATGCAGAAACCCTAGCAAGACTAGTGTCCTAACGTGTCATGCCAGACAGCATAAAGACCAGTTTTCCTTCTGTCCCCACCCAGTGTTAATGACAAGACAAAGAGATTGCTAATTCATGCTGATGAACAATCAAAAACATGACCTTGAAATAGTTGGTTATGGGAGGTTACAAGGAGAACAAGAAGAAGATGAGAGGTCTGGGATTAAGCCTGTGTCTCCTGGCAGATGTGCAATATCAAGGAAGACATCAGAAGCTGTCAAGGAAGCAAAGCTAAGAGTAGATGAAGAGTGGCAGTTTCATGTTCTCATGCCACCAGAGCACTACTGATAAATAAAATTGAGCTTCCCTATGGTTGGGCTAACAGCTGCTGGTTGCTAGAGGTCATGTGTATCAGCTGTGTGAGAATCATACTTGGATTAGAGCAAGTTGAGGTACAGATGCAAGGAAAATCTTTTCATGTAAAGATGCTTGTTATTAAGCCAACTTGGATTGCTTTGTACTGGAGAAGAGACAGAGTAGTTACACAGCAGCCAAGAACTGAGGTCAGAAACATCAGTTGTCATCCTGCTGACTGACCAGACTTTTAGTGACATGATGGCACAAAGCTTTATATATATATAACGTGTATATATATATATGTATATATATGTATATAAATTAGCTCTTCTGCTGCCAGACCTTCTAGTTCCATCCCATGTACACCATGGAGTGTGTGCTTTGGAGAAGGAACAGAAACAAGTCTTTTTACTTTATTTCAGATATTGTTTCCACAGAGAATTTTTTCTCTGAGATTTTTTTTTTTTTTTTTTTTTTTTTTTAAGGGGGAAAGCAGCTGCAGAGTAGGTACACTCAGTATGAAGGGTGAAGAAAAGAAGGTTTCCCATGTTGTAATCAAAAGAGAGCTCTTGTTTCCCCTGATCTTTGTAGATAATGAAGCAATCACAGTAGCAGTGTGAGGAGCCCAGAAAGAGTCTCTGCTTTGTTGTCTTTAGCTAGAAAGTTATGGAAGCAAAATCAGACCAATAAAACTATTCAGAAGAACTCAGAAAGAAGGGAGGCTCAAGATGTACAAACCGTTAAGGAAATAGAACAAGGAAATAAGTTGCAAAGATATTCTTTAGGCAAAGAAATGAATATTTAAATCATTTTAGAAAAAGAGATGAAAAAAATCTCCTCTGTAAAAAACTGTTTCCCTCCTTTAACTTCAGAAAGACTGCTGGAGATCTTTCAACAGACTTGCTAAACATGTTAGGAAGACCAACTGAACAGTTTGTTTTTATGCATCTACTTAAAACAAACTCAGCAGATCAAGCATCAATCCCAATGAAAACAAAATGCACTAAGGAAAAATTCTAATTCAGACTTTAATTATGTTGCATCTACAACAGCTATGGTGCAGCTACCACAAAAACTAATTTACTTCCAGTCTCTTAGCTGAAATTTGTTTTCACTCACACTTTTACCTTAGTATTAAGCATATGGCTGTGTTTTTCTTATTCTGGATGTAGACATTGCCACTGAAGTACCTCCAAATTCTTTTCAAATTCACCAGACACTGAAACAGCTCTTTGCAGAACACCCTGTTGTCATCATCCAAAGATCTCATGAGACAAGATGGCAAATTGGTTTTATTTTCACAGTGGGTAAAAAAGGATGGCTGTGAATTGTGGAAGAAAATATTCTTTAATCTAGGTAGTTTCTTCTGAGGACAATAAGACTTTGTTCAGAGGTCAAGTGTTTCAATGGGTAACTAAGAAACATGATAAATTTACTTGTGGGTGGTATGTTTTGCCTTTGTTCCTTTCACAAGATTTGTGGAGGGCAAACTCTCCTTCTCTTTCCAAATTGAAAGGATGTCTTAGAAGGAAGAGTACTCGTTTAGGATCTGACACTTCTGTGGCCTGTTCCTTACTCTGTTGTAGACTTATTATCGTCCTACCTGGAAGTCTTATCCAGACTGGACTTGGAAAAAAGAAAATGATAATGCCAAAATGCAATACTGAGACATCACTAAAGTCCTTGCATTGTAGTAAGCACAGAGAGACCTGACACTTAGTTTCTGCCGTTGCATAGGTGATATTCTCAAACCAAGACTGGCGTGTTGAAAGCATACCTGACTTGCAGAAAATGAACAGATGCAGAAAAGATTTTATGGGATGTCTATTTTATGCAATAAATCAATGACTAGAGCATTCTTCTGAGCTTAAATCATCATTGTGCTTGATTAAAAATAAAAAAAGTAACCAATACCTCCATATCTTGAGAGAATTATTAAAATACCAGAATGTTAAGTGTGCTGCAGTGTCTAGCTCACATTCTCTTCCTGAAGCTTTTCTGTTTTGTTTGTTTGTTTGTGTGTTTGTGTATTTTTGTTGATTTTTTTTTGTTTTTGCTTTGTTTTTCTAAACAAAAGATTTAAGCATTCATTAAGTCTGATAATGAAGAAAGAAACCAGGAAGCTGATTCCCTAAGACAACCAGAAGGCCAGAGAATTGAAATAAAAGCCCCATCTTTCTCCTCATAGTTTCAGGATGGCTGGGTCATACAGCTTCACAGAATTACAGAACAGTTGATGTTGGAAAGGTTCTCTGAAGTTCCCCTTCTAGAACAGGTTTCTCAGGGCTTCTGTCTCTGTCTCCCATACTGCTTTCCAACAAGTCCTTATACACATTGATGAAATCCCTCATGAGCTTTCTTCTCCTGAAGCTGAACAATCTCAGCTCTCTCAGCCTCTCCTAATATGTCAGATGCTTCAGTTGCCTGGCTATTTAAATGGCCCTCTGCTGAGTCCTTTGCTGAGCCATGCCAGAACTGGGCCCATAGTTCCAGATGCATCTCACCAGTCCTGAGAAGAGGAGAAGGATCCTTTCCCGCCACCTGTTGGCTCCTCCTAAGCAATCCAGGATGCTTTTGGTCTTTTATTTTACCACCGGGGCACATTGCTGGCTCATGGACAGATTGTTGTCCATCAGGAGCCCAAAGTATTTCTCTGTAAAACTGCTTTCCATCTGCTCAACCTGCAGCCTGTACTGTATGACATCACTCCTCCCCATAAACAAGACTTGGCATTTTCCTTAGTTCA
Source organism: Heteronetta atricapilla (assembly GCA_011075105.1). Classification (NCBI taxonomy): domain Eukaryota; kingdom Metazoa; phylum Chordata; class Aves; order Anseriformes; family Anatidae; genus Heteronetta; species Heteronetta atricapilla. The sequence goes on from CM021732.1 coordinate 84,460,568, forward strand.
GCTTCATGAGATTTCTGACAACCCATTTCTCTAGCCTGTCAAGGTGTCTCTCAATGGCAGCACACCCCTCCAGTGTATCAACTACTTCTACTAGTTTTTATATCCAGACTATATTCCCACTCAGCCTTTTGGCTTCTCCCAGGTATTTTCAGTCACCATAATCTCTCCCATACACCATAGGAGTCTTAGGTACCCAGCTTTTGACTGCTAGTTTCATAAGTCAGTAAGACAGATGTCCTTTGAAGCTATAGATTTTACTCTTAGGCTTTACCTAAACTGTAGGACATGTAAAAAAATCCCAGCTCCCAGATTTTCTCATTCACTCTAGTTCCATCTTTACTCCATGTCAGGGTGAGATTTAGGTATGTACACTTTTCCTTCTTCTTCACTTCACATCCCCTGCTACCATTTACATGGGAAGAAACCCTGATATACAGGCTGACAGGACCTTGGGTCCCTATCCATGAGGTAAGGATACATTAACATTAACATTAGCATTAGCAGATGTTAACAATGAGTTTTCCAAGGAGGTAAGCCTTACGAGGGTCTTAGATGAGTCATCACTTCTGCTTAATTTATTTCTTTCACTTCATAAGAAACAATGCAGAACAAACCACTTAATCTTTTTGAGTATCCCAATCTTTCTTCCAAAGATAACGTCCTTTCTTCCAAATACAGGGTGCTGATAGTTTCATACATGGCATATTGTAAATCTACACTTACCAGCCAGAATGAAGTCTCAGAGGAGAATCATTTTGTGGGAAAAGGCTGAGAGAGCTATGCTGTTTCTCAAGGGAGAGGAAAAGAGTTCATGCTGAGCTAAAAGATTGTGTTTGTTATTTTTAGTTAAACTAATAAATCCTCCATGTTGGCAAAAATAAAAACAAGGACATGAGAAAAATACATAGACAAATACATGTCATTTTAGAAAGAACAAATAGGCAAAATCATATCAGAAGAAGTTCAAAGGAAATAAAAATAGAATCACAGAATCACAGAATTTCTAGGTTGGAAGAGACCTCAAGATCATCGAGTCCAACCTCTAACCTAACCCTAACAGTCCCCACTAAACCGTATCCCTAAGCTCTACATCTAAACGTCTTTTAAAGACTTCCAGGGATGGTGACTCCACCACCTCCCTGGGCAGCCTGTTCCAGTGCCTAACAACCCTTTCGGTAAAGAAGTTCTTCCTAACATCTAACCTAAAAATCCCCTGGTGCAACTTAAGCCCATCCCCCCTCATTCTGTCACCAGGTATGTGGGAGAATAGACCAACCCCCACCTCGCTACAGCCTCCTTTGTGGTATCTGTAGAGAGCGATAAGGTCGCCCCTGAGCCTCCTCTTCTCCAGGCCGAACAAGCCCAGCTCCTTCAGCCGCTCCTCGTAGGACTTGTTCTCCAGGCCCCTCACCAGCTTCGTTGCCCTTCTCTGGACCCGCTCAAGCACCTCCATGTCCTTCTTGTAGCGAGGGGCCCAAAACTGAACACGATACTCGAGGTGCGGCCTCACCAGAGCCGAGTACAGGGGGACAATCACTTCCCTAGCCCTGCTGGTCACACTGTTTCTGATACAAGCCAGGATGCCGTTCGCCTTCTTGGCCACCTGGGCACACTGCTGGCTCATCTTCAGCCGACTGTCCACCATCACTCCCAGGTCCTTCTCTGCCTGGCAGCTCTCCAACCACTCATCTCCCAGCCTGTAGCTCTGCTTGGGGTTATTGCGCCCCAGGTGCAGGACCCGGCACTTGGCCTTGTTGAACTTCATGTAGTTGACCTCAGCCCATCAGTGCAGCCTATCCAGATCCTCCTGCAGAGCCTTTCTACCCTCGAGCAGGGTAGAGAGCCTACACACGCACCTAACTTGGTGTCATCTGCAAACTTACTGAGGGTGCACTCAATGCCCTCGTCCAGATCATTGATGAAGATATTAAAGAGGACCGATACAAATGCTTTCATACGTTTTACGGGAGTCTTCTTTCTGTTCATTTCATTCTGCAAAACTTGAAAGGATCCTGTACTTGTTTGTGGAAGGGAGTGCCAGAATTTCTCTCAGTCATGCTAGACTAACCACATTTTAGTCTGTAGATACAGGATCCAGCTAGATTGCTTTCATTTAAACAAAGTGAAGGGAGAAAAAAAGGAATACAATGGTGACCACCAGCAATAGTAGCTATCCGGTCAAAGGGATGTTGCCAAGAGCTTTAATAAACCTTTGCATCCAAATAAGTCACAGAGAAATACTACAGATGAACAGCCAACTGTTCTGAAGACTGATGGGAAAACTTCTACTAATGCACGTAGGTGGATAAAAAGTTTTTTTTTTTTTTTTTTTTTTTTTTTTCTGTATGAGTATAATGTGGAAAGGAAAGTGGCAAGGGGATACCATAATGAACTATACTATGAGAAAACAGAAAGTAGCACAGGCAAATGACAAAAAGAAATAATGGATAGATGATTTAGGGAAAAAAAAAAAAAAAAAAAAAAAAAAAAAGAGGAGAAACAGTGAAGATATGATTACAAGAGGAAAAGAAGCTTCACATTACAGTCAATAAATACAACACTCAGAGATCAAATGTGTAAAGCATTCTCAAGTATTGATGTCACCTGGCGCATTTCACAGATCACTTCCAAGAAGCATTTAAGAATTATAGTCAGTTTCTGGAGAAAAAAAAAAAAAAAAAAAAAAAAAAAAAACACATATGAATGATTGACTCTGTCTAAATATATTTTTTTGAAGTGAGGAAACTATAGTGCCTTAAGACATACCAGTCAGGTATTCACTAATATAAGTGATTGCTCACATCAGTTTCTGATATCCATGATGAAATAACTCTCAATGAGACAAATTGTTTCTTCGATAAAAAATAAAATCTTAAGTGAGTAATAAAAAGGAAGGATGATATATACATATCTGTAAAATTTACATTATAATAATATAACTATGGATATTAGCAAGACATTTTCTACAGTTTCACAGGTAAAACATGTTATAATACAGATCAGAAGAATTTGAAAGTGGCTAATGTACTTGAAGACCCAAATATTAAAATGATATTTGTGGAAGATCTATTAAAGTCTTTCTGGGTCTAGCTGTGTTCAGAGTTTTCCATGTTACATTCTACATTGACCTCAAGGGAAAACTACCTGCAGACTTTAAAAAAGTGAAATAATTCTGAATGTTTTGAAAGTTAGGAGTCAAATAATGAGGATGATGCTCAAAAAAATAGACATTTGTTCTCCAAACAGGATGTGTGGTAAATTCAAGGCATCCACTCCTCATAGGATTCTTTCATTCATCAGGTATTCCATGTTTCATCTCTTGCTATAATTGTATACAAACATAACTCATTTCTTTAGCTAAAAAGCTGTGATTGCTAATGTAGGGCATGTGAATAGATAGTGCTTATAATCCTATACCAAGCAAAATTCACCTACAAATTACCTTTGCAAAAGAACTGCCTCTGCAGTCTAGATAATCTAAGATTAATGATTAATATTACTGTATAGTAGAAAAGGAGTTAAAACAGTAACTGGGAAGGAAAACTAACTGAAATCCTATATATGTGCACTCTATCAGGATAATGCTAGAACATTGTAATCTGGCAGGCCAAGGAAGTGCATATGAGGGGAAAGGGAGGAATTTTTGCCTGGCTTTTCAAAAGGGTGCATCCTTTCATTAGTCCGATTTGCTGAGAGCAGAGGAGAGACATCACATAGAGTTGAGAGCACTGCATGTGCTTTTAACTTGATCAGCAAAATATTACAATACACAATCACTTTTTGCATCCCATCTCCTCCCTGTGAGCTCTGAGTTCATTCTTGTCAAAAGTTGAGTGGAATTTCACCTTGCTTCATGCTAATGGAGAATAAGGTCTGACCCCAGGACAGAGATACCATACAACAGAGAGCAAACTTTTGTACAGGTAACTAATATTTGTCAAAGACAAAGACCTTAAAATATACATTACCTGGATGTCACTTGTTTTCTTCCTCCAGCATTTCAGAGTCCCTGTAGTTAAGCACTTGGGGAATGATGGATACATGTGCCATTCCCAGCACTTAACACTCAGGCAGTGATTGATTAGGCAGAAGAAGGGAAAGGAGCAGATAAGGTTCATACCCAGACAAATCCATTCAATAGTCATTTAGAAAGAGAGCAAGGAGAAATTTAGTTAGTCTTTAATTAAACTCAAAAAAGAAGGCTGTAAGTCTGCATTTAAGATAGAGAGCAAAGTTCATGCTTTAGAGAAAAAAAAAAAAATAGAGCAAACACATTTTTATGCTGATGTTGAGGGGAAAATTCCTAAATGAATTTCTTCTTTAAGATCATCAGGTGCTATGAAGAAGAAGGGAAGGAATGCTTTTGTGTCCTTTTATTTGTATGGTCCAACTATAAGAATGTCTTGGTGCATATATATAAATATATTTTTCATAATACTCTTAGTTTTTTCCTCTACTGTTCTCTCTGACCACCTCATAAGCAACTGGAAAACTGGTAAATTTATGATATAGCTGTGTGTAGCTGTTTCCTTGAGGGAAAAGTAATTAATAATAGTAACAACTACTTTATAATGTATTAGTAACTAGAAAATGGAATACCATTTAAAATATTCTTATGTGTATTTTTTCAGTCTTTTGTTAGTTACAATTTAATTCTAATGCTTGGAATAGCATCTGTGTGAAAAATGAATAAACAAAATTTCTCTGTTAAGAGACTCAAACTATCCAGTCTGCTTTAGGAAGACATGAAATAGCTCCCCATACAGTTCTTAGTTAACCACAGAGACTCTTCAAACTGAACCAGGAGTTACTGCTTAACAGTAAAGATATATAAAGTGTATGTCAAAATAATATAATCTTATTTTTACTACCCAGTAATTACATTTAGAATAATTAATTATTTTGTTTAGAAGGGACCTCTGTAGTCCATCTGATCCAACCTCCAATGAAAAAAAAAAAGGCTAGCTTTGAAGTTTAGTTCAAACTTGAATTCAAACTAGGTTGCTTAGAGCTTTGGTCATTAGTTTTTGACTGGGTACCTGGTTTCAGAAAGCACAAGAGCCGTCTTTAATTCATGGGAGAAGTATTAATGCGGATTTAAAGTCTCTTTTCCCCTGACTCCTTTCTTGGTCAGAATTCAGAAGTATTGCTGCTTACTCTATCCTCCAGATAAAGTTATAAGAAGCTATCAGGGCACCATTTCTTTTTGCTGAACACAACCACTAAGAGAGTACTTGGAACAATTAGTTGTTATATAGGACTTAAAGGGAGAATTGTTTCTATCTTGGTGGAGGATGCAGTAATGCAATACATATAGAATCACTGAATGGTTTGGGTTGGAATGGACCTTAAAGATCATCTAGTTTCAACCCCTGGGGAATGGACAGGGACACATACTAAACCAGGTTGCTCAAAGCCCCATCCAAACTGACCTTGAACAATTCCAGGGATGGAACATCCACAACTTCTCTGGGCAACATGTTCCAGTGCCTCACCACCTTCATAGTAAAGAATTTCTTCCTTAATGCCATATGGCCTAGCTGCTGTAAGGGGAAACTGTACCCTGGAAATCTCCACACTCTCTTGTAAACCTCAGTGGATTAGCTCCAAACCTAAACTAACTGAGCCCCTGGTCACTTACTGAGTGAGTGACACTTACTGAATGAGTGACTGAGCCCAGCTCAGAGTCTCTTTTCAGCATGCTCACAGCATTCAGAGAAAAGTGACCATCCATGCTCTCCTCAATCCACACATTTACCCTCTAGTGATGAGGAAATGTCTTTCTGGGTTAAGACATTCAGTATCTATTCTAGAAGCAGTTTTTTCCATATATTTATCAGAGATGTAATTTGGGCAAAGAGCACTGACTACCTCCTTGATCTTCTGTGCCTATTTCTGGGGTAGAAATGGATGTTTTATCTTGGCCATGTTGCCCATTGGTAACCCTCTTTCCAGATATCTTATTGCATTGTTCTAATTTTTTTGGTGCTTTTTATCTCCTGTGTTATCTGAATGGCTTCTACTTCCTTATGCATTTAGCTTCCTTTGTAATTTTCAAGTAACACTACACAAAGCTGGTTATCTTCAGAAGTGTCCAAAACATGTATATGAATGGGTCAGTAAGCTGTAATATAAATAACATCTGCTCTCAGTGGGTATTCACAGGATCAGAGCTCTGCAACACTGTTGTCACCTAGCTTATATGAGGAGATCCAGCAAATTTTGCTATGGCTGCTACATAGCACCCTGCTTTGTTCTGTCTGTCCTTTTCTCAGGTACTGCTTGTGATTGTACTTCCAAACACTATTGATTTTTAATTGATACCTCAAAAAGATATACAGCCAAGCACCTCTCAGATTCTTTCTTCAGCTCTTAGCTGATTATGCTACTATATGAGTCATATTTATTTGAAGGGAAAATAGCTAACAGCAGCACATGTTTTCAGATCAAGAGAAGTGTTTATCTTGAACTCCTACTCTCTTATGTGTAAGGAAAATCTGCAATCTGAAAGCTAATATAATTAGTTTACCATGGCAATCTTAGTGAAAACACAGAGTCAAATTGTGCTCTGCAAGAAAATGAACAGTAATAGTTCATACTCCAAACATCTTCAGCAATTTATGATTAAAAGACTACTCATGAACAGGGCAAGGGCTGATAGTTAAACAGAGAAAGTATACTCTTAATGGAGAAAACCTACTATGCCCATAATGAATATGTTTGTTTGTTATATGTAAACTTTCCATACTGCTTCAAAGTATTAAGTGTGCTGAAAAGGGATAAAATAACAATTAGAGAGAAAGAAATAGGACTGAATTTTTTGTTAAACTGAAATAGCTGTACAGATATTTTGCTCAAATTTTATCAGGCTGTAATACAGATGAATGAAGATATTTTTTTCTGCAGTAATAAGCACAGCTACTGATTTCAGATGGCGTCAAGAAGTTCTTCTCAGCAGCAGTTATACCTCCTTATAGGAATCATTGAGGCAAAGCACAAATGAGTGACACAGCTGCAGTTTTGCATTGATCTACAAAGCAGAGCAGTGCAGAACCACCAGAAAACATAGAAAAGACATTTACAACATCTCTGACTACAGTGATACCAAGTAGAAATAAAAAAAAAAGCTATGACAGACTGCAGTGTCCAAAATGCCGATACAAGTAAGTAGGAGCTGTAGAAAACAGGCTATATTGCATTACTGGTGCCTGTTTTGTAAGAAAGATCCTTCTGCACATGGTAAGCAAGCCTATTTACTGCCACTGGATTTAATGTGAATCTTTCAGCAACCTAAGGTGATATCGGCTTCAGCCTTGGAAGTGCAAACAACTTCTTGGATAATGCCAGAGCTGATACTGCTGACTCCTTCCAGCTTTGGGTCCCAGCTGTGCAGTGTTGGGTGCTCCCAGCTTGTTGCTACCTCATTCCTGCACCCAGCACCCAGCAGCCTGCACAGCCTTGACATGCATCAAGATGGATGGAGCATGCTGACTGGCCCTTGGAGGCACTTGGAATGAAAGCAGGAGGAGCAGCACCACATGAGCCCAGATCACAGCTCTGGGCACAGAGGACGTGTGGTCAGAGGAGGATGACAGAGTAGCTCTGAGGAGGATGGCAGAGTAGACAAAGTGTGAGCCAGGACAGTAGAAATCCTAGAAATCCCCACCCCAACCCCTTCTTTTTTCTTTTCTGAAGTATTATTATTTTTTTTAACTAGTTAAAACTGGTATTGTGACTGCTATGCTCATTTCAGCAGATGTAATTTACTTGCCTGTATATTATTTATATGCATATGTGACCTGATTTATGTTTTTGGTATTTTAATTGGTGGGGAAATAAAAGAAAAAGATGTATTCTGACTCTCAATTTCTTATTTACTTATATACTTATTTAGGAATATAATTTTCTTAACATTTTTCTGTTTGCTAAATCTGATAGCCCTGTTATATTATTACTGATGTTGCCTTTCATTACCCAAAAGAAAGACTCAACAAACTTTTTTTTTTTTTTTTTTTCTTGAGTATTGCAGTAAATAAACGAGACTCCTACTATGGAGAATCACTTCAGAGTAACTGTTAGATCTCAGCAAAACTGTTCATTGTTTATTTCTTCAAAAAACAACCAAAAAAACAACCAATCAAACAAGAAAATTCAGCTGGGGCACACATGATCAATAGCGCATGCTTACCACATCACTTCATGTTTGTTGCTTGCTATTATACCTGCCCCAAAGAAGGGTTTTTTCAAACACATCAGCTGGCATATCACAAAACTTATTAATACAGGGGAAGCTCAGTTAATTCAAGAAGCATTGTACCACTTCTGATGAATGTCATGTTCCATGTAGGATGATGTATGCATGGAAAGGGAAGGTACAAGGCTTCACACAGCTCTGGAGGAGCTGGGAATATTCCAGCTGGTTGGACAGACTCTCTAGACATGTGTTTGTTTTTAGAACATTCATATTTCTTTGAAAGTGCTTTCAAATGTATTAATTAATTCCAATACTAATACTTTTATAAGAATAAATTAACTATTTAGTTGCAAATCTATTTTTCATAATTTTCTTTGCCATATCATATCCATATAAATGACCAAAATTTTCATCTGCAATGCCAGTTACTTTGGCTGTTTCTCTGTCAAATAATTTGTCTTTCTCTTTCTACCATATAAAATACAAGAACATTTCTGAAATTGATGTTTCTTTTATTCCTTGATGGGCTATAATTGTCCTAATCAATATTATGTTGGAGTCCATTTGGCCCACAGCATTGTCATTTTTTCAGCAAATGGGAGTCATTTGGTGTCTCATACAAAAATATAAAAGAGATTTATACTTTTTATTCTTGCAGTTAACTCTGCTTGTTCTTTGTGCAGAAAGAAAGTATTAAAAGGTGGTGGTATTTTTTTACCATTTGTCTAGAAAAAAATCAGAAATAAGCTTTCTGTAAAAAAAAAAAAAAAAAAAAAAAAAAAGTGGGATGAGAAGGGAGAAGCTGAAGTTCCTTTAGGGTGGGTGTCTTCAAGAAATTTGTTACTGACTGTCACCCATAAGACAATGGTTAGTCCTCGTAGCTGGAACTAACCCAGGCTTGGGACATGATTCTCGGCTGGCAATAAGTTTACCTGGACCTCAGGTTTAATACCAGTTGATATAATTGCACCACCTAAAAGGCAGGAGCACATTTCATATGCCTTTTTCTCATGGTGTTTCTATTTCTTATTTTGTACAAATTGTAATTGACATATGATTTTTTTTTTAAAGTAAAAAGTTATAAATCTTTTATAATATAAATTATAAATATAAATATATTAAATATAAATATAAATCTTTTTATAATATAATTTTTAAGTAAAAAGTTACACTTGTTACTGAACCTATCAGCTGCTAAAACAGCATAGAAGAGTGTGGTTAAAATATCACAAAATTTCTAAGGTTAACTGTAGGATTCTTCTTATAGCTTTCAATTTTGTTCATCATATTCTGAGGAGAACAATCACCAAATACAGCAAAACTTGCAGATGGCTTTTGGTATATGAAAGGTAATGCAATGATATTTCTTGCCTTCATGAGGAGGCAGAGTGCAGGATATTGGCAGTGAAACCCTGACTGTTTCCACTGTACTTGGAAAATGGGAACATAAGAAAGCTCACAGCTGTGAAATTTAGCCTGATAATCAACTGAGAGGCTACATGACAGAAGTCTGTAAAATCAGTAGCAACTTTAAAAAAGTAAATATGGAGCTATGGCTCACTGTTCTGGTGGATAAGAGGATATTAAATCTATGAAGAGGTGACAAGAACAAAAGAAGGAAAAATAAGTGTTTCTTCAGAGAAAATGTTGCTCTACTATGGAACTCTTTGCCACAGGATGCTGTGGATCATAACATTTATGTGAGTTATGAAAGAAACTGTAGAAATCCTTTGAAGAAAACCCCACTCAGAATGAGATACAGGACATCACCTCTGGCTCTGAACGTTCCTACTTTCCAGGCTGTGAGATTGTTCTGGGGAAATAACACTCCATGTTTATTATTTTCTGTTATTTTTTCCTTGCTATATGCCGTTAATCATAGCTAGGGACAAAATACTGGTCTATAAATCTTCAGTCTCACCTAAAGTGTGAATGTAGAAATCTAGTGAAGATGAGCAGAGTTTAAACACTGCACCTCACTATGTCGCTATGTTTAGGAACACACCCAAGATGCAGATGCCACCATTATTTATATTAATAGGAAATAATTCTAATTTTAAATTTTTAATCCTTAAAATTAGATTACATTACATTAAATCCCAGATCCTTCTCTTGGTTGCCCAAATGTAAAGCCGTCACTGTTTCACAATGTACCTCTGGGACAAATAACAAAGAATGCAATATATAGAACAGTATGCTTTGCACAAAGTTTCTCAGTATCTTCTTTATGTGAAGATAAAAACAGAAAGAAGGACATCTTAAATTGAAGCCTGCATCTCTACATTCATTTTCCTGTTTCAGTTTCTGCATCACTCTGAAGAATTATTTCAGACTGAGAGCTCTCCCATGATGCAGTCACATTTCCCTGAAAAAATTACAGAACCTTTTCCCATTTTGAGCTTTTAAATTTTGTAGTCATACTGAAATATCCTCTGGCATGTCTGTCCTTTCCTCTCTTCTATCAAAGATCTCTGTGTGGCTCTGTCATGTCTGTGAAACTTTTCAAGCCTTTTTCTGCACTTTGTCTGACTTTTTCCACTGCCTATACTCTTCTGCATCTGCAGAAAGCCTTCATTAAATGTCTCCCAGTTCAGTCAGACTCGTTTGCAAGCTAGTGTGTACACAGCAGATTATCTGTGACCCATCTTCCTAGTACAGTGGAAACAGTGAGGGTTTCACTGCCAAGATCCTGCACTCTGCCTCCTCATGGAGGCAAGAAATATCATTGCATTACCTTTCATACACCATATAGTTCTTCTCAATTCTCAGTCATTGCCATGCCACTCCATAATTCATTATCTCTGCCTTTGATTATGTTCTAGTTTTGGATTGGACACAGATCTTTATTCCATCTGAGAAAATGGTTCCTTTCCCCTTTTCCTTTCTCTGTTTTTTTTCGCACTCTGGTGTGTCATATAATCTTCATCAAAATAAATTTCCACAGAGAGTAAAGGCCTTCAAAAGACAATTCTAACTTCTGTTGTAAAATCTGCAGGCAAACCATGTGATAAACTGAATCTTTATGGACTGGAAAGCTAAAAATATGTTGTTAATTTTCTGTCTCTCCCTCCTCCTTTATTTTTTGAGATATTTTTAATGGTCATATAACAGTGCCTCAAAGAACATAAAATTCCACATTTTTGTTTGTTATGCTTCTTTTATCCTCATATCCATTTAAAGCATTTTAGATTTTTTTTATTTTTTTCACCTCTGCTCTGCAAATATAATTTCTGTTAAGAGCAAAGATTTATTTCTGTCTTTCTGGAAGGTGCTTTTTATTTCTGAAGGTGTCTGGTGCCTTCATTGTGCAGGACTGCAGGCATTCTCTGACTTGACTAATTTTTCTCAATTGTTTTAAGGCTTGGTCCACAGTAGAAATCCAGTACTTTAGTGTACCCTTAAGCAAATGAAGACAAAATTATGTTTCATGTCCATGGAAAGGACCCATCATGAGCTGATATGGTTGGTCTATGTCTAGGGACATAAGTGAAATCTGCTCACATTAGACTTGAGGATGTTTTATTATTATTATTTTTCCTTGACAATTATATTGTGTTCCTTTAAGAAGACACAAACTGTGTTAGGTCATCCTTCATGGAAGGAGGAAGAAATTGTTTTGTCCCTGAACTTACTTACCTGGAGAAGACTGGAGAGACTCCTGAGGAAGACCACAGAATCACAGCATGCTGTGGGGGCTTGGTTCTCATATCAAGAGAGAACATTTTGAGAGCAGCATGGATCTATCTGCTGGGGCACTGAAAACAATGACATCACAAGCTTGGGAAGAGTTGTAGCTTGTAAATACTCTTCGCCTAGTATTTTATTTTATTTATTCTATTTTTATTTATTTTATTATTTTATTTTTTATTTTTTACTTTGGTTCCACTTCTTGAATAATGGATCTGATTCTACAGTTACACTTTGCTCTTGACCCACCTTTTGGTCTCTCTGCTATGCAGCCTGGTAAACAGGTAGTACCACCCAACATATGATGCTTCTTCAGACATAGGGATGATTCTGTTTGGCATAAAGTCAGTTATATGTTACACATTTATGAGCTGTGTAAACACATAATTTGATCTGGAAACCACTGGCTAGCAGCAGAAAGGTGGTTTAAAAATAGAAAACTAGTGAATCTTAGGGCCAGCTAACATCTGAGTTCATGCACAACATCTTTTTTTTTCATAGGAATTGTGGCTAAAAAGCATCCTGAGATTCTGAAAGGCTTGTGTATGTATTGTGATACCTGTGACTTTCATGTTTTCTACCTTCAGAATTTCCTGTTTCATGCTGGTAAGAGGAGTCACTTTCACAAAACCTTTGAAACTAGACCTGCCATTAAATTCAAGGGGATTGAATTAAGCATAAGTCTTGGCACGTGTTTAATAGTTCTAAGATCAGAGAAAGTCTGTCCTTTACAAATCATGTTTCAGAAGGGTTCATTTTTTTCTCCTTCCTGCTTCTCTAAATAGCTGATGTCAATCAGACCAATGCACACCTAAGTGTGCACCAAAGCTACAAAATATATCTCTTTCAAAGGAGAACCAGAATACTGTGGTTCTGTCTATATGTGTTTAAATACTAATGCTGATGCAGCAGTCTTTCTCTATATTTTATCTAAGATGAAGCTTTTACTATTCTTATCTTTTCAGACAGGCTTTTTTTTTTTTTTTTTGTCACTGAATGGAAACAGAATAAAGCAAGACTACTAAAAGGTTCTAAGAGATGTGTGTCAGATGTTCAAAAGTGTTCTTGCAAATTCAGTTAGGGTTTTTGAGGGGTATTGTGCAAACTATAAAGGTTACAGGCAAAGGAAAGGCTGACTAGGCAAATGAAAAGCTTTGGAAAAGAAAGACAAAGGTAGTGAAGGAAAGGGAGGGAAAAGGTGGATAGCAAAACCATTAGAGCACAAGTCAAAGTAATGTCAAGTGAGGGCATAGTTTCATTTTCATAGAAATTATGTTCTGAGAGAGATTCCAAGCAGAGCTTCACATAATTTGTTTTGAGAGGAACCCATAGCAAAATTCCTAGACATTTTTGTACTGTCACTTTATGAAAGAAAGATTTTAATACTTAGTACACATTCCCAAGCAAGTCCTTCTATCTTTTACTCATAACTGTTGTACTTGAAGACTGTCTTTTGTGCCAAAACATTGTCTGTATAATCTTTAGAAGAACAAAAAAGTACCATCTATAGTTAAATTGCAGAGAATTATTTTTCCATTAAGTGATAATGTTGACTGTCATTTTTAAGGATGAGAGGATAAAACTAGAGATGAAAACAAGTGCTTTATAGCAAAGAGCAGGTGGAGGGGAAGTGCCACTCTTCATCTGTTGAAAATCACCCATTTCTCATTTTCCTGGATTTGCAAACATCAAGTGAGTCAGTAGTCCAAGACTGAACTTCTGGCCTTAACTTTCAGGTCATTTGTTTACTTGATGGAGTCAGGAAGGAGAAAAGAATGTTGGCAAGTATTAATAAGAGATAAAAAAAAAAAAAAAAAAAAAAAACAAACAAAAAAAAACTTTTAAAAGCTGCTAAAAGGTCTTAAATGTTAAAAGAATCCTACCAGAAGTGGATTAGTATGCAGAGAGCTGTCAGAAAGTTCAATGCATTCTGAAATTTTGCTGGCCCCTCAGCACTGCTTAGATAGTGCTCAACAGAGCAAGCATATGTTTTTGTGATAGCTTACCATGACCTCTGCAGTTAAGATTATCTGTCTATTCCTAGTTTAAGGAAACTCATCATGTTTAAAAGGTAATCAGACTTATTTTAGGGGGAGGAAGTATTTGCTGCCTGGCAATGAAAACCATTTTTATTCTAAGTTTGAATGCAAATGCATCAATCATATTAAAAGACTAACAGCAAAATATTTTGCTGCTACCATGAATCACAGCAATTTGTTTTACAGTATTGTACTTTGTAAATTAAATAATAATAATAATAATAATAATAAAATTAATGACAGGCAGAGGCTGAATTTTGCATATTTGCATTCAACCAGAGAGAAATCCATTTCAAATTGCCAATATTAAGAGTATGAATAAACTTTAATATACATTGATAATTTTATTTTGCAACATATCTCAGTGCAGTGTTGGAGCTCTTTGTGTGCATAGAAAAACGATGAAAGAAATTCACTGTGTGTACATTGAATAATACAATGAAATATTATGCAGCTTCAGTTTACATTACAGTTCTGTGAAAAATAGCAATTCTGTATTCTCATTTCAATGGTACCCATATTTCCTCTTTCTGTGTTACTATCTTAACCATATCTCTTGACTTCATTTTCCTGCCATTAATGGCTAACCACTGACAAAACTCAATCTGAAAGTGTCATAATGCTATATTATTATCAATGTGAAAACTGGCTATCACCACTTTCTATAAGGACCATTTTAGGAATTAATCAAGACTATTCTTGTCCATCAGATGCATTTACTCACAGGAAAAGTAATTCCTGTCTTTGATTATATATTCTATATAGAGCATGGAGTTGGACATCAAAACGAAAAAAGTTCTGAAAGCATATTTAATGTCAAAGGTAACTTTCTAACCCAACCAGTGATGTACTGAAATTCCACTCACCCTTTCTTTTGTCTTGACAGCATAGGAAAGCTGAGAAATCAAGTGACTTTTCCCTAAAACTAATAAACTACAATTTGACAGGTATTGCATTTTCTAATATCCAATCCAATACGTATTATATCATTGTCTGGAAATAGAACCTTTAAGACACAGACCTCCAAGCAACCAAGTCCAATGAGCCAAAGGGGAAAAAGAAAAAATTAGAAATGGAACACGACACATGAAGATGGGTCAAGAGAGGTTCAGGCTACATATTATGAAAAAGTTCTTCACCGAGAGGGTGGACAGGCACTCCAGGGATGTGGTCACAGCACCATGCCTGCTGGATTTTGAGAAGGATTTGGACAACACTCTCAGACATATGGTTTGATTTTTGGGTAGTCCTGTGTGAAGTCAGGAGTTCGATTGGATGATCCTTCCTACTCAGGATATTCTGATTCTATAATACGATAACTGAACATTTGACAGGGGGTAAAAAATGTGGACTATTCTTGCTACATTCTGTAAAATCCATTTGTTTTCCAACTTCCTCAGTTTTATGCTACAGAAAAGTAGCAAACCAAAGTTTTGTGATCATGAATATTTCTGAAGTGATTAAAATGAATGAGAGAGAAAATGAAACATAAGGAGAAGAAGGTATCGGAACTTAGATGCTATTATAAAGATTTATTTTTATGGATTAGACTGACAAGCTTGGAGGGAAAGGGGAAAGTTTGCTGATAAAAATCAGCAAGCATTCTGTTTTCTGTTTTTTAAATATTATTTAAATATTATTTATTTGAACATTATTTAAACATTATTATTTATATTTCTGGTTTTAAACAAAAAAAAATGTTTTTTAAACATTCAATTATCAGCAAACATTATTTGCTGATAAAAATGTTTGAAGCATTTTACAGCTGTCCCAAGAGTATTTACATTTCACATAAATTAATATGTGCTGATGTCAAATAACTATAATTTTATCATTTGTATTTTTTTATACAGCAAATAGCAAAGAAAGCAAATTTCATTCTACACTCATTTAAGATGACAAAGCAAAGGGTTTTCAGGTAAGGATATGTAGAACCAACAGCAGCAAAAATACTGGAATAGTTATTGTAAAGGCTATTTGACAGGTAGTGATGTTACCAGTCACATAGGACAATTTCGGGGAGAGAGCCCAGAAGGGGAAGATGACAGAAGGTGATGATTTAGGAAAAGGTTGAAAAAAAATATGCAGCCTATAAAGTTTAGAGCTAGCAAGGAGAAATAATAATAATAATTATTAATTATTTTAGTAATAATAAAAAAGATCACAGATATTATAATTAGCCTTGGGTTAGAGGGACTGGGGTAGAAATTAAAAAGATTACGGAAGTAAAGAAGTGTGTAGACAGGCTAACAGTCTAAATGTTGTGAGTATTTGGTGGTAAGGGGGTCTGGAAGAGGTAGAAATGTTCTATATGTGGTCTAAGTGTGTCAACAAAGACAAACTGTACATACGTGCAGAATCTAAATGAGATTATCTTTGACCATTGAAAGCAAAGAAATGGAACTTGTGTGACTTGAAAAGATTGTGGATAAAGCTGAACTTGATGGCAACCAGGCAGGAATTTCAAAGTAAACCAAGGAGAACAACAACAACAACAACAACAAAGCTCAGAGGAACAGAGAGTTCATGCCAATTGATGGTGGAAGATCTCATTGCTGACAAAATGATTTTGTGGTACACAGCACAGGAGAAGTATTTGCTGCAAATATAGATGTGCAGGTCAGCAACAGCTGAAGAAAGATGAAATGAAATTTCTGAAATCTGTGAAGAGATAAAATGACTGGGGAGGATAGGTGACGTTAAGATGAGAAGACAAGATAATGAAGCAGAAAGGGAGTTGAAAGTTAAGTAGTAGTACTATTACAGCAGTACAGGAAAAAAAAAAAAAGGAAAAAAACAGTGTAAATGCAAAAGCAAAATATGGAAAATTAAGTGGCAAAAAGATATTTGAAAGGAATGGTATTTATCAGTGATTCATGATAAATTATCAGCTATCAGATGACAATCAGAAAATGTCAGGAACAAAGAATAATGGTTAAAAACAAAGTAGAAGCTAATTGCTGGTATCCAATAATGTCAATCAATTGCTTAGAAAAGACAAGCAGTTGAAGTGAAATAACAGTTGCTTAATTGCAATGGATAAAAGGAGGTGGTCTCTAGTGGCAAAGCAAAGCAGATGGAAAATGGGAGTAATAATATAAACTGATAAATCCTAGTTCTACTAAACTGGATCAGGTAAAGTGGCATAACAGGGAGAGGAATGACTGCAAAGTAAGATGAGTAAGTTAAATATCTGAATAAATATAGATGAAGAAGTTACTAAAGCTGTAGTTTAAACACAAAATCTACATTGTCAAAATACTTCTAGTGAAGTGCTGATCTACAATAAATTTAAATCTATAAATATTTAATTATAATTTGTTGTAGGTATCAGAAGAGTACAGATGTACAGATCAGACTGAAAATTACTGCTCTCTGAGGAAGGATTGGAAAACAAAACACAGTCCTAAAATCCTTAGTCTTAGCTGTAAATGAAAATATGTGCAATGCTTGGGAACAACTATTACAAAGACAGTAGTCCTGACATAAAAAAAAAAAAAAAAAAAAAAAGCAGTTTCTGGTACTGAAGAAATAAATGTGCAAGAAATTAAAGCAAGATGAGGCAAAAATGCTAGGAAGATGTAGATCCAAGTAAGCCTAATGTCATAAGGCATATTCTCACAGTAACAGTTTCTAGAGTTCTCTGCCTTTATTCAAATAAGACATTTGGACATGAGCCATGGGATGATGTTAGCCTGTTGCAGTGATGTGTCTAATTCCAGTCTATCTTCTGTCTACAGGCAACAGCGGAAGCAAACCTGTCAGCTGTGAGAATTCTTTGATTTCCACTGTGGTTAGCTCTAAACATGAGGACAGAGAAAAAGTGGTTTGAACAAATAGAATAATTCTAGCTGGTGGATTTTCAAACTCTTACTTGAAGTTGCTATATTTCCTCTTTACACTTCATGTGTTGCAATCTTTCATAAAATAGATTGTGTTTTCTTTTCAATATTTGTCTTAAAGATCACTCACTGAAATTGGTGAAGAAATAAGATGGTGATATAAAAACACTGAGAAAATGTTACTCAGACTACGTGGTATTTGCCACTTAATGGAATTTAGCTTAGGTATCTGATGTTGGGTTACCTGGGGGGAAAAAAAAATCTGATACCCTTAACTTCATGTTAACCCTTGTTAGTACCACATAGTAGAGCACAACTATATACCATCATTGTGTCACAGCTGTCATGGTTTCTAAATAAGATCATGTCTGAATTTCTCCCTGACAGTGTTAAATATAGAGTTAGGGTCTAATATTCTTATCTATCTACTATCCTCTTCCCTTAAATGTTGTATAAACGTAAATGTGAATGGGAGTTTGTCCAACTGGTTCAATAAAATAACTGTAAAGAGATTTAAACACTTTAAGTTACAAAAAG
Organism: Heteronetta atricapilla; assembly: GCA_011075105.1. NCBI lineage: Eukaryota > Metazoa > Chordata > Aves > Anseriformes > Anatidae > Heteronetta > Heteronetta atricapilla. Next base: position 84,478,867 of record CM021732.1, read on the forward strand.
TATAACATTCATCTTTTAAATTAAAGAAGGTAACAAAAGCACGATGTGTCAGCTTGTTTAAATTATTCTTACTGCAGTTTGGAATATTTTTATGAATAATATATTAACACTTAAAGCAAGTGAGGATTAGGCTGCACCTTTATACCTTTATAAGGTATAAAAGTATAAATGTAAACTGAATGCTACAAAAACAGACTGTTCACTTTATTGTCATTAATGGTGTCTATGCTCTCAAAGAAGCAAATGTATGAACTTTCCAAGTGAATCTATCCACTATGAAGAAAGATATCGAATAGTTAACAATAGATATCAAAGCAATATCAGTACAGAAACAGTTGCTCATATCTGTGAGGTTAGCTTTATCAGACTGGCAAGAGCAATGCAGCTCACCAATGGAAGAAACAGACTTCAGACAGGAACTGACATAGGAGTTTATAATGCAAAACAGACTTTCACAGACTTTACAAACTTCCGTTATCAGGGAAATGCATTATTATTATGGTTGTTATTATTATTATTATTATTAACCTTTACTTCTGTAGAAGTTCAGTATAGTTTTGTGTGTCTAATTAAGCCTTGCCAGAAGAAAATGTTCCACTGCACTCATTCTTCCCTATGGGAGAGAGGTTGAAAAAGCAAACATATGGCACATTTTAATTACATTCCTTCAGACTTTATTCAGGAAGTGCTTTAATAAGAAAACTATGAGAAAAAAAATATGGAACAGAATACACTTAATAGAAGTATTAATATCCTGAAAGTATAATTTATGCTTAAAATGTTAAAAATAAACCTTTTAAATTAGGAGACCCACTGCTATAAAAATAAAATGTTATTTCAAACACAGATGATGAGTTAAAGAGATTGTATTATGAAAGAAATCTTGATAGAAAACATGTTTTTCCATTAATTCCTACCATATTGAAAGTACTATATGATGATCACTTATCCTGCCTTCCCATGAATTTCTTCCTTTGATGCCAAAACAATCAAAATATGGACATTGGAATGAAAAGAAAGTATTTTAAAACACTGTTTTGAAAGCATATATTGGATTATAATTTCTGTGAAGATAGAAAGAGCTTCAAGGACACTGCTTAGAACAGGCCTACAAAGCATACAGAGTACAAGTTTGATATTTGGAAGTCAGACAGACTTTTCTTGGGAAAGGTGATGTTAAGATACTCTGGCCTTCTGAATTCCTAAGCTGGTGCCCAATTAAAAAAAAAAAAAAAAATCAATATGGGTTAGACCAACTAATTAGGCTAGCTATAAGCTTCAATTCTCTGTAGTAGTATATTAACACTCTGCCTTCTCTTCTGCACTTATCACATGGCAGAGATTTTTGATAATTACTAAATTAATACAAATTTTTATATTTGGAAATAATATCCATTAGAACACTTTTTAATCATAAACTAAAAATATTACTACAGCCATAGTGTCAAATCCCTGTACAATAGGCATGAGTTACAAATATTTCAACCTTGTTCCTCTTGAATCCCATAATAGCTTATCTCAAGTATCTAGGGGCAAACCGGAGTCCCAAGGGAAGCAAAACATTCATTAAGTAACAAAGTTTCCATGAAATAAACTAACCAAACAGAACTTATATTTCTTTCCACATCTTTGATTAGTGTGATTCTAAAAGTTCCCTTAAACTTCTTAAAAAAGTGCAATGTTTTAAAAAGACAAAGTTAACAAATACAGTGTTACATGGTAATTTTGTGCAAGTATCATGATGTTGTCATGAATCCCTTTTGACTACCAGCTCCAATTTTCTATATGTGGCTCCATGAATGGAAACAGGAAGATGTTTGCTTCCTATTTTGTTTTCTGAAAAAAATCTGACCCAGTTACAGATAGAAAGATGTATGGAGAAAGTGCATTATTTCTATGCACGAATTCTAATCCTTTGGGAAATCCTTTCTTTTTAAGTAAAAGCCAAAACCAGTGGAACAATTTTGAAATAGGTACAAGACAATTATTGAAAAAAAAAAAACCCACTGTGTTACATAGCATGTTACTTTCTTCTACCATCTTCTTTAAAATCATGTTTTCTACATGCTTTTCCATAACTAGCAGAGAAATAAGTTAATATGAGGAACTCTCAGATATATTCCTGATTGCTGCTGCCACCTTCTAAAGTTAATATATATATATATATATATATATATATATATATATATATTTAACAAATGTTAACACAAATCCCAAAGAAGAAACTAAAGGACATTTTTAGACCTTGCTAAAATTGGGGCAAGAGAGTGATAGACTTGGAGCATGTAGGAGTATTTATCAGAGAATTTTTCAGAGCTTCCTGTTTTCGGTATACAAAAATAGAACTTGAAATTAAGTGTTTCGTGGTGAACCTATAGCCTCTTCTGAAAAATAAGATATACTTAGTCTAATACACACTAATCATTAAACATTTTCCTCTCCAAAAGCTGAGTCACACCTCATGTGAAGGACAACAGCACCAGGCTGATGGGGGAAAAATAAATAAATAAATCAAGTTTGGTGATAGTGTGGTCTGTTGTTGACATGGAAAAGTTGAAATGGAACACAAATAACAGCTGCTTGAATGAAAAGAGGTTTTGAAAGTCTGTTATCTACTAGATTATTTGTGTATGTGTGTGTGTTTATTTGTTTGTTTGTGTTTTTGTTGTTGCTGTAGTTCAAACTTTTCCAAAGCTACTTATGCCAGTGTCAGAATCATAAGCCTATTCTTCTTCCTTTTGGCATAAGGCTGCCTGGACCTAGGGTCAACACAGGGAACATGGCTGCCTGGCCTGGAGAAGCCTCAGGGGAGGCCTGGCCTGTTTCTCCTTCACTCAGGAGCTGCTTTTAAGCTCAGACTTTTGCCCTTGTTCTCTGCCTGAGATACGCTGCAGCCATACCTGTATCTTGCCAGTTGTCTCAGCAAGCCAGGTCTGACTCTGTCCTTGCTGCTCCCCAACAGACCTCTGGCTTCTTCATGGTCATCATGCCTTTGATCCATAACAGTTTTTTCATGGGCTTTTCCAAGGATATAATCACTATATTGAATATTAGATGTGAGGAATAATTTAGTAGACAGGGCACTGCATAGTCTGAGAGACTGAATCTAGAGTCCTAAATGAAAACATTTTTTATTTACATGAACCTATTAAAATGTATGAAATGTCCAAGAAAAAAAAAAAAAAAAAAAGAAAATTCAGAAGAGCATGGACTTTGTGAATAGGGTAGAACAGAGTAAAATTTAGATCTAATATTGTTGTGTCTGCTTCTTGGTAAGTGTACTAATACAACCATAGTGCTGACATGAAAATAGAATAGCATTGCTAATGGCAGGGGAACAAGTTTGGTCTCACCCACTCTTGGGCTTGAACATCTTCCAGTGTAGTCTTGATTATAAGCACTGAGGAAGGTTCCCTTTCTTTCTTTTTCCTTCTTTTTTCTTTTTTTTTCTTTTTTTTTCTTTGTTTTGGTAAAAGGTAAGGCATGTCACAGGGAATTTCCCTTTAATTCAGTCCTTTAGTAGGTCAGGGAGGAGTAAAATTCGCTTTCTTTCTTTGGGCAGGGACATATAAAGCCAAATCACAGACTCCTCTAGGAAGAAGCCCTAATCCCAAAGCTATGGACAACATTAGGATTCTGTTTCTCTCTGTTCATTTGATTGAGGTTGCTCCAGTCTGTAGAAAGCAATTCAGATTTATGAAGAAAAGGTCATCAGACAAATGATTAAATTTCAGTAGAAATTGCCTGAGAATATTCTTACCAGGAATGGTGAAATCCACAGTCCCAGTCCTACTGTAAAATCTGTAAATATATCGGGCCATATTGTTGTTAGGGTGGGCACTCTGAGGAGAGTTGGCAATGTGCAGGGCTTGTTTTCTGAGTTGAAAAACATAGACATTGATGTCAGCAGCTGGTGTGCTTAAGAAGTTTAGGTGCCTCAAGTGCTAGATAAGATTAACTACAGGATGCTCCAAAGATTTGCATCTTGAATGTTTAAACCATGGTTAGATACCATTTAAGGTATCAGAATCCTACTCTGGAGATGGACCTATGTTATTGGTACCACTAAACCAGTCAGTATCTTTCCCAAATACATCAGTGTATACAGCATTATAGGGAATACATGTTGAGATGCAGTTCCAGTTCTGCAGAAACTGTGGACTAAAGTCCCTGCCTGTCCCAGAAGCAAGACGCTGCCACACAACTGGTTTCTAGTATCTTAAAGCTCTGAAAGATGTACTATCTGCAGATAATTTTGCCTTTCAATTCGATCACCTGTGAGATCTGACTCCAATGTCAGAAAGTGTTCCATCTCACTAAGACCTATGGTCCAGGAGTCTCTGAAAAAGAAGCAAAGTTCTGTTTGACTGATCTCTTGCTGTCATAAAAAGCCCAGACTTTCAAGACTTCCTGTTTCAGTGAGTTTACTGGGAGCTCCTGAAGGCTTTCTGAATGGAACTGGCATTCTGATGGGGACAGACATACAAAGTCATTTTGTTGCAAGGACTAAAAACTCTACAGAAGTGAAATGAGAAATCCTTTCTGACCCCTAGAAGATTTACTTTCAGTCTCTCTGAGGCTTGGCCATCAGTTTCCAGCTCTCCTCTTTAAACTGCAGAGCTTCTTGCTCACTGCAGTCTTCAAACCAGAAGCTTCTCTCCCTTCAAAATGCTTTTACATCCCTTGGGAAATAACCACCTCCCTTTGCCTCCAGAGTGGTCTATCTCACCCAGTCACTCTCCTTAAAGAAATGCTACTCAGAAATTGAGCAGAAAAAAAAAAATAAAAAAAAAACATTAAGAGATGTTGTTCCCTTTGTCAGTCAATGGGTCAAGGTTGGAACAGAAAATAGTAAAGTAGGTATGGAAAAATGGGTGTAGAAGGAAATGTTTGAGATTTACCTGAGAAGCCAGAAATATTCACCCCACAGTTCTACAACTAACACACAATGTTGTGGTCTTAGAAGAAAGATTCTAACAAAATTGCTACTATATCTCTTGACAGTTGAAAAAGAAGATGAAAAAAAAAAAATGAGTAAAACAACTACAGGACCATTAGTATAATTTCAACATGGTGAAAAATGGTAAGAATAAATTTTGGAGAAAAGTATAACCTAAATCATGAAAGTGAAGAGAAAATGGAGGTATTTTGCTAAAGGTACAGTATACAAGATACTCTAATAACTTCTTATCTTGCAATAACTATTTTTCTAGACTAAGAAAAACAGATTTAAATCAAAGGGAAATACTTGCACAAAACAAATGGGTAGCCTTATTAAACTTAACCTGTAACATAGATGAACTTTTATTTTGCTAACAGCCAAAGATCAGGATAGGAATTTTAAACTTTAATCCTGTTCCCTGTTTTTCCTGTAGAGGTTCTTAAATATATCTTACCTGGTTATTTCAGTTAACAAACCTACCTGAGCAATCAGAACATGGAAATAATGTAGAATTTCAGAAGCTCCTTTACAAATAACATTTTGAATTGTTCATGCTTTTCATGAACTGAAAACTCTATTGGTAACTTATTATTATTGCTAAACTTTCTGAGAACTTTGAACATCCCCAATAAATAAGGAATCTAGTGGGCAAACAGAAGCACTGATATCAGTAACTGAAAATATCATTTGGCAGAGAGTCACCTCAGCTTGTCAAAAGGCATAAAATAAATATTTCTTTCTATAAATAAAGGCCAAATTGTTTCTATACATTGCTGTAGTCTTTGTAGTGAGTAATTAAACTGTATGAATGGAATTTTATGCTAATTTAGAATATACAGGCCATGTGATACCTCTGTGCATTTGAGGAATCTGAAGAGAGGTAGAAGAGGGAAAACTGTTTTTATGGTTTCCCTTGGTAATTATTACTTGTTTAGTTTCTAACTTCACCCTTAAAATTATAGAGCTCCATCTGTCAGCTCTTGGTAGGGTGCTAGGCACACTCATACCTCCTCAGACTTAGAAATCGCAAAGAAGAAAACGTCAAGTGATCAGCAATGTGTTTAAACAAACAGAAAATACATATTAGAAAAACAACAATAAAACAAAAAATCAAAACCAAAACAAATAAAGAAACATACCTTTAGGTATGTAAAACCCACTAAAAGTAGCTTGTTATCTGAATTAAGCTGTTAAATCACTTTTTAGTATTTTTTTTTTCTGCCTTCAGCAGATACTAAATTTGCAGTGAAAACACTACCATATTAAGAGATATAAATATCTATTTGCTATATTACAGACAAAAATCAGGCCCATCATTGTAGTGATCCTGAGTATATTAAAATACCTGAATATTAAAATACAAGTTTTCCAAGATTACAAGACTACAGAATTATTTATGTGGAAGAGACATCATGAATTTAGAGAAAAAGTCACACAATGCTCTACTTGCTTACTTTGAATTGTAGACTGTATCACATTCCAGCCCTTAATAAGTATCAGAGCCCTGGTCTCTGTGCCTACTTAACATATAAGCCGAGATGAAATCATCTGAGAAAGAAGAAATATCTCCATTGACATCAGTAGGCTCTGGGTCATGTTCAGATGCATCATTTCTTGTATGAGCAACATTAAGGTAGAACCATATTCTTCTGTTCACTATCAATAAGCATGTCAGACATCCCCTAGATGCACAGCATAATGCTAGCTACTGTGTCACAGAGCATAAAACATGTCTGAGCATCCAACAGTGTTTCTCATCTTATATTGCTCCTCCTAGGGTGCTCTGCTTTTAATATTTCACTGGAGGCCTGCAAATCTACCTCTCTGATAGTGTTGGACCATTCTAGATTTGGTATAAATATTTGGATTCTCAAATATCTTTTTTACAAAATGGCTAAAAGCATCAAAATAGGATTTCTAAGCTATACCACTTATTGCTTGAACATTAGATTTCTAATTGATGGTACTGAGGGATGTTCTCCCAGATATTGTCAACAAACTATAATGTCGTAGCACCAGGAACAAAAATAGGCCTATTGATTTACAGAGAAGATTTAACTTGGGACTAGCATTGTGAATCACCACATCTTCACTAACATTAACATTATACTTAAACTACTAGCATAGGTTCTGTATTATTAAATTGTTTATAAATTTAATATTAACTATGTTTGACAAGCTAAGCAGATCTCATCTCCACCATGCTCCTAGGGACAATTAAATTAAAAAATGCAGGGAAACATTCTGAAGATTTTAGCTCAGTGTTGCAAAACAAAGCACTGTGATAAAATAAGAAAAACACTTTTACCTTGGAGATAGAAATAAAAGATCTCAGCAAAGAGAAATCAATGTCCCCCCTTCAAACACGTTAGTACATAGGTTTGATTTATTTGTATTACAACTAACTACACTTGTAAGATTCTCTGACCATTTTATCCTGGTCTTCATTTTTTCCAGAATCATCTCTGCTGAAAGATATAATTGGAGATAGATATGTGGAATTCATTGTCAAAGGATGTTGGAGATGCTGGAGTTTTCCCTCGATTCCAAGGACAAGTTCACAGAGTAAAAATCTATATGGTATTGTTTATTGCAAAGAAGTTTCACCTGGCACTGGAAATCCTTTATCTTAAAATATCTATCAGCTAAGATCTTATTAGGGCTAATATGGTTTCTCTATTCCTATTTTTCTCTAAGCACTGTCCTGTGGAAATTGCTGAAGATAATATGTAGATGTGGATCTCTAAACACATTCTCACTAAACACATACAGTTGGTCAGTTACAATAATAAGTGTTTCCATCAGTGACAGATTGGTTATGGAAAATTTCTGACTCTTCCTCTTCCACTCCTTCCTCCCAGTGAATATGGAAGAAACCTGTTGTAGTAGAGGGAACTATAATATTTATTTATTTATATTTTTCAAATTGATATCCACTTCTGCTTTCAAGGAAAATCAGACCTCCATTGAATCCACTAAGTGACCTACTATGATTCTGTTATTCATGCTAGAATGCATTTATACCAAGGAGGTGGGAGGTTTATAAATAACACTAAGAAGTACATTGCCTTGCTGAGCTTACACATTCTTGAAGTAGCATTTAACTCAAAGCTTGTCTGATTCAAATGAGCATTTATTTCCTGTGTATTCAGCCTTCTAACAGGCTGTAAATCTTAGAGTTTGTGTATGTGAATATATGTGTGTGACTTATCCCTCAGGTAAAAATTAATCTAACAAATTAATTTAAATTAATGCAAAGAGAAGCACCTTGTTGAAAATAAAGTATTCAGTCTGGGCATCATTGTTCTCAATAGATTAAAAAACAAACAAACAAACATAAAATTTCTAAAAACATCTTGTAGCTTAATGTTTTTCTTTCACTACTGTTTACTTTGGGCTTGTTTGATACATTCAAAAAAGTATTTTGAACCTAGTAAGTATCATCCAAAAATGTAATTATATCATTATAGTTGTTATATGTGTATGCTCCAAGCCAGACATTTTACCACTGAATTCTGTATGTTTTCCTTTAATGATTTTTGTATTAGTCCAGAAAATGTATAATTTTCTTAATTCTGCTTCCTTCCCCTAAAAGATACTGAGTAAGAAGGCTGCTATTTAAAAAAAAAAAAAAAAAAAAAAAAAAAAAAGTTTGAAATGAATACTAATGGTTATATAATCTAAAGTAAAGACATCATTTTGTCCCTAAAGTCCCTAAGGAAAAACATGCAAATTCTATAAACTTATTACAAGTAATATCCTTAGGATGAGCTTCAGTATTCTCTACTAGGCACTAATATTGGACAACATGAAAATGTTTTCCATTCTATGATATCAAGCTTGATGAATAGTTGAATGGAAAGAGTCTCTCTTCTCCACAGATTGCTGACTTGCTTTTATGATTGTCTATGCCTGAGAACTGCTAAAAGGGCACAAAAGACTATTTAAAAGCCAAGTCTAATACACAAATCCTCAGGAGACATTGCCCAACTGGAAGCAACTTGACATTTGACATGTTATTTGGACTGAAATATTGGTTATTTTTATATATATTAAGATCAGGCTGCAATTACTTAGAAATTATGCAACAAACTTGTGCATACCAGCAAAGAAGACAAGAATAGAACTTTTATTTAGGCCTGTGACTAGAAAATGAGACCTTTTCTTAGATTACTCCTTTTTTTTTTTTTTTTATTCTTTATTTAACAAGATAACTGAAGTAAAAATATCTGACACTATAGGCTTATATCCGTTTGGAGTCAAAATTAGTTTATAAAGTCTGCTTTATTCTTTTTTAAAGTAGACATTGTAAATATAAACATTTTAAATATAAATTATGATACAAAACACAAGCACTTCTAACATAACTTGAAAAATCTTTCTTCAGCAGTTCTCAGTTTTCATCCCAGTGTAACATAAAAGCAACAGCTTTGCTTCTGAGAGACAAATATACACAAATAAGATAATGATAAATTAGGAAAATTGAGAAATATCTATTTTTCTTCTCATTACAGCACTAAAATCCGGACTGTTGATTTAGAATGTGAAAAGATTAAAAATGATTACCTAAACAGAACCAATGGAAATAAGAGAAGACATCTGGGACATTCTTATTTATTATTTGTTGAGCAGTTCTTTCCAACCTAACATATGAGGACACTGTCAAAGAGGATGATCCAAAATACGTCTTGTTTTTGTTCATCTTCCAGTGAAATAGATGTCATTTTTTTCCCCCTTGTTTCACACTCATGCTTCTGATTAGATGTTAGCCTTGATATATGTATGTCATCTGGTTTACATACACTGTGATGTACACGAAGAACTCTATCTGTAATTTGCCATAGTTAGTCATAATGTAGAACACACCAGCTTGAAATCGCTTCCATTTGGCAATGTGCATTTTATCAGTTAAAGCATTTAGGAATGGTTACCAGAAATACTGATTCCATTTCTCCAGAACAATAACTTCCGTTGTCTATGCAATCATTTGGCTAATATATTATGCATTTCTGTACTTTGAAAGTGCCATACTATCATTACATTTTCCTTTTTTGTTTCTGTATGAACTAACATATTTCTTCCATTTCGAATTCTTCTTTTAGTTCTTATTTCTTCATTCTAATTCTGGATTCTAAATTTGTTACTCTGCAGGATTCAAAAATGCTATGTAAGGGTCTACACAGATCTGAAAAGTTAGCCAGAACAAAATATGAAATGTTTCTTTTATATTTTAGTAACACTCAAAAATATTAGCTACTAAAATTTATCTGTAATATACAAGTGGCAGTTCAAGCTGTTAAGCCTCCTTTTTGTCACAGTATTTTATTTTTTCTCTGTCTTCTCTGCTGATTTTTTTAGTGAAATCTTACAGGACCAAAGGAGCTGCAGTTTGTCACCTGGGATACAGTGCTTTAGTTGCTAAAACCTGAAAAGTCAAGCTGAATTCAGGCATCTACAGTTCAATATGTTAATGATAGTCTTAAAATATAAGTAGTTCGTCTGGCTGTTATAGACGGTTAAAATGGAGGAAGGGAACAGGTTTGTCAGAAGGATGTCTCCAAAGCAAGTGAAAGAAATGTCACTCAGAACATGCACATTCACCACCTCTAGTATTATTTTTCGTTCTGATTATCAAATGATGCCCTAGTCAGCAATGAACCTGTTTTAGTATAAGACATTGGGCATGCAACGATGAAAGCAAGAATAATTGCAGCACCTTACTCCATGGTAAGCAACTAAAGTCACTTCCAGAAGAACTGGAAGATATGGAATAAGAAAGACAGAATGAGCATTAGGTGGCTGCAAATCAAATCAGCCTGGAGTTTTAGTCTGTGATTTTATCAGAGATAAATGTTTCGTTAATCAGTAACTGCTCAAGAAGAGTGGAGTCATCAATGGAACATAATAAAGGTGATGACTTCATCTCTCCAAAGGATTTTAGCAAGGATTTGTTTCAATTTGTTGCTATCAAAATGGTGATATAAGTCAACAGTGTTTTTGCACTTTTGCTAGTGCTTCAGAAGGTAGATGTAAATCAAATGCATCTCTTCAATATATTTAGAAAGTCATGGCTCTTCATCCTCTACTTCTCCTGAAACATCTCCCTGTTATATGTCTGCATGTACCTACTTCTGTGTGAGGAAAAGGGGAAGGAGAATCTCAAAATCTGGGCTAATCTTCCTTTAATTTTCAAAATCTCCAAAGTTTTGATGTGTCTGGATTACATTCTTGTTTCGATTCATGACCCCGTGTAGGTGGAAAGGTGCAGCTGCTCTAAATTCCAGTCATAATTCGTGCTTAAATATAGGCTGTCTAAAGTGAATGGTTTTCAAATCAGGTCAATTTTTAACTGGTGAATTTCAACTGTTGTGGAAATGAACCATCTTCAAGACAATAAGAGAAAGATAACATGGAGGACCCAAGGCTGCCTTGTAGGAAGAGCCAAAATAAGACGGGAATAGATGAATATCAATACATACCCATCATGGAGCACTGTCCAGAGAAAAAGAAAATTGCTCTTACTTTGATGTAGGGCTAGGAGTAGCCTGAAGACAAGTAGAAAGATATACAACTGAGATATGAAAAGATAAGAGATTCCTTTACCTATTTTAAGGTTTTGAAACTCTGCACAGGCTGATGGATTTCTCTGCAAGACAGTGCATGCCATGGGAATGTAATGGACAGTTTACAGATTAGTGGGTTGTTCAGGCTGAGGAAAGAGAAAAGAATCTCCTGGCTCTACATTCTTTTCTTTTTCCAGGTGAGTCCCTTTTACTCATACAAAACAAAACAAAACAAAACAATAGCAACAGCAACAAGAATGAAACCAAGCTACCACAAATCAGCCCAGGTATTCATATACAAGTAATAAGGATTTTTTTATTTTCTGTTTCTAGGAGTGTGCAGTTATTTTCTGCAGGTGTCAAGAAAAATATATATATATATATATTTTTTCCCTCTCGTATTAACTGATCAGTAAACTATGGAAATTTTCCATAGTTTCCTCTGAAAATTAGATATCCACCTGTGTGATACTGATGCATCTTCTCAGCCACAGAACCCTCAGAGTTTGTTGTGAATTAGTTATGCCACTTGACTGTTCAGTTACAAACAGGCCTGGCTTCTTCAACTCTCTGTGATACAGAATTATGCTCACAGAAACCTTGGCTAAGATAATGTGAATCTTGGCTGTGGGACAATAGTCTCTCATTACTAGGTGATCAGCAGCAATGCCAGGTGTTCCAGCCTTCCACTGCTCAGTAATCTTGTACAACATGACTATTTGTAGGGTTAAGCTATGGCTGCCCCCACCTGATAAAACATTCAGTGTACATGCAAGTTAACAACTGTTGTCTAAGCATTCTTCTTTACTTACCAGACACACCTGAAGGATAAAGCAGATCACTACACATGCTGAACTGCTACCATGTGGGAAAGGACAGAGGTTCCCCTTTCTTAGCTGACAAAACAGGTGTCCTGAGTCTTTTAGGGTATAGGAGACACTGCCGTATCACTAATCACTTGCATATACTAGTGGTTCTTGGAAACCATTGCTGCAGGGAGTTCATGCTACAGCTCCAGGAGAGGCAGTAAAAGCTATATTGGAGGATATTCTTTCCACCATATGAGCTGTCACTTCCAGTTAATAAACTTAGTCTGTAATTCAAATGTTTTATTGGGGGCAAGGGTGTGACTGCTAGTCTTCTCAAAGTTGTTTGAAGTTGATTGCTAGGGAATTCCTGTGGTTTCAATAGCAACTGCTGTTTTGTGTGGATAGATGGACATTTCAAATTTATTTATTTTCATTGTGAATTGCAAGTCCCTTAGGTCTTAAAAATAAGTTTTTATGAGGTTTGAAATACCTAACCACTATGTCTATTGTTTACTCCTGGAATCACAAAATAAAAGAAAACTGAAAGTAACATAGTTCATTACCTCTGATTTTACTAATTAGAATATTAATTAACAGGAGTAGCTCAGATGTTTAAGAGTATCTTAAGTCAAACTAGTACTTGTACTTGCATAGGAAAATGGCAGTAAAAATTATTGTAGAAGAACACAGCATGAGAGTTTATATTAATATAAGTTACTCTTTGATCTGTCAAAAGATTTTTGATCATCGTATGAGGATGTTTAAAGAATATGGGAGCTCAGTAATTCACTAAACAAATGAAAACCAAAACTAAACATGGAAATTCTTTTATATAACTTCAGTAGTAGAAGATAGCCATAAATTAGAATGGCTCTAAAGGACACCAGAGGTATAAAGCCGCTTCTCATCTACCTAGGATGAAAGTAATATACAGGTGAAGCTGTAGCCTCGAGTTTAGATCTCACATCAAATTGCTTAGGTATTAGGACTGGCAGATGTCTGGAGATTTTCTTTGGCATCCCTATAGATAGAGATTTGTTTTTCTGAAAAGGGGAAATGGAAGAGAGAAGAGAATGGGGAGGAAGAGAAGAAAGAAAAGTAGAGCAAGAAAAGGAGAGGGGACAAAATGGTTAATACAAAGATGGTGAAGGGTCTACAGAACAAGTCTTATAAGGAGCAGATGGGGGAGCTGAGGTCATTTACCTTGGAGAAAAGAAGTCTCAGGGAGACATTATTGCACTTTTTTCCAATTACCTTAAAGGTGGTTATTGCAAGGTGGGGATTAGGCTCTTCTCTGAAGCACCAAGGTATAAGATGAGGGGAAATGGCCTCAAGTTGCACCAGGGGAGGTTTACGTTGGATATTAGAAATTTATTTACTGAAAAGGTTGTGTGGCATTGGAATAGGATGCCCAGGGAGGTGATTGAGTCACTATCCCCACAGGTCATCAAGAAATGTGCTGGTGTAGAACTTAGTAGCATGGTGTAGTGGCACACTTGTCAGTACTATGCTGATGGTTGAACTAGATGATCTCAGAGGTCTTTTCCAACCTGAATTCTATGATTCTATGATTCTATAAAAAATGATGAGCTACTCTAAGACGTAATTTCTGCTTAATAAACCAGTTTACACAACTTGTTTCTATCAAGACATTATGATGGTCAGATATGTTTTCATTGTCTTTTTGTCTTTTACTTTTCCTAGTGAAAGCCCGTTATCCACTAAGCTTACTTGAATCCATTTTGTTTGGCTTATTTGAAAAAAGCTCATTATGGAGCCATAATGATATGACTAATCAAACTAGCACAATGGAAAGATCATTCTATTGTATTTTTGGCTTGAAAAATTTTATACTAAGTTTTTTCTTTCTCCTTAAATTATCTATACTAAGCTATTTTATTCTAAATTTGACATAAGGACCAATAAATTGAGTAACACTTGATGGTTGTTCTCCATTTCCTCCTTGTCCAGCTCTTTGCTCTATTACAGAATGTAATATCTGTACATTCATCTACAGCCTGTCTGGACTAGGAAAGTCCAGACAGGCTGTAGATGAATGTCCCATTCATTTCAGCTTTGGCATGCTGAATGGGGAAGTGGGGACAGAACCTTTGTCCACTGTTCCGTGAACATGAGAAGACTAGATAAATTGCAAAGCCAGGCTACCTAGTGCTTTATCTAGTGCTAGATTAGAAAATAGAAACATATAGTATCTAAGTTATTTTACTGCCCAAACTTATATTTTGGTGTATATTGTTTTTCCACACTTCTTAAACTAAAATAAAGTTTGATTTATTTGAAACGTTCAAAGTGAAAGTGTCAATATCACTGTCTCCACAGAACTTTGACACACCTTTCTGTATTCGCTGGTGGAAATGGAAGCACAAGGGAAGGTCATGGCCTAGCACTGCATAGAGCAAGACGCATAGTTCACATCTCAAGGAAAAATAAATTGGAATTATTGTGATTCAGTACTAATTCTGGATTTATATACATCAAAATCTGTTTTTGTCTCTCAGTGTGTCTGATGTCAAAATTTGCCGTTAGGTGGGACGAAATGTCAAGATAATCTGTTTACTTGAGTGCAACACTCTCCCTTTGATCAGTATGCTATTATTCCCATGGAGCTAAGCTTAGAGATATTCAGCACTGTCTCCCATAACACTATCTTTTCAGAACACAACTCAAAGTTAACTAGCTGAAAGATAAGCTGTATTTTAGGTGAGTCACATAATCTTTTCTATTGCAGTATAATGACAAAAAATCTTCAGATTCTCCAGAAGGACCTGTGAACTAGATATGGCTAGGAAGAATCATGGCCTTCAGCAAATTCCCAGACCTGAGATAAGAATATATATATACATAGAATTTCATCTGCTGACTGAGAAATTAAGGAACTAGTAATAAATTGTCCTTATTGATCAGCTTCAGTGACAGATTTCAAAGAACAAGTGGACTTAAATTACTAGTCATCTTATTCAGCTCAGCCCTAAAATATACTAAAATACAGTAAGGGGTATAAGCCGGCTGTCTACAGTAGAAAAAGCTCCAATACAATGTGCACGAGGCATATCCAGACTTTAAATACCAGTTCCTAAGTTTTTTTTTCAGCTGGGATTCACATATTTTAAATACATCAGCATACTTCAGACAGACATTATTTGCAAAGATACAGTTAATCTGAATAAGCTTTACAGCTCCGATGTCAGCTGGCAAGACCACAGTAAAACTGGCCAATCTGAATGGGAGCTGACCAGCCAGCAGACATTGTTAGAAATGGAAAATATATCACTGGAAAATAATAAAATTGACAGACTAATAAGCATACTTTCCATTAAGAGCGCCTTGTAAAGCAACAGGTATAATTCTAAGTCTGGAAAAGAGAGCAGTCTTTAGTGGGCAGGTTTGCATATCTTCCAAGGACTTTAGCCTTTACAAAATGCCACAGTATTGGAAAGACACTGTTCCAATGAGCTCCCAAGATAATTTTTATTCTTGAAAGCAAATTAAATGTTCAGAAAGAAACATGACAGAGGAAAGAGTAAGACTATATCCTTGAGGGCTGGAAATGGTGGGTATAAAATAAGTAGAGTCTCAACTCTCTACTCTGTCTTAGCAGAGACTATCATAGGAGGAATTATATTATTTTCCTTCTATACGTGGCAAATTTACAGTTAAGATAATTCCTCTTCTTCACATCTGGCATCAAATCATATTATTCAAATGCACTGCAGGCATTGATGATGGGCTTCGGGACCCAGGGTGCTCTGAGCTGGAGGACCGGGACGGTGGGGATGACAAACTCCCAACTGACCCTGAACGTGTGCGGGATTTGCTACTCCACCTGGATCCCTACAAGTCCATGGGTCCGGATGGGATTCATCCCCGGGTGCTGAAAGAGCTGGCGGACGTCATCGCGGAACCTCTCTCAATTATTTTTCAACTATCCTGGGAGTCTGGAGAGGTCCCGGTAGACTGGAAGCTGGTAAATGTTGTGCCGATTTTCAAGAAGGGTCAGAAAGAAGACCCAAGCAATTACAGACCTGTCAGTCTCACGTCAGTGCCTGGTAAAATCATGGAGAAGATGGTTCTCGAACTTATTGAGGCACACCTGGGGGACAAAGCAGTCATTGGTCCCAGCCAGCATGGGTTTGTGAAGGGTAGGTCCTGCCTACCTAACCTGATTTCCTTTTATGATAAGATCACCCGTATGGTGGACCAAGGGAAACCAGCTGATGTGATTTTTTTGGACTTCAGCAAGGCTTTTGACACGGTTTCCCATAGGATCCTACTGGACAAAATGTCCACCATACAGCTAAATAAAAACATCATCCGATGGGTGAGCAATTGGCTAACGGGCAGGGCCCAAAGGGTTATGGTGAATGGGGCTGCGTCAGGCTGGCGGGCGGTCACCAGTGGGGTCCCTCAAGGCTCCATTTTAGGGCCGGTACTTTTCGATATATTTATAAACGATCTGGATGTAGGAATAGAAGGTATTTTGAGCAAGTTTGCTGATGACACCAAACTTGGAGGAGTTGTGGACTCGGATGAGGGTGGAAAGGCCTTGCAGAGGGATCTGGATAGGTTGGAGAGCTGGGCGATCACCAACCGCATGAAGTTCAATAAGAGCAAGTGCCGGGTCCTGCACCTGGGACGGGGAAACCCTGGCTGCACGTACAGACTGGGCGATGAGACGCTGGAGAGCAGCCTAGAAGAGAGGGATCTGGGGGTCGTGGTAGACAGCAAGTTGAATATGAGCCAGCAGTGTGCCCTGGCAGCCAGGAGGGCCAACCGTGTCCTGGGGTGCATCAAGCACGGCATCGCTAGTAGGTCGAGGGAGGTGATTGTCCCGCTCTACTCTGCGCTGGTGCGGCCTCACCTTGAGTACTGTGTGCAGTTCTGGGCACCATAGTATAAAAAGGACATGAAACTCTTGGAGAGTGTCCAGAGGAGGGCTACGAAGATGGTGAAAGGCCTGGAGGGGAAGACGTACAAAGAACGGCTGAGGGCACTGGGCCTGTTCAGCCTGGAGAAGAGGAGGCTGAGGGGAGACCTCATCGCAGTCTACAACTTCCTCGTAAGAGGGTGTCGAGAGGCAGGAGACCTTTTCTCCATTAACACCAGCGACAGGACCCGCGGGAACGGGGTTAAGCTGAGGCAGGGGAAGTTTAGGCTTGACATCAGGAGGGGGTTCTTCACAGAGAGAGTGGTTGCACACTGGAACAGGCTCCCCAGGGAAGTGGTCACTGCACCGAGCCTGACTGAGTTTAAGAAGAGATTGGACTGTGCACTTAGTCACATGGTCTGAACTTTTGGGTAGACCTGTGCGGTGTCAAGAGTTGGACTTGATGATCCTTAAGGGTCCCTTCCAACTCAGGATATTCTATGATTCTATGATTTGTAGTCACAACTGAAGAGACTTTCCAACGCAAAAATTCTTGTTTACATATTACCAACATGAGTATATTACACAGGATGAAATAAAATGCCTGTCACAGGCTTGCAATTCACATGAATGTCTTTTTCCTCCTTTAGCTGTTTCTGCAGTCAGCTTTACTGCCAGTGTACTGGTTCAGGGATTATTGTTATCTTCCAGCAGTCACACAGGAAATATTACACCCTCTATGTATCAAAGGTGGGATCCCTTTTCCACATGTAGCAGTGCAAGGGGAAGAACAACTACTACGCACCTGACTGATAAATATAATAAAATGAATTCTTGCCCTTAAGTAGTGCCTGCTTCTGCAACATTTGAAAGCATCTACAATGTGGTACACTGGCTTTTCTACATTGGTTGGCAAATTAAAGAGGTGTTTATCTTTCGGGTCAAAGTAAAATTGTGTAATAATCTCATATCCAGTCATCTCTCATAGTCTTCAATTCAGATTTGGCCTCTCCATCATGCATACTCAGTAGGACACATCTCTTCACATCTTTCTTGGGAAGGGTTATTTTAACAGTTGTCTTTTCTCTGACTGGTAGTTGATCTTCATAAGCTTAAGGGCTTCACTTACCCTGAAGCTGATCAGTTCAACTTCCATTGACGTTTTTTGATATTTCCAAATAGAAATCTGAACCTCTACCTACAAGAGACCTGCAAAATTTGTTATAAGCAGGAGAATTATCAGAATGCAAAATTTCAGCATGGGCACACATATTGCATTTGAGATGAAGTTGTGACTCAATGTGAAACAACGAACTGTAAATTGCATAGATTTTTTGTGTTTTCTATCTCTTTTACTTACTGATTATTTTTGGAATTCATTTTTTTCCTTATATTTTCATGCTTTTCAACCTATTCAGTTCCATGTGTGAACAGCACCTTTGTATGTGTACTCAACTTCATCCTATGGGATACAAGATTTCCTCCAGCGTTTTTGGAAACAAATCTGTCATTCTAGAAATTCCTTTAGCAATGCCTATTCTTCTTGTAAACATGAAGCTCTTAAATGAAAAGACAGGTCCTCAGCCTAGTCCTTCAGTCTTGAACTATGATCTAAGTCTCATCCATTTCTTGTTCTGAAGCCTGATACCATCTAGGCGATGCTGGAGCAGCTTGTCAGATACACAGGTCGTAGACTGCAAAGAGATAACTCCAATAGTTGTTTCAGAAGGGCTGGAAGTTCAGTTATTTCAAAACATCTCAAAAAAAAAGAAAAAAAAAAGAAAAAGAAAGAACTTTGGATTGGGTGATTCTATTGGGTGATTCTATTTCAATTAGTATGTTCTCCTAACAGCAATACAAGTCCTACTGTAAGGTAGGACAGAAGAAAGTGTAGTATTGAAATGTTAGACCTATAACAGCTGTTGAATGTTGAACAGATGTTGAATTACCTGTTGATATGGCTGGTTATCTGTACACTGAGACCCTACCACAAGTTTAAATGAGACATTTTTGTTTTACTATTTCTTTCTTTTTGGCACAAGGCAATTGGTAATGTGAGGCATAATGAGAATCAGGACACAATGAACAAATAAAGTCAGGCAATCATTGACTCTGACAGTGGATGTAAAATTGCCTTTACAATTCATCTCCACCATAGTGGCTGAACTATGTGAATTTCCAAACCCCTCAGTCATGCTGATTTACCTAGTTTGAAATATTATCTCTTGCTGTTTCCTAATGCAGACACTTTTGTGTCAATGCCCTCCAGAAATAATTTATCTGAAACACTGATTTACTTCCGTTGGTAGAAAATGATAGCTACATGAAAATATGCTGGATAAATTACTGTTAGACAAATAGTGTAATCTGTGGCTGACCTGCTATAGAAAAAAAAAAAAAAAGTGTATTTTTACTGTTTTCATATTTGAAGGCAAATGTCCAAAGATTAATCTGTATTTCAATACTCAGCAATAAAAACTATGCCTGAGATTTTAATTTAGCTTGCTATTTTGTTGATTCATCAGGCTTCCTGTGGTTTTAAAGTGAGATTTTCTCTTTTCATTTGTAGGATGATGATTTGTTGTCTTATTTACTTATTTTAACTAGCCCATGGAATAGATTTATTTCTTGCAGTAGATCAGTAGATTTTGGTAAGGATATTAAGTTGCTGAATTGTCACGGTAACAAGTAGTGGCTGATAGAATGGGGAAGCAGGCTTATATAATACATGCTATCAATATATACAAATGCATTAGATTTCAAACATTTTCGGTTCCTTTCATGGAATAATACTGTGTGGTGTTTTTATGTTATATGGTAAATTTATACTCTTAGGGTTATAATGGGTGATAAATTTCAGAAGAATAAGTGTTTTATTTTTATATGTTGAGAACAATATAACTGTACAAGTAGATGCAGCAGACTTCTCTGCCTGACACTGCATTCAAGCATGCAACTTTCTGTGAAGGAGGGAGGCAATAACTTTCATGATCTTTAACTGGTGATAGAGTCATGCATTAGAATCATTCCTTTTCTAGTCACTGATATGTCAGCTCATAATTGCTAATCCAAACAAGAACTTGCATGCATGTTCTGATAAACCATAGTGTTTCATATCATACATGTTCAGCAAGTCTGTGGGTCAATCTCATAGACATGCATGTAAAATATAAGGGTTGACATTCTAAGTAGAATTGCCCCAACTGTAACCCAATTCCTAAGTTATATTGTAAGTACTTTTTTTTTTTTTTTTCTTTTTTTCAGTTTAAACATGTGGGCTAGGTCAGAGAACTGGAGCTTAAAAGAAGGAAGCTTTGAAACTCTGTTAGAAATCCACTTGAAATAATCTTGAAAAACACTCATCAGGCATAAGAAAATATTCTTGCATTCTTGCATTGATCTGGAAAGTAAATATTAAAAAAAAAAAACAAAAAAAAAAAACTATTTAATCATTCCTTAGAAAAAGATAAAGGCAAATCATGTTTGTTATTTGTTCAAGGTAGAGAGGAGACAAAATAATTAAAAAGTAAGCTAGAGCACTTTATGTAGAAGTTGTGAACAAGAAAATTTTGTGCAGGATATATAAGAGAATGTACATGGCTTTATCTTTCTGTGTTTACACCCTTGGATTGCTCTCGGAGGCAAATCTGCTAGGCACATCTCTGCCCAAAATCTTTGCTATGATGCCCCGACAGCTCTGAGATCTCACACTGCCCTTACTAACTTGTAGGTAAAGCACAGTCTTGCACTTAAATGTTGAACTGTCAGTCCTGGAAGTATTCCTGCAAAAACACCCTTATTTCAGCCCTTATCTAAGGAGAAAATGTTGGAGGATAAGTGAGAGTATTAAAATGTAGGAATTCTCCTTACTATCTTGTAGCATCTTAGTAAACAGAGCACTGGGTTTTCAGAAAGGTGTCACACTGCTAAATGATACTGATTTCTATTGCCAAGGGATTGACTATTTCTTCATAAGTAGCACTTTTTCTGTTACAAGCGGTTGTAGATGGCTATTGATGTACTAGATAAGACTAAATGATGCTGAAAAGTGAATCCTGTAATTTTGTGTTTACTTGCATTTTTTTTTCTGTCATCCTTTGCCAAATTTGATATCTAAGAAGTCAATAGTAAAATATCACAGATTGGAAATTTTGAGAAATTTCTTCTCAGAGAGTGGTTGGGCATTGCCCAGGATTGCCCAGGGAGGTGGTGGAGTCACCATCCACTGGTGTGTTTAAGAAAAGTTTATATGTGCTACTTAGGAACCATGGTTGAGTGGGTGATGTTGGTGTTAGGGGGGTGGTTGGACCAGATATCTTGGAGGTCTTTTCCAACCTTAATGATTCTATGATTCCATGATCTTCTACAAGCTGCATGTGATTCTTGGTGCATAGTTCCTGTGGGAGGAAACTTCCACTGAAATTTATTTTAATTGTAAACTTTACTATGAAAGCTCAGGAGAACAGATACAACTGACATAAAAGATATGAAATAAAAATGTGAAGAAAACTATTTTTGTTGTTTGTTTTAGAAAGAATAACCTGTTTTTAGAAGGGACACTGACCTTTCAATTGCACACAGCAGAATGGGAACCAAAACAGTTTAGAGATCCCAGGCATCACTGCAATAAACTAGACAAAAACAAACAATAAATTTGAGGGCAAATATTGTCTCTCATCCTCAGAGATGATCATGTGCACATACTCTTTTCTAATTCCATGTATTATTTCAGAAAGAGCCTTTTGTATTGCCATTTGACTAGAATTTCATTTTGGCTGGAAGTCACAGTTCCTGCACATTTATACATGAACTGCACCGAGGTCACTGCACCGAGCCTGACTGAGTTTAAGAAGCGATTGGACTGTGCACTTAGTCACATGGTCTGAACTTCTGGGTAGACCTGTGCGGTGTCAAGAGTTGGACTTGATGATCCTTAAGGGTCCCTTCCAACTCAGGATATTCTATGATTCTATGATTCTATGAACTCTACAGTATTGACATGGAAAACATAGGATTCCTTATTGGACCATTTTGCAATGATCTGTATTCAGTTAATAACTCTCCCGTTAGTCTTATGGTTACACATCAATAGCATGTGCGTAGATCAACTCTATTGGACACTCACAGTAGAAACCGATCTCAAACATTCTATTGCAAATGCTCTTCAGGGAGCAATTACCATTTTTTTTTTTTTTTTTTGCTTATGCAACCCAAAGCAGAACCCAAACCCAGGCAGCATTACTTTGATCATCTGGCAAAATTTGTATCTAATCTTTTCTATTTGTTTCCACATTATGTCTTCTGTTACCCTTAACCCATCCTTACTTGTATTCTCATTCACCAGTTATAACTTTTCTTTAATATCATAAACTGATTTTGAATAAGGGGTTCTCATATATTACTTGTTTCTAAACTAGAACAGCACAGACTGTATATATATGAGGTATTTATGTACAAGAATAAGCCATCTTTATAATAATAATGAAGATTTTATTATTTCTCCTCCTCCAATACTAACTTTCAAAACTGGGGCTTAATAGTATGTTACTTGGAGGGTACTGGTAGCCTTTAGGTCAGCATGGGCACATTTTAGTAATTCATCAGTAGAAGTGCTCAGGAGCATTTAGCAATGAACAATTTGTGATTTGTTGTTTGTTCAGTATTATTAGCAAACAACAAGATGTTTATCAATAAAAGACCACTATGCTAAATGTTGAAAGCCTCATAAATTAGTAAAAAAGAATTTAACTTTGATCTTTATTGGATCCAATTCCTACTTCATTAATTGCTAATCGTTTAGAGAATAAAAAAACAGTTTGAATAACAAGGAGCGAGTTACAGTAGCTACTCTGCTCAAATAAGCATGAAGAAACATAAGTAACTTACCATAAAAATTAAAGCAAAAATGCATTCAAAATCCATTGGCATAAGTATTAAACTAGAACTGTTTTTCTTCATGCCCAATAATATTATATTATTGGGAGAAAAAGCTTACAACAGGAAAAAGGTATATCTTCTAATAGCAGAGTAAAATACATTGTGATGATCAACCTTGCAGTTTTGGATATTTGAGCTAATTTTCTACTAATACAGTAATAAATATTCTGTTGTGTGGTCAAAAAGCAAAAAAGATAGAAGTTAAGCAGATTTGCATGATCCAGATTTTTTTGCTTGTATTTTTATTTTCTGCTGTCAAAAACAGTTCATGAAACTAACGATGTATAGTCTGCTTCTTTTTGTGAAAGGTGATTTCCACTCCCTATTTAAATGTGCAAATTTGTGCTATATTTGGAGTAAGAATTTACACAACAACAATTTCAGCACATCTAATATTATGTTCACATAATACTTTCCTTATACACTAATCTAAACTTCTATGGAATACTTATTTTGAATTCCAGAAAAGAGATGGAAGGTGCCTTTTCAAATTCAACTGAAAGATTCTTGATACTGCACTGTCCAACAGACATAGTGTCTCAAGAGCTTTGTGAGATGATAAACCATCATTGGAGTCATCATTCCAATTTACTTCTGAAAGTAAAACCCTGTTCTGAATATGATAAAACTTCCGGTCCTGTGCAGTGTGAAAGCTTTCATGGTTAATTCAGGATGAGTAATTTCTGTCTTTTGCTCTCTTTGACTCTGTCTTCAATTTGTTTTCTTAAAGAAAAATAATAAATGTCACCTAGATCCAAACGTGTTCCAAATGTCAATATATGTGTGCTGGTTTAAGGCTCCTATTTTTTAATGTCCTTCATGAGAGAGTACAAATTTTTGACTGAACTTGTTTAGAGAGCCAATGAAATTCAGTAGAAATGTTGCTCCTCACAATCATTCATCTCAGCTCTCATTTTCTTTCTACAACAAAAGCCATGTCTTCAGCAGAGTGAATACCAGCCTATGACTCACTTATTTTAATGTCTTTGGCATTTGACTCAGATTTTCAGATTGTCAGACTTCTAGTCTCATGAATAAGCTGATGCACAAACATGTGGAGGCCCAGAAGAAAAGTTTCTAAAACTTGGGGGTTTCTTTTCTTTCCACCTTAGATCTTTCATATACATAATCACTAGCTCCAGTAAAGCATTATTTTCCTGCTGAACTGTCAGGTTACGTTCAGTACAGATCCTTCATTTCTTATCTCAGCATCTCTCCTGGGCACAGCTTGCAGTCACAAATTGGAAAATGCAAAATAACAGGGATTGTTTGTCTTTAGAAAGTATTCATTATTCCTTTTTTCCTCTTCATTTAACAATGTCTCTTCATTTTACAGTGTTATTGGGTTTCTAACTATGCACTGTGGGCAGATTTCAATATATATCTCTAAGCTTAAATATGAAAATAGATGTTTAAAAGAAAGTAACTTACTTCTGGGGTCATATAGTGCAAGATCCAACTAGAAGGCAGACTATCTTCAACACAACCAGGTTATTTGTGGCTTCGTCTACCAAAATGTTTTAAAAACCTCCAAGACCTGGACTTCAAAGAGCAGTCAGCACATAGTGTACTTGTCTGCTGCCAGTTACTTCTGTCATCTGGTCATTTTTTGAAGGAATTACCCAAAAAGTGTTTTTCCATGATAATTTCATTCTTAACTCACTATCATCTATGATGGGGGGGGGAGGGGGAAAAACATCCGTAAGGAATACATGCAACTGAAGGAGTACAGAAGGCTAGAAATGTTTTAGGATCCATTTTTACTTTCTTTTTCTCTTCTAAATCCTCTTTTCATCTCATTGTCATCAGTCAGGTAGATCAGGCATTTGTAGCAGTAGTGCTACAAACACCGCTGTACTAAATATATGACATGCAACAAGTTCAGCACATGCTTATTTTTCAGTCAAGAATAACAACATTGTTTTGTTGTTGTTGTTGTGGGTTTTTTTTTTTCCATTACTGTTGTAGAACATGAGCAGAGTCCTACTCAGATTGTTTACTGAAAAAGAGAAAAGGATTTATTTCAATGTACTTTTTAAAGAGGCATTATCATCTTTACAGTCCAATATATGATAAAGTTAGGGGGAGAGAGAGAATACGAGAAAAAAAAAAAAAAAGGAGATCCATATCTGAAAGTGGTAATCTTAGGTTTCCAGTTAGAGTTGGGATATTCAGTACAGAGGATGGGAAATAAACATTTTTTTTTTTGTTCTTTTTTTTCAGTGGTCAGTGCAGGATTTGCAAGAAAAGAGAATGAAAACAAGCCCCAATTAATTTGGAAGTACTTGTGCCGGACTGTCAAGAAACATCCCATGTAGTACTTATTCATGCCATGAATCTCTTTAATTCTGTCTTTCGCTGTAAAGAAATGCAGGATGAATTCAAATACTGCACAGCAAGTTAGCAAGCAGTTCTGAATTAATAGCTTATTTGCAAGTGTCAAGCTGCAAACAGTGTAGACATCACCCATAGCATTGATCATGATTAGATTATATATTTCTAAAGCAAGGTTAATCTGTGTATGGTAGCTAATAAGTGTTAAACAGTATTCTAAGCACATGCTAATAAAAATGCATGAAATCATATGCGTTAGAATAGCACTGATTTCCCTAGGCCTAAGGAAGGCTAACATGCATAAAAGTTTCACATTTGGGTCCTACCCAGGATTTTTCCTGCCAACTAAAACACCACTAGTTTGGTGTTTTGAACTCCATAGACTTAAATATGCCCTCAGTGGAAAATATGCACCCAGCTCTCTCTCAAGATTATGACTGAAATATTTCATAGGAGATTTATACAATTAAGACAGCATCTTATTGACACTCTTCACAACAATTGAAATGTTTTCTACTGGCAAACCTCCAACCCAGACAATACAGCCTATCTCTGCATTTTCAGTCGGATATACATTCTTCATTTGCTTTCATAAAGACTGTTGTGTATTATAGACGTTTACCAACTACTTTTCTTCATGGAAAACTTAATTTCAACAAAGAATAAGGTTATTGGGTCAAGTAGCCTAGAAATGTTTTAAGGATCATAAAGTCCTGAGAAATGATAGATGCTGATCTATGGTCCCTTTAAGACAGCTGAATAACCACCACAAAGCCTAGGAGATACTACTTTACCAACTGCCTGCATTGTTAGCGTTAGTGCCCCTTAATAAGGTAGACCCTTTCAGTGTTTCTAAGAAAGTGTCTGTTTCATCTTATTTTGCTGACTCCAGCATTGATAAGAAATATCAAGCCCTAAGGAATATGAGCTTTCTTTATATTCATCTTATCTCACATTCACTGCCAGTGAGTATTGCATCAGTGAAGGATAAGTACTTTAGATTCAAAGGTGAATAGATCCCTTTAAGCTCCTCATTGTCCTAAGGGAATTAGCTTGTTTTACAACTTGCATCAGTAAGTGACCTCATATTATCAAGTGTAGCTTGCCTTATATAAATTTAAGTCCTTGAACAAGTAAACCTTTTCATTGCTTATGTTGGGGAAAGTGGTGGGAAATTCTTTCAATTCATTGATTCAGTGCAAAGATTACTTGCAAAACATTGGAAACTATGGAACATACTCCTAGAGCTTTTTGGTCCTTTGCAAGGATATCAGCTCTCACAGGCTGTAGAGTTCATTAAGGGAAACCTCATCATCATTGATCATGTGCATGTCCAACCTCCTAAGCAGAAGAAAAAAGCTTAGTATGCTATAGCTTAGGTTTGTTTGTTATATAAGCAGAGTATTCCACTTCTGTACTCAGAGTCTGCATATCCCACTGTTGATATCATGTGCTATATCAGTAGACGCTGATGTGTAAACTTCCCATTTTCTGCCAAGACACATTTGCTAGATTGGACTGATATAGAGAAAATAAAATCCACTTATTTGCATGGTTCTCATGATACCTTTTCACTAGCAAATATAATCATCATCATGATATTTTGATGATATCATCATGATGATATTTTCTGTTTTGAAGAAAATACGACATAAAATATTTACTTTCCACAACAACAAGTGTCAGTAAATTAGTACTTAAGTCTTCTATGACTACAATTTTTAGTGTGTCTGGAAGGCTTGATGTCATTTTTTCAGATTCTATTGTTACCAAAGGTCCTATCTTACCAAAGGTAAGATAGAAGAAGGCTATTCACTGTGCCAGTCTTTGAAAACAATTTCAGTACCATAAGTCCTACAGCTCTTCTTTAGGTTCTCTGAAAGCCCTTCTTCCTAGCTTAGTTGATACAGAACTCAGATTATCTGATTCCAGGCACAAAAGACTACAATCCACAGTACAGAAGGATTTTTTGTCTGCCAGATTTTTTTTTTTTTTCTCAGTTGAGAGACAACCTTACAAAGAATCTACTCTGTGCATTTACTTGGCTAAAGAGGCTGTGTCTTCAAAATGCAGTGTCCACTTATCTATTTTCAATTCCAAACTACTAGTTCCAATTTCATTAAAATACCTCTTTGAACTCAAAGTGCTTGGATAATAGCCCCATTAGATCTAGACACAGGAGCATAATCTGGAGTCTCTTTTATCTACCTCCTCCTTCTCCTGTTGACCAGATTCTCTATTTTATTTTCATCTCACAGTTCTTCAGGGATTTCAGGGATTAGTTTAAAATCTTCCTCTACTGAATTATCCCTTGTCCTAATGGAAATTAATTTTATTGCTATGGATACTTTTGTGTCTCTTTTTTTTTGAACAATTACTCAATTTCTTCCCAAATTTATGGATGCTGCTTTCTTAGCTGTTGCAGTATGGAGAGGGCAGGATCATTTCATTCTACCACCATCACTCACCTATCAGATGTCAACTTAGCAAACTTTCTAAGCTGTTCCAACTTAGCTGAGCAGAAAACAAACCTCAGCTAGCATGAGGTCTCTCACTACCTCACAAGTAGACATTTAGCCCTACATATAGCAGGACTGGGAATAAAATTTAGGCTTGCAACCTGGCTGCACAGAACATGGATAAGAATTATTTTCAACAGACATTTCTCATTATAACAGAAAAAAATAGTCAGAGCTGACCTGGCAGCATTCTGAGAGATCAAATTACACTGTACTTTTTATGGGCAAGAAATTCTTGTCCACTAAAAAATACATGTACAGGAACAGGGTAACCACTGTCAGTCATTAATTTTTCTTCTGGAGTTGATTGTGCATTATTTTACTTCAGGAAAATCCCAAAATAAGTTAAATGAGCAGCATAAGGAAAAATAGGACTCTACAATTGTATGTATAAACTCTGAGCTTTTGGTGTTTTGGTTTTGTTTGTTTGTTTGTTTGTTTGTTTGTTTCTCTGTTTGTTGTCTTGTCTGGTGTTTGCTTTGAAGGATTAAGTTAACTGATAATTTATTAAAAACCCTAGTATTAGCAAATAATAGTTTCTTTATAACTCATATCAAGTGCCAGAGGACCTGAATATTAATTTCTTTGGTCTGATTTTGCTTCAGTAGCAGCCTTAATAGATTTGAATTATTTGGATTTTTGCACCCCATGGGGTGTAGAGTCCTCTGCTTTTGGATGGAAGAGAGAAATAAAAGAAGACAAATAGTATGCTAAATATGTACTAGGACTGGTGCAAGGGAAACTGTTGTTCCAAACAGGAAGCAACAGGACCCACATCCCTGACCTTCAGAGGCAGCCCCATCCGTAATAACTGTTCCATGACTCCACCTTTTTGTGACTTTTTTTGGTCACCATTTTAGAAGTTGTTACACCCCATGTGACCTGGCCAAGAATATCCCATTTTGCTTTAGGAAGGTGATTGTGAATCTACATCCTCTACCCCAGAAGCCCTTGATATTTTAAGAAACCATGCCAAGACAGTAATGGTAAAGAATATGGGGACTCAGCGTTGTACATGAATTATGAATCCAGGGTGTATTTCTGTTGTGTATGGGGCAGGGTTGGAAGTACATTCTGCAATCTGTTTGGAAAGGTCATTCTACATTTGAAAATGTGTTTGGAAATTTTTAAAAGTGTTGCTCAAGACTTTGCAAAAAACTTGCATTGATACATTTGTAAGGCTCTCCTGGACAGGTTGGAAACACCATCACATCAAGAGGTCTCGGGGCTGGTTTGTATTAAAAGAAAAAACTCAAAAGAAAGAGACCAATATCATGTGCTGGACAAGAGACCTACCCCAGCAAGAGGACACGGGAAGGGGGGACAGGGTTCCAAACAGCAATCTGGCCATGACAAGAAGAAAGAGTAACACAGGTTGTATGGTGCAAAACAAACAGAAAATCCAGGGAAAGTGTTCTGTTACAAGAAAAAGAGATATAATTTAGCAGAGATGGCTTTTGTTGCTGGTGCTCAGAAGAGTGTACAAAATCTGAGTGCTATTTCTCTAGAGTGTCCATGTATTAAGCATTGTGTCTGGTGACAGCTGCTACCTCTATTATAACCAATATAGTTAAGATCATCTAGTGAATTAGCCCTTGAGAAATATGTATCAGAACATAGGTAGTACATCAATGAAAGAATATTGCGTCTCAGATAATTCACAGAAATATTACTTAGAATATTATTTAAAAGTGATAGAAATACTTTTTTTTTTCAATAACTCAAACGATTATTTTCTGTCTCTGCTATCAATGGCAAGTGTCTCTTCCTCTCACTCCCTTTTCCAGTTCATATTGGATAGAAAGGGATAAAGTGGGGTGAATAATGAGAAAGTGGGAAGGAATGCCATACCACTCACAAGAATCCAATAAAATAGTGACATAGAATATGGAGACTGGATCAAATTAGAATTTATAGCCAAAATGATTGCATAGAAGGAAATGAATTGTAATTCTGGGCCTAGAAAATAAAAAACTTACCATAATATAGTGCTAAAATACTGAAGAATGACAAGAGAAGACTGGGAGATTTTGAGAAGAAAATTTAGGAATCTTAAAATATATCTGTCATTTATTTGCCAACAGGTACCAAATTGCCTACAATATATTGGCAAATAGAAAGCCAGGAATCTTTCAGTGGTGTGGAAAATGGTAATTAGGGGGTGTGGGTGTGGGGTGGTTTGACCATGTTAGGCAACTGAACACCACAACCGCTCTCTCACTCCCCCTCCTCAGATGAGGAGGGGAAGAAGTAAAGGAGAAAAAAAACAACTCGCGGGTTGAGATAAAGATAATTTTAATAAAGAGAAAAATATATTATTAAGGAAATATTATTATTAATTAAACAATTCAACTAAAGGGAAAAAA
The DNA here is from genome assembly GCA_011075105.1 of Heteronetta atricapilla. Classification (NCBI taxonomy): domain Eukaryota; kingdom Metazoa; phylum Chordata; class Aves; order Anseriformes; family Anatidae; genus Heteronetta; species Heteronetta atricapilla. The sequence continues at coordinate 84,509,222 of CM021732.1, forward strand.
GGGAAAAGGGGAAGAGGAAGGGGGAAAGGGAACAACAAAACAAAACAAGTAAAGGCTATGTGGAAGTGCAGAGGGAAAAAAAATTACTCTCTACTTCCCACAAATAAGCGATGCTTGACCACGTCCTTGAAGCAAGGCCTCAACACACGTAGCCGGTGTTCGGGAGGAGGACAGACGTTTTCACAATGAGAGCCCACCCCTCCCCTCTTCTTCCTTTTTCCACCTTTTATTGCTGAGTGTGACATCATATGGTATGGAATATCCCTTTGGTTGGTTTGGGTCAGCTGCCCTGGTGATGTTTCTCACTTTTTTGCCCACCCCCTAGGAGGGCTAGAGAAAGCCCTGATGCTGTGCCAGCACTTCTCAGCAGCAGACACAACACCAGTGTGACATCACTGCTCTTTTAGCTACAAGTGCAGAGCATAGCACTGTATGGGCTGCTGCAGGGAAAGTTAACATCCCAGCCAGACCCAGTACAGGGTGGTAGTGGTGTTTGTGGTTTCATTTAGTTTTTGTTATTACTATTATTGAATTTAATATGATTGTGCCAGGGCTTCCCACACCAGATGGAAACAAACCCCAGATTTCTTGGGGATGTCTTTCTGCCAATTTTTGAAGTAGATCAAGTAATTGTATTTTAATTTAAAATGGTTGCAATAACTTTAGAGTAATCATGTTAGAAAACCATCTATGCAAAACATATCATATTTTTATTTCTTTCATTTGTCAGTTTGTTTTGCTTCATTTTCTTGACCCGCACATATCAGTAGCCTGGTGACCCTCAAAGACTGAGAAGTGGAACAGTTTTGTCAAGGGCCAGATTCTAGCAGAAGACTCTTTGAAGCTTGCTGTAAATCTCTCTGTTCTTGGTGCATCTAGATTTGAACTGTCTGTGATGTTGACAGTGGAGTCCTATGAACAGCAACTGTAACTTCAATAGATATTTCAAGTGCCCTAGCATATCCCACATGTCTTATCTGTAGGGGTATGTATGTCCCCTCTTGACATTTTCATGTATATTCACAGAATATCATACTAGAAACCTGCTAAAGTGGCACTGCTAAGGTATATTAAGGACTTAAGTAGCTCTTCTCTGTTCAGACAGCTGCAGGAAGGAGTCTGCCCTGGGGCAGAGCCTCCCTGGGAGGAAGGTACCATGTGTTCTCCAGATCCTGGTGAGGATGCTCCTCTGAGCACCCTGGCAAGGGAGGCCAAAGGGTGTGATGGCAGGTGACCTCCTGCTCTGCCATACAGCCAGACATTTGAGAGAGATTCTCCTGTTCTCATTATAAAGATATCCAACAGCTGTATACATTTACTTAGTCTGTTTGGATGTCTCTTACCAACATTTAAGAAAAATTGTTAAGTTGACTTTCTTTTAAGAGCCTGTGGAAATTGTTTGAAAAAGGATAGAATGTCCAAGAAGTAATTATTTCTTGGAGGATTTCCCATCTCATTTTTTTTTTTTTCCATGACTAATGTAATTCATATTTGATTAAAACTTATTAGGTGATTTGGCTTTCTTCCAGTGAGTGAAGTCAAAACCATATCAAAGTATCCAATGTGAAGTCCTACAGGAGAGATGTACACCATAGGTGTTTATTCACCCTATCTTGGCACTCATGGAGTTTGAAAAGGGCAGACTCTGGTGGACAAACACAACACTTTGCCATGTAGTTTGCTGGCCAGAAAAGGCTAAGGTAATAGTTGTATGCATATACAGAAGATTAATCCTTTGAAGTAAATGGGTTTGTTTCATTTTCCTCTGTTTTGACCAGGATAGATTTCCAGTTATGGTGTCCACAGTTCAAGTATTAGAAGACAGACCTTTAACCAGGAGTGGCTAGTTTTCCTGAAACAGTTCTGAAAAACATTTTTTGTTTGAGAGCCATGTGTCAAGGAAGAGTGGTGAGAATTCAGAGCTCAGTGCTGAGGTGGTTAGGCAGTCAATATCTTAGACCAAGTGATACCAGTACCAGTGCCCCCTACTTGCTTACTGTCTATCCTACCTTTTATCCAGCAGAGGTGCAAAACCACAATCAAGTATACTTTTATTTGATAAGCTGAAATGGGTTATTTCATCAAGGACTGTAAGAACCCTAATAGGAAATGACAACTTGATAATAGAGGATAATATCACAGTCAGGGCTGTGACTAGGTCCAGTCACTGGAAGCTGAAGGTAAATGAATTCAGTGCTGAATAAAATTCTGGTTTCTTTATCTAATTTAAAAATTACTTCAGGAAAAGTTATGTGTGTTAAAGCTGCTAGTGTTAAAATTATTCCAACCTGGAATTTTGAAAGCTGGAGAATCAAATTATTCTAAATATCATAATTCATGATGCAAGTAAGTTTAACGCATACTATATAATTAGGTGCTGAACACACATGGCACACATGGTTTACTACCCCCCCCACAAAAAAAAGGGGGGGGGAAGTCATAAATAAACTAGGACTTAGGTACAGGTTGGTTATATAACATGTTTTAAAATGTATTGTTGCAAAATGTTCACATAATCAGAGAAGTCTCTGACAGCCTGAGATGGTACATTATGCTGCACTAAACTTGGAAACACTTTTTAAACTGAAACAAAGGATTGTTCATTCCCTTCTTTCCTGATATAACTAATATTCTGCCAGGGAAATTTTAGAAGGAAGTAATACCATCTATTTTTCTGAGGAAAAGCTTGGAGCTCAGACTGCCATTCCCTTTAAATTGCTGAAGAAATAAGAGCAATTAGCTTCTTGTCCTAGTATTTATTGCTATCTTGCAGTATGTAAGACAATGAATCAATTTACTGGTCACACTATACAACCACAAATCACTTTGCCTTTAAAATGTGGATGGCAGAACCAAAACATTTTGATTATCTCCCTCCCTCCATGCTATAGGCAGGTTTCTGGGAAATATTGCAGTTGTGTGTCATCTTTGTATGTATGGCTTGTTATGCATGTACCTGGCAGCGATACATTGGATTGGACCAAACAGTGCATTAGATATCCCATATAAAGACTATGATGGTCAAGTAGTGCGTGAATAGCAAATATGCTATGAAGCAGAGAGACAGAAAAGAATAAAAACTTAAGAAAACAGAATGATTGAGGGGAAGGATGGTAGGGAGAGAGAACCTGCCTGTCTGGGCACCTATCTGGGCAGATTTGAACTTTGTGCAAAGTTAAGAAAAATTGTGTGAAAATGTGCCAAGAATATTCTGACTGAAGTTGATGACAAATACAAGAGGGATTATCCTTAGATTTACTTTCCTGTGATAATGTAACCTGATATGTGTGTGTCTCTCTCTCACAAGACTTGCTTAAATATGGGAAATGTGGCATCTCAAGTCATAGAAATATTGAAGTTCTCAGTTGTGTAACAAAAGTTATTTCCTCTCTTGTTTCTCAAAGTGATTCAGGAGTTCCTTTCAGTAATATAATTGCACCCAGATCATGTCCTTTTCTCCCTATCATTTCTCTTTCTCCATGTGGTAGAGCTAAAAATGGCATATAAATTCTCGTCCTGTGTTTACCTTTTATTTTGACTGAAGTTTTTTCACTTGAAACATACCTGTCTTTCTTGCAGAAGAATGCAAAAGAATTTGCTGAGTGCTGATTCACTTTCTTATTAAAAACACTTTGTTTATTCTAGAGGTCTTGACACATTGACTAGTGACACACATTTTCAAACATTACATTCAAATTAGTAACTTGCATGTTACAAGCATACTCCTTGTTAACCTAAGCTTTGTCAAGAGATTTTGTAAGCACAGTTGACATTCTAGCTTTGGGCCAACACAGTGATTTGTTCCTGCTTGTTTCTACCTCGTTCCTCCTGCTCTTTTTGCATGCCACCCTCCAGACAGTTTTATCCAGAAGTTGTGTTATTTTGTCTTCTGCTTCCCACTTTCACCGCTGACTTAGCATACACCAAAATTGTGCTGAAATAGTAATACTATTAAAGCTTAATAAATAATCATTTAACAGACTACCTCCCTTCTCAGAGGAGCTTTTGGTGCCATCTGAGACACTAAGAAAATAGATAATAATAGAGAGTAATTGGTTAGAGTTAATATAGTTCAATCTTTTGGAATTATACAAAATATTGCTCCCTGCTTCCCATATCCGAAAACTTGGCCAGAGCCCCCAGTTGATAGCACAGCATTTTTATTGTCTTCTAATGGATGTGTGTAATCATCCAGACATACAAAGATCTAGGATTTTTACAAGGAGTAAAACCATATTACTCGTAAACTAACACCAATCCAGAATGATAATATATCCCATGGCATTGATAATATCCTAAATAATCTCTTTAACTTTTTCAACACAGATTGCCAACATTATAAGACACAGCAAATAAAGCCTCATATTGAGCTCCCACAGATGCTTTAGGGCACTGATTTAGTTTGTTACTTAAAATAACTTTATTTTCATAGGGGGGCCTGAGTCTCTTAGTTCATACATTCTGTCAGCAGGGGTTCACAGGTTGGCTGAGCTTTCCTGCTCAAAGAAGCCCAAGCAGGAAGATGCCTTGTTCCAGCCTGTACCCTGCCTCCTCTTCTTGCTGCTTTCCTTGCATCTCTCTGGTGCTCATCTGTACCCCAGGAAGGTGGTTTTAAACTATTGGAGAACTCACCCAGCAATCAATGTTCTGCTGAATTGTGAAACTTCAGCCTACAATTATGTCATGAAGTGACACAGTGTACACAGAAGACAGCCAAGTAAGCATCATGTGGCAATGGAACTCTAATATTAATTGTTTCATATTGGATAATTAAACTAAATATTGTCCTGTCAAAACTGCAAAAAGATACACATTTGGTAAGCCTCCCTGGCACAACAAAGAAGCACAAAAAATAATCTTTGCCTAAAAAAAAAAAAAAAAAAAAAGCAAATGCTTAAAAAAATAATTTGGCAGACAAAACACTTCAAAACAGGAGGGAAAACCTGTTTTATGTATGAAAATATACACAATATCAAATCAGAGACTATATGCTTTATATTAGCACCACTGGAATTGAACATTGCCTGGAGAACAGACAAAGAAAGATAATTGTGAATTAAAGGATGTTTTCTCAAGAATGAGAAATGAAGGAAAACTATAATTTTATAAATTCTGTATTGGCTAGATAAGTCAGCAAAGTTTGGGTGTCCAAGCAGGTAGACAAAGCCAATAAATGCAAATAAGCAATTAAGGTTATGACTGCAGTGCCATCTGTAGTAGAGATATTTTTAAGCCACCTTTCCTTTCTAATGTGAACATGTATTGACACCTTATATATCTACTGACTATATTTCAGGTTTCAAGCATGCTGTATTTTCACTCACACCATAGAAGTGTGTTGTATATTTAGGCCAAAGTCAAGCTAGGGGATTTTTAAGAACTAAAAACAGCATTATACTTATTACTATAATGTACATGCTCAACTCCAGATAATGAAGAATGTCTTTTCTGAGAAGTTGTCTTTCTAGCAGCTCCATTATAGTGATGCTCACACAGCCCATCCTTTCCAAATCTTTTGTATCAAGATTTTCAATCTTAATACTTAAGCATTAATTGCTAATAACCCTTGTATATAAGAAAGTGAGGTTAAACAGTGTGTGTGTGTGTTTGTGAACCAAATACACAAAACTGTGTGGTAGGATGTTTGCCAAAAAGTGATTAAGATGAAGACTGCCATCAGCCAAGATTAAACAGTAATGGGGGAGACTTTTGAAACAAAGAAAGAACTAACCTTAGAAGAACTGTGAGACAAGCACTTGTAACAGGAATAGTCTTTAGAGTAGCACTAGCTACTCCACTAGCATAGTACCACTAGCATGGGCATTAATATATTGTGGAGAGCAGCACAGGTACCCATAAAGCTACAGCACCCATGTCTCTTTACAGGAAGTATGCAGGTAGCTCCCACACTTTGCAAATGGGAATGGTGTTTGTAACTCATCCTGTAAGGAAAGCATGAATGTGATGGTAACTTTGGAAACGTGTGGGTTTGTATGTGTTTTTGATAAGAATCTTTGGTGATTGTTTAAAAAATATATACTTAGAAAATCATAGGTGATTACTAACATTTTGGAAGTGGTTAGTTTATGTTTTCTCTGTTGTATTACTGATATTGAAACTAAAAATATAGGTGGCTGCTAGTCAGTTACATGTTATCAATAAATAAATAAACTGCTTCAGTTGTGATTTAGTTTAAAGTAAATGAACTGAGATTTTTTTCCCTATGACTTAGTATTACATCAGTTTTCCCCATATCTAGTTCCAAAGACTTTCTGGCTGAGTTTACATACAGTTCAGCCTTCTCTGTTTAACTGTTGCACATGTTAAGGTTTCTTTTTTTTTATTGTGCTTTTGGAGACCACACTGTATGGACTTTGGACAAAATGCTATAACTTCATCACGCACACAAAAGTATATGAAAGCAGCAAAATCCTGATTCCTCAGGCCATTTTCTGCTGTTTGAAATACTAGTATGATGAGAATAAAAGACAAGTTGCTGTTCTTTACCAAAGACCTTGGCAAAACCATGCAGTGGAAAGGTGTTCTTTTAAGCTGATTACGCTGATGCAAATATTATTATTTTTTTAAGTTTCCTCTTTTAATAAACAGATGAGGAGAAAATATCTGTCAAGTGATTTGAGAGAGATCAAAAAAAGAAACATCTGAAAAAGAAAAAAAAAAACAAACATGAATGTCTGCATCATATTTAAGACTTGGAATGTAGAGATACCATAGGTAACATTGCTGAAATGATTTATTTACATGACTTTCAGAAGACACAGAGCAATAAAAGACATTGGCATAGAATTGCAGTCCAGGCAATCACAGCATAATACAGATGTCTCAGATCCTGAGTTTCAAAGGTTAATTCTAACAAGACAATTTTACATGTTACAAAGCAAATTGAGGCACTTTCTTATGGAAATCAGGAGTAGGCTAAGCTGTGGTGTGAGCACAGCTTATATTGTTCCAGGCTACACACCTTGTTACTATATTCAGGCTGTTTCTGGGGCAGAATTTAATCCTAGCTTACTGATAAACAACTTGACTGTCACTGGTACACACAACCACGTAGACAGATCTTAATATAAGTGATGGTAAAGGACTACTGATACAGACACTAGAGTTTGAAAGAAGGAAACATTCAATATAGAGGAAACCACTTCCACTTTAAGCATCTGGCATTTCTAGGATATCATTGTCCTAAAAAATAGGTGACTGTTTGACAGAAAGATTGGAAACATCTGAAAGTATCGATGTAATGGCTGGTTATTATGCCTTAGCTAAGCGTCATTCTATTAATACTGGGACTATGTGACACATTGTTACAAAGAAGAAAAGTATTGAAGTTCCCATTGAATAAAAAACAGGTGTAAATTCCTTCTGAGACTCCAGCTGACATACAGTTCTGAGGGCCAGCTTGCAACTGGGCCAGTTCTCTATTGGTCCTCATCTATTTTGATTCTGATTTATATCAACAGGAATTCAAGTTCTTCATATGTCATGTTCTCCAATCCTTTACTAATTTTGGTGGGCTTCAGTGGACAATCTCAAATTTTTCACACTTGGTAAGGGTACCTTGAATCTTAGCATCCAGCTTGTTTTAAAGATACTGAATAGTATCAGAGGCAATACTGACCCCATAGAAATTCTATTGTGACTGACTGCCAGCTTGATTTTGATTCATTAACCACAATCTTTTGAACTTGGTAGTTAGCCAGTTTTCCATCCACCTTCTGGTCCATCTGATCAGTTTACCAACAAGGATATTGTGGGGAGACTATGTCAAATAACTAGCTATAATCAAGGTAGCTGACATCCACAGTTTTGCCCTTATTCAGTGAGATTTTTTAATTATTTTTTTATTTTTTATTTTTTTTTTGTCAAAGAAGGCCATGAAGTTGGTAAATCATATTTTACTGTTGGTGAATCCTTACTGACTTTTCCCTAACACCTGTTTAGTACTTCATATGCCTGGAAAGAGCTTCCATGAGGACTAGTTCCATAATTTTCCCAGAGAACTAAGTGAGGCAAGTGGACCTATAGTTTCTCAAATAGTTTTTATTTTATTTTATTTTATTTTATTTTATTTTATTTTATTTTATTTTATTTTATTTTATTTTATTTTATTTTATTTTATTTTTTACTTCATTGTAGATGTCCTAATTTTCAGGGATTTCCTCTGGACTTTTCAGAGATGATGAAAAGTGGCTCTGCAGTAATGTCAGCCCTGAATCTTCTAGCACCCTTGAACATACCCTGGCAAGTCTCATATCTTTGTAGACGTTCAGTTTGTACAGATGATCCCTAGATTCACTCTCCTTGAAGATTTGCTTTGTTGCTTCATGGCACAAGAAATTGAGAGCTAACTTGAGCCATGAAATCCGAAGCAAAGAAGGCCTTGAATAGCCCAGCCTTTCCTGTCTCATTCACAGCAATTTGCCAGCAGCTTTTAGTGGCAAATCTGTAATTTCCTTATACTTCTGTTTTTTACTAACAACTACTTTAACTACTTTACTATAAAATACTTTATTGTTATTCCCTTGCCAGTTTGAGTGCCAGCTGAGCCCCTGTTTGCCACTCCAGGCAGTGACACTTTCTGAGACCCAGCTAAATAGTAATCAGAAACTGGATACAAGCATCTGCCGTTGTATGTGAGGCCTTTCTCAAGACACCACAAGCCCTCCACTCCAAACACTTTCCATGTGTCTTTTGCTTAGCTCATGGGTGTAGCTGCTACTAAATGTTGTCTAGTCAATATTCATCCTCTTCTCCAGCTGACTTATTTTTATAGATCAGCTATTTTGAAGAGTGGAGTTATACACCAGTTAGCTGGAGTGGGAAAAGTAAAAAATAATTATGCTGTATTTGTTGTTCATAAACTAATGCAAGCCAAGCATAGACAAGGCAGAAAAGTATATATATGCACCTGTAACAGACTAGAAAACAGTAAAAAGAAATCTGTCTTTTTGTTCACAGAAAGATAGCTAAAGATAGCTAGCTAGCCTGCTCTGCTGATGGCTAGTGACACATCCTATTAAGGTGGCCACAAAATAATGAGAACCACAACTGTACTCTTTGGAATAAATTATCATACACCCGACTAAACAAATCCCAATCTGGTTTCAACACTTTAAGTAGTAAGTATGTTAATATGACACACCCTTGTGCTTTTTTTTTTTTTTTTTTTTTTTTTTTTTAATCAAGACATTCATGCAGATTGCTCTGGTCAATGTGTCATGTCGTTAATATAAAATATTCAAGTATGCAAAATGCATCTTCTTTAACCAGTTGTCAAAACAAACAAACACTATCAACAATAATAATTACATGTCATGCTGCACTGCTGGCAGCTCTGGTTTGCATGTTTACACATGAGCAATCAAAATGATTGTCATGAATTACTGAAATTCTCTTTAACATCTGCAACACTGGAAAGGTATTATGATAAAGCCTGAAAAAGAGCATTGGCTTTAATATCACAAATGAATTTAAAGCATTTGTGAGCGCAAACTAACTCTGCACACAGATTGCATACCATTTTCAATAATATATACACACAAACATGCATTCCTTACACTGTAATAAAATCTAAAAGTTGCATTTTATTAAAGTGCAGAGGACTCTTCTTATTACAATATATTTATGTTAAAATGCTAAATAAAAAATAAGCCTTGTACTGGTTTTGGCAGTTATTCAGTCTTTTACCATTTAGATTGCATAAATTGCAGATTCGTGTAAATGTGTCATTATGCTAATTTTTTCAGGAAGGAAACGATTAAGAGGATGAAGTATGAATTAACCTATGATCCTTCTTGCCTCCTTTCCAATGCAAAGATTTCCTGCCACACAAAGAGCCAACCTCCCACCCTGACATCATAGAATCCTAGAAGGATCATCCAGTCCAACTCCTGCATCCTCACAGGACCACCCAAAAACCAAGCCATATGTCTGAGAGTGGGGTCTGAACACTCAAACTCCATCAGGCTGAGTGCTGTGACCACTACCCTCTGGATCCTGTCCCAGTGCCCAACCACCCTCTGGGTGCAGAGCCTCTACCTAACCCCCAGCCTGACCCTCCCCTGTCCCAGCTCCATGCCGTTCCCTCGGGTCCTGTCGCTGTCCCCAGAGAGCAGAGCTCAGTGCCTGCCCCTCCGCTCCCCTCATGAGGGAGCTGCAGGTCGCCATGAGGCCTCCCCTCAGCCTGTTCTGCTCTGGGCTGAACAAACTGACTTCGGCCCCTCCAAATAAGTCTTGCCTTCCTTTGGACACTCCCTAACTAATTTTATGTCTTTCTAATAATTGTGGTGCCCCAAACTACACAGAGTGCTTGAGATGAGGCTGTAGCATTACAGAGCAGAGCAGGACAATCCCTTCCCTCAGTCAGCTAGCAGTGCTGTGCCTGATGCACCCCAGGATATGGCTGGCTCTTTAGGCTTTCAGGGGACACTGTTGACTTGTATTCAAATTGTTGTCAGCCAGACCCACCAGACCCCTTTCTGTGGGACTGCTCTCCAGCGTCTCATCCCCCAAATGATATTATCAATTGATTTTAGAATTTACAAATATCATCATAGTTATCTAGAAAGGCAGTGCAAACACTTCCACGATGTTTTGAAAATAAAACCATAAAATTCCATCCATTTTATATAAAAATACTATCTCTGGATGAATCCAACCTGGAAGTTCAAACATTACCCTCTGTTTTAGCTATCAGGGAACAACCAAGGTGTATCACTTTTCTGTACTAACATCTGGTATTCAGTCCAATAGAAAATTGAAAATGTTTTGGAAATTATATCTTTTTTCTTGGGTTGAAGTGAAATAAACAGGCTACAAAAGCAGTTACTTTCATTTCCTAACAGAAACCAGAGGATACTCTTAAAAATTCAAATTTTCCTAGAGAGACATGAAGTGTGAAACTTATTTTGACATCAACTACATCACTTGTTGGTATGATCGGATTAATACAGAATTAATAAGAAGCAGTATGTATGCACAAATGCAGTAAGATGTTAATGGTTTTAATACTAAGATGATAACCATTTTCACTTGATCTTTCTCTGTATTAAATTGTAATATACTAAATCTCAAATACTTGCTGGATATAATCTATAAATATTCTCACTTTATCTAGCAATTTAGTAAAAATCTAATAAGATAACAATATTTCATGACAGATGTTCATACCTGGAGTGTAACGTTATGTTGTACTCAAGCATGAATTCTTTGCTTTTAGAAAACATTAATTAAAATAAAGCAGTTTTGAGTTTAGAGAAGTGTAAACTTGTGCATTTTTATTTTATTTTATTTTATTTTATTTTATTTTGCAGGAAATAAGGTTCATGTTTCTTAGGATGTGGCATTTTCATAAATATAAAACAGATTCTAAAACTGATTCTCCAGGTATTCTTTGCCTAGTGGGGCTGCAGAATAAAACTTGTGTCTCTTTTCTTTGCAGATTCTATGCCAAAACATTGATGTTTACAATCACCTCAGCCCCAATGCTTAGAGTCCCTCTTCCTCAGACACTTCCCTGCCTTTACATGCAGAAATATGCAAGTCATTTTTGAACTCATACTGGTACAATTCCTGCGTGGCTGAGTATAGGGTAGTCTAAGAGATTCTTCCTTCAGCTATTAATCACATTAAAAGGAAAATAGCGTAGACTTTTCAGATCAGTCTGTTCTTTTCTCTCCCTGCCAGCCACTCACTACTACTAGACTACTGCATGGTTGCTGGAGGCTTTAAAACTGCTTTTCCCTGTTTTTATTTCACCCCAAATTTGGCATATATATATATATTTTTCAAATAGAGATGTAGCCAGTCATTATTGTATCACTGCTGAAATTCTCAGTTACTGAATTTACAGTCTATTTCTATTAAGTCTGTTGATATGCACAAGTGCACAGTCAATTATCAAAATCTACTAAGTCGCTATGACCACTTGGAAATCTTTCAATTAATTTAATTTAGACATTTTTATAATATTTTCACAAGAATTCTTTCTCATAGATCCACGAGTGTTCCACACAAAGGGCTTCAATGAAATTTAATCTGAATATGGATGGAGTACTAAAGTCTGATCTTTTGATATAATAATTACAGTTTCAAATAAGGATTAAAAAGAATGAAGTTTTATATTGCTGTTTTTCCATTCAGCAATTTGTAAGTGCATTTTAAACCTATGAAACCATAAGACACCTACCCAAGATAATTCTACATGCGTAGATAAAATTTTATGTAAGGCACTTCTCAGTTCCTTAATTTTAGGACACAATAAAATTTATACCTACTGCATAACTAGATTTACTTTATTTGGTCTGTGTACTTAATTTTTATTACAATTTTTGAAATGTAATTAGACCCTTGTTTAATGGGTCACTATGTAGATGCAAGTCCAGTTACAGTAATAAAATAGTAGAGTTAGTTTCTGAATTATTTATTCTTTAAAAAAGTAGGACTTACATAGGCAAACCAGGTCTAGAAATATGTATTTGATGTTATATTAATTACTAAAAAAAATAAAAAATGTATATATAAAATTTTAGTTTTAATACTGAAACACTTATTTTGACTGAATGTAACTGTTGTGATAAAATCATTTATAAACATTTTTATTTTTTTTTTCCTAAAGCTTATCTAAGATATTTAGTAGTGGAGAATTTCATTCTACAAAAATATTAATATGTGCAGGAATTCCAGAAAAGAGTCTTTTTATTAGCAGTACTGTGAATGCAGTAAACATATTTTTGAATAAAATGTCTAAAGCCAAAACGTTAGAGTTGTGATGCTCAAGACATCTTCCTAAAATGATTTTAGGCACTGGTGACTAGGTAAAGATTTATTGTAAAATGTATTTGGCAGACTAATTTGAAAGCATGTGTGTTACGTGATCCATGTGGTACCTGGCAAACACATCAGAATTCAGTGTAATTTTGAAAAAATACCAACAAGGAGAAATATAGTATAAGCTATCATGGATAATATCATATGCATGTTAAGTTATTAAGAGTATAAAAAGCTGTCCATACAAAAATAAGAGATGGAGTAGCATATTTGACTAAGAACCAGGTGTTTGAACCCAATAGTGCATTTTGAACTATTACTCCATTATTCACATTAGCTGTCTTCTTCAAAAATAAGAGCTAAATTATTTCAGCTCAAGTTGTTCAGTTCTGGACTGTGGGAGAAGAATACTGTTCTCAATATCTCTATGAGCCATACAAAAGAAACCTCTACAGGAGTTGGAGAATTTGACAGATGTATTTCACTTTCTGCCTACACAACAGAGAAATTTATTCCTACTGTAATCTGTAATGATGAACATGTCAATAGACCCTGCTGAATCTAGGGCTATCAGCTAATACATTTACTAATTTTAATTTAAAATCAGTTTCAGAAAAAAACTTTGTACAAGGGTGTTTAACCATCTACATTCAGTCCTGCAAAGTCCAATGGTTTTCATCATTTGATGTTAATATACTGAAACATGTACTTTATCCACATAGAAATTGTTATTCATAAGCCTTTGAAAATATTTTCCAAAAGCTATGATGTTTGATAGGACTCTTCAATAGTTTGCTTAGTATTTTGGGAATTTTTACATCATGTTTAATAGCATTTAAAAGTTTAAATAATGTTCATCTTTAATGATCTAGCAGTCTCTCCAGCAGAATCAATACCACATGAAGAATTGGTAATAAACTGCAATCTATATCACACAACAATTTGTTTCCTGCCCCCATATTTTACCCTATGTTTTTCTCATGATCTTTCCTATTTAATCTGAAGCACTGCATTGAATAAATTTGTATGCTGATACACAGCACTTTAAATTAAGTTCTGTTTTCCAGAGTAAATTCTTAAGCAACGAAGGAAGTTAGAGATCTTGTTTACTAAACTTGAAAATAAGCTATTACTGTTTATCTTGACTATTAGATACACTTGTGACATATGAATTTTTGAAAACACTCCAGTGTATTAATGGCAGACTAACAAAGTATTGCAAATATATTTTCTGCAGCAAGTTTGGTGTAGGCAGACTCTATGGCACTCTATGAGACATCTGACATCTTTCCAAAGACATGCATATGTGTGAGATGGTAGAATTTGTTTAAATGAGGCATGTTAGTGGCTGGCCTACCTCTGAAAATGGTTGTCATTCTCGATTAAAAATAATAATAATAATAAAAAAATCAGTACCTATCAGATTGAATGTAGATGCATAGCTAGAAAGAATCTCTCTCAAATTTTTTTTTTTTTTTTGGATAAAAGTATACCATGGAGGTTAAATGCTGTGGCGATGGATGAGAAGCTGTTATAGAACACACATTAGTTAAAAAGCTTCTTTAAGCCAAACAGTCTTGGTTGAATGAATCATTTGAAGCCATAAGTACCAGATTCAAATGAACACAGCATATTCCTAGAAGATTTCTTGAAGATAGGATTTTTTAACTTTTCTGAAGCTGATGGAGCTCTGAAATTCTGAACAGGTCCCCCACATGACTTTTAAAATAAACATTTGTGCTAAATTCATTACCTTTTTAGAATAACAAGGGATGCATGTATAGCACCCTTATCTCTGCAAAAGCATGTGAAAGAAAAACAGCCCCAAAAGATAAATAAAGCTGGCATCAGCTGATTTTCTTCATAGCATAGAATAGAGACCAGATAAGAGTGGAATATGTTGAATTGCCATGGGAGAAGTTAGCACTGCTTTCTCATTTGGCTTATACTGCCTGGAACATATTTTTATAGTACATCATATATAAGTTCTGACTCTGAAGCTGACTCCTCTCCGTCTGGATGTTGTTGTGTTGAGCAGTCCCTGAAGGGCCTTTAACCAGGCCAAACAATGTTTGCCAGTGAAGAGCTGCATTTAGGGTATTCATGAGCTTGATTATGGATTTCTGGAGCTTCAGCCTTCGCTGCCATGTAGGCGCAATCTTGTTTGATCTATCATGTTCTGTACTACAGTGGAAACATCATGAGAGCAACAGGTTTCTGGCTCACAGGTCACAATACTGATGTTGAAACCAGCTTGACCATCTGCTGGTGTTTATAACTAGATCACAATCAGCTTGGTTGTATGGTAGCAAGGTTGGAAGGATTAGATTCTTTCTGCATGTCTTTTTTGTGCTCCACTCTGCTTTAAATTTGTATCTTATTTTCCTTTATAAAAAAGGAACTTCAACTAGAATACCTAACCTTAAAACAAAAACAAAAACAAAAACAAAAAAAAAAAGAAACCCAACAAAACCTCCACCATCATCAACATCAACAAAAACCACCTCTCTACCATGGGTCCTTAAAAGAAAAAAGGGTGTAAGAAAATCAAAGTTCAAAATTTGATAATTAAGAAATTCTACAGCCAGACTTATGACAACCATAAGGATTTATGGTTGAAAGGCATCTGATAGTGTACCCAGGTGCTGGTACTGGGGTGCTGTAGGGCTGCTGCATGAGATGAGAGACCAGGGCTGCCCCATGCCAGCTTCAAATGGCCCCAGCACAGGGCATGGGTGGACACCTTTGGTACAGCCTGGGGAAGAAAGGGCAGAAAACACCAGACAGGCAGAGGGTGGGGGGACAGCAGAGGGAAAGGGGGAACCTGAAGGTGAGAGAAGGACGAGGTGCCCCAGTGTAGAGTAGGCACACTCCTGAGCGGACTGCAGACTGTGCAGGACTCCACAGCATAGGAAAGGCATGAGGAGGGCAGCAGAGAAAAAAACACTACACAATTACCCCAACAGTGCCTGCATCGCTCATTGCCTTTCTGAAGGGACTGAATGTGAACTTCAGTGCTGACAAGGGGGAAGGAGAGATGCTTGAAGTAAAGTGGAGCCTGGGAAAGGGGGACAAGAGGTGTTTTAATGTTTCTCTTCTCTGTTTCTGAATACTCAAACCAGTAATCAAAAAATTATGCTAATTGGAAATAAATTAATTAAATTCCTCAAGTCAAGTCTGCTTTTCCAGCAGCCAGGGAGTATTTTCCCAGAATTTACTTTGACCCGTGACCTTTCTCACTCCTATGCATCTTCTTTTCTGCCTTATCCCACTGGATGTGTGGGGGCAGTGAGAAAGCATCTGGGTGGGTGCCTGGCTGCCAGCCTTGGTCAGCAACCCAGAGAGTGATTTTAAAACTCTTTGACATTTTAAGCAGAGATGTTGAACTTGTGCATTTTTTAATTTTTTAATTTATTTTTTTTCCACCCATACAGTGTATAGTGTATTTTTCAACTAATAACTTCAAAATGACAGTCTCTTGCACCAAAGACCTTCCCCATCCAATAATTACCTCTCTTTTTCCATTTATCTTTCTGGAGTAAAATGCAACATTCAATAAAAAATAGAATATCTGTTCTTTACTCATAAGTAGAGCTGCCTGACTGTTCTGCTTACAGTTGCAGCCTCTCCCTTTAACTTTTGTGCTGGCATAATACTCATTTGAAGAACTGCTCCAAAGCCGAATTGTATCCTTTTTATGTGACAGGCAATTCCATCTCTCTTTTCTTGAACAGTTTAGCTCCACTCATTTTCTATCAGACTATCACTACAGCAGCATAAGGCAGCAATACTTCTTAATTAAAATACAGTGCTACCTGCCGTGCAATTTGAACAGAATCCAATTGTGAGAGAACAATGTTAGTGGAATCACATATTTTTATACCTCAGTGCTACTAAAGTGAGTTAATAACATTGCCACTGATATGACATTGAGATATTTAGGGTTTCTGGAACTTACACTACTGCAACATGGAGATAAAACATGACTTTAGTTTACTAATGTTTTGTTGCCAAGTTTTCAACACTAAATAGAACACCACAAAGCACATATGCACTCAAAAATCTTTTTAAACCTTTGCATATGGTATGTACAAACCAATCTTGCTTATAGTCAACTACCCTTCCAAAGATGATATATAGCAGATGTATTGATAGAACTTTTGTTATATCTTAAACATTAAAACTACACTTCTCTGGTATTTGAAAAGCCATGCATTTTTTTTTTTTTCTATAGAGCATCTAACATTTCCAAACAAAAACTACTTTGGGCTCCATAGATTTATATGTAGATGAGTTTTATTACAGAATAATTTATATGTTAATCTTTGCTATATCAAAAGACAAAAAATGAAGTTGCAGAGAATGTAATCAATGAAATTTTAAGTGCAAAACTTTTTTTGTCTGTGCAGAATTTTTTAAAATAAATTGTTAGGATTTTAGTTCAGGAAAAAAAAAGAAAAGATGTGATTGATCTTCATAAAAAGGTTTACATCATATAAAATGTACTATGACTCCTTTTGAAGTTTACTTTTACAATATAAAAATGATCTTTTGTTCACTTTTGACACATACATGAGTGATTCCAAGATCTCATCTGGAAATCGTTTACAGGGAATTTTCATAAGAATTATGAACAAATGAATACCAGGTTCATAATAGGACTTTTATATTCTAGTGTAATATTACCAGGAATGATACAAAATTTAGCATCTCTCGTCAAATCCAAATACTGTAAATAACTATATATACCCACCATATATCGAACAAAACTGAGCGCTGTCTTTATTCACAGAGAATGACACCCTTTTCTCAGCTTTCCTAAACCAATGAACCTTACAGTTTACAATTCTTAATTGAAAATTGTATTCGTTCTTCTGCATTTTCCCAGAAACTTAAACTTTATAAGAGCAGTAGTTTAACTGTATAAAATCCTTGTAAATTTTTCTTTCATTGAAATCTGAGAGTATAATTCCAGTTAATGGATTTCAGGTACAATGTATGAAGTCAAGCTCTGATCCCTTGCACTTATCTTGTCTAGAAAGTTGCACACAACATTTAAAATTAATCTGAAAACCATGCTTTTACATTTCAAAATAAACAACTTTCACTATTACTGGTAGATGATCTATTATTTAACTATCCCATTGAACTTGATTAGTCTTTCTAAGTACAAAACCAAAAAAGGTAAAAAAGTGTCCAGACTTCACTGAGTTTCACAATTTCATGTATGTTTCTTCTTTGTGCTTCCTCCAGAATCTAACACCTTTTCCTATATAAAAAAAATAAATCTAAAAAGCTTAGAAGGCCCTCTTACATATCCTTCCCCTTTCTTTTTGCTTTTTCTCTTTTCCGTTCTTTCCCTTTCTTTTCTTTTCTTTTCTTTTCTTTTCTTTTCTTTTCTTTTCTTTTCTTTTCTTTTCTTTTCTTTATTTTCTTCTTTTCTCTTTTATTTTCTCTTTTATTTTCTCTTTCCTTTCCTTTCCTTTCCTTTCCTTTCCTTTCCTTTCCTTTCCTTTCCTTTCCTTTCCTTTCCTTTCCTTTCCTTTCCTTTCTTCTTTTCTTCTTTTCTTCTTTTCTTTTCTTTTCTTTTCTTTTCTTTTCTTTTCTTTTCTTTT
>CM021732.1:84527635-84587515 GCA_011075105.1 Heteronetta atricapilla
CCCTTTCCTTCCCTTCCCTTCCCTTCCTTCTTTTTTTCCCTCTTTTATTTTTTTCTCCTTTCCTTTTTATTTTTTTTTCTGTTACAAATCACACACCTGTAACACAGCCAACTGTTTTAGAGAGATAAACCTTATTAAAAGACCACTGCAAAAGTTTGTGTAAACCAGTCATCCAAGGACAATCACCAGTCTGGTCAATCTGAGAACCTGACACAGATATGCAGTATTATGTGGCCCACTAGAAACTAAGAGTATAAGGTTGATGGTATGGGGAGAGTAAGCCTGCCAAACGACTATGCTATTGGCCTTCATAATACTCATTAAAAGAATTTAAAAAATAAAAAGAGCCTTGCAACAGACCTGGTATCTGAATCTGACACTAATCCCCAGAATTAATATGTAATGAGACTCCTATGGAATGCCTTTGTGGTATTTTCAAGTTGCAATTAGCACAGAATTAATCCTTGCTGTGATACTTACATTTTTTTATTATTATTATTTTTTTATCAGTGCACAGAGTTACACAGTCTTCCTTAATTTCTGCTTTTCTGACTTCTGAAGATTTGGTTTTACTACATTACTACTCTTTAAAAACACTTTTGGTGGCCATCTGTACTGATCACTTGAGATGATTCCTAAAAGTATGGTGGTAGGTTGTTGTAAACCAGACAACTACTTTAAAAAAATCCTGGGCAAAACCAAATAGACACATCAGCTTCATTCATAATACAAGTAATTCTGGAGAGCTGGGAAGCCAAAACACCTGAGAAGAACCTGAAGGGATAATGCTGAACATCTCTGGATGACAAGGCTTCCCAGATGGCTGCTCCCTCTTGATACTGAGCTCAGCACAAAACAGAAAGTTCTGCAACTGAAGAAGAAAGATCCTGCCCAGCCAGCTGCCACTTCTGGGATGCAGAGAAGCCCCTGCTGCAGCCCAAGGTCACCACACAGCACCAATGCAGTACCTGTGTACCTCAACCAGCAGTCCCCTCTTCTGACAGCCCCCTGGCTTATCAGGTTGGAAATATCTTGCCAGTGTGGTAGGTCTTAGTGTTCTTCCTGACATCTTATCTCAGCAGGAACTATGGGACCTCATTACTCATGGGAGCAAAGTCTTCCTTCCATCTCGAAGAGAGGCAGACCCTTCTGCCTCCTGCGTCCTACCACACTCAGCAAAATCCTGGCTAATGAGTCCAGCTGCTACTGAGCTGGAACCATACATCCATAAATTCTCACGAGTAACTGCAATAACTTTTGGTCATACATACATATCTACGCATTTTAATGTTATGGTGGCCTGAACCTGCTCGTCAGCTAACTCCACCACAACTGCTCTCTCACTCCCCCTCCTCCAAGGAAAAGGAGGAGAAAATACGATGGAAAGGGCTCAAGAGAGATAAGTACCAGAGATCACTCAACAATTATTATCATGGGCAAAACATACAAATATTAATATTCTTGATTGCCAATCACTAAAAGACTAGAACAGTGAGAAACTAAAAGCAAACTACAAGCACCCTTCCACCCTCTTCTACCTCCTCCCCTCGAGCAGCGCAGGGGAATGGGGGCTGCAGCCAGTCCCTAATGCTTCACCTCCACCACTCCTTCATGGTCACTCCCTGCCCCTGCTCTGTGGGGTTCCTCCCACGGGATGCCATCCTTCTCAAACTTATCCTGCGGGGTCTGCCCACAGGCAGCAGCTCTTCAAGAATTGCTGCCACACGTCTCTGTACCACGGGGTCCATGCATCCCCCTGCTCCAGCACGGGTCCCCCACAGGCAGCAGCTCCCCCCAGACCCCTGCTCCTGCGTGGGCTCCTCTCCACGGGCTGCAGCTCCTGCCCGGGGCCTGCTCCTGCGGGGGCTCTCCATGGGCCGCAGCCTCCTCCAGGCCACATCCACCTGCTCCACCGGGGGCTCCTCCACGGGCTGCAGCGTGGAGATCTGCTCCGTGTGGGACCCATGGGCTGCAGGGGGACAGCCTGCTCCTCCAGGGGCCTCTCCACAGGCCGCAGGGGAACTGCTGCTGCCTGCCTGGAGCACCTCCTGCCCTCCTGCTGCACTGACCTTGGGGGCTGAAGGACTTCTTCTCTATCCTCTCTCCCAGCTGCTGTTGTTCAGCAGTTTTTTAACTTTTAGTTCTGTCTGTTCTCCCAGAAGCCCAACCAGGGTCACTCCCCGGTTCAGCTCTGGCCAGCAGTAGGTCCCTTTTGGAGCTGGCTGGAGCTGGCCCTGGTCTGACATGGGGCAGGTCCTCAGCTCTCCTCTCAGAGGCCACCCCTGCATACCCCTGCTACCAAGCCCTTGCCAGGTAAACCCAGTAAATATATCCTCTCATTTCATATGGCAACCCTCCTTGTAGCATTTCTTCTACTGTGGTTCTGCTGTTGTGGAAGGCCAATGACCAGAATCACTACCGTTGCATAGTAATACTCTTTGGCTTTACATCAGAGATTAATTTGTTACCTAAAGCCTGTGCCATGACTGGGACATGACTCATTAAAAAGCAGTGGTCTACATTTATTTGCCTCCCTGCTGCAGGCACTGAACCAAATTGTTTTCTGACTGTTTAAATGAAATCCGTACTCTTAAAATTAGGTCATTGCCCTGATAAATCCTTCCTAACCATATATCCAGAGAGCTGATTAAAATCCAATCCATTTGACATTATAATTAAGTCTCACATCTAGTTTACAGTTTTATAATTACATCTCTGCATCCTGAGAAACATGAGAGGTCTCTCCTGTTCATCTGAGGGATCAGAACAATTCTGCTGAGAGCATCTGAGGGGAGGCAGCACTGGCCTTTGCACATGGAAGTGCAAAGAAGACAGACGTAGATTGTTAAAGAGGCCCTTGTCAATTAACATAACTGCCCAGCTCTGCAGATGTGCCCTGCAGGAGCAGTGCAGCATTTAGAGTACAAGGGGGAGACTGATTTTTCAATGAGACTTAGCAAGGAGAGGTCAGTGACCACGAGCAACATGGGCTGATTCTTCATTCTTAAGTGTGGCATGATCCAGCTCTCCAGAAACATGGAAGCAAACCACCAAATGTACTGTTACCCCAATTTTGCCTGATTTTCATGTCTGTTTTTCCCAGACAATCCTTGCCTTTTCACATTTCTCAAAAACAGGTGGGGCACGAGAAAGGGGGAGAGAGCTGTCTGTAAAGATCCAAAGTATTATTTCATTCTGAATTTGCTTAAAATACATCCAGAGAAGCCTTTCTTTTGGCTTCAATGACTCTAAAGTTATAAAGAAAGCACTGGGAGGAAGCTGAGATATGGAGTCATTACTATTACAAATTGAATAGAATCACTACCCATCTTCCTGTAAAAGGCACAAAAACGCACCTGGGTTTCCCCTTTTGAATCAGAAGCCTCCTTTGTTCAGTCAAGTCTTCCTCCTCATCCTCATGTCTACTGATAAGAACAAACATACATCTGATGTTTTCAGCCTTATCCAATAATATTCTGGAGCTTCTGCTATTATACCATGAGCTGAGGCATGCAGTTCTCCTTTGGCAAAGAGCAGTATAAACTTGCAGCACAAATACAATTCTAGTGTAACACCCATTGTGATTTCTTAAAATAGATGCCAATATCTGGCCTTATGTACTTCAGATATCACTTGCCCACTTACCTGTTGATCACATGCATCAAAAGCAGTATCATTCACCATCACTATGCTATTTAGAATAAGTGTGAAGAGCACATGGAAGGAAAAATAAAATGGTGCTCCTCAGCATTTTACTTATGTTTTACTTATGTTTTCTTTGAAAAACAGACTAGAGAGACTCTGAGACTCTTTTAAAAAAAGTAATTAGTCTAGTAGTCAGACTGGGTTCTGCAACATCCCAATAGTCCTTTAATAGTCCTTTCTTTTTTTTTTTTTTTTTTTTTCCCACTGATATTTCTTCAAAAAAGAAAAATAGAAAAATAATTTATCAGATCATTTACTTTAGAAAATTTCTGGCCATTGCAAAAAAATAATTCTCATGGCTGTTATATGGCAAACTGGTCCAAACTTTGGCTGCATTTTAGGTATCCTAAGAATCAGTGGTGATTTTCATTTATTGCCTATTCTATTTGGTTGTCAGTACTCATGTTACTTTGTGTCATTTTAATACCAGCTCCTTTACCTCTGTATTACAAAACTAATTTCACTCTTAGCTTTTCCACTGTAAAAAATATACTAAACAGCACTCCAGTTAGCTCTCCAAATAAACCCATTTGTCAACTTTTGAAATGATACTGCTTTCAGAAAGTGTGGTTCTTTCATACATAAAATTTTCATTTCAATTGAAGTATAGGCATCTTTTAAAATTAAAATAATAATAATAAATTTAATCTTTTCTGTATTTTGGTGATCAATTACTTCAGTGATTCCATATCTTTTTTCTTTTTCTTTTTCTTTTTTAGTAAATATAAAGAATTTTGAAAATAAGAGGATTTTAATATCCATCAGGAAATCTTAAATAAGGCATTTCCTCTTACTTTATCAAGATATTGCTTGCTATATTTACCAGAATACTGTATGTGTTCAGATGTTGTATTGAAGAGAGTGGGGAGTCTCCTTATATCGGGGCTTTCTCCAGGTGAAATCTCATTTCCTTTCTTATGCATAGTCCTATACAGTGATCTTTCATAAGTATATTTCTAAATATTTGTAACTCTAGAGTTATCTACCCTTTTTATCAAGCTAATATATGCTTCAAGATTATATTAAGTGCTTTCTTTCCTGGTAAGCTGTTGTATCAGTGGGCACTAGCTGCATAGACATATTTACTTTTTTTAAATTAGCCTTTACTTTCTGCAAGCAGTCAATCACATTTAGGCTTTATCTTACAACCAGGCTTAATCAGAACATAAAATACAGCTTGTATTACCTCTGTGATCTGTAAAATATTCTACAGTAAGACAAATAGGCTTTTTTTTTTTTTTTTTTTTTTTTTTTTTTTTTCTTATGTGTATCTTTCTCCTTGCCTATTTTGATTGGTAAAACAAGTCTTTTGCTCCATGAGAATCCTCCCCACCAGTTTCTGACAGATTATTTTTCCTTGCTTCAGTTATATAACCCAGCTTGTCTTTACTTTTCCTACTTCTCTTTCCATCAGCTCTGACTGAATGAAATGCATGCGGTCTGTTACCCTCCAGCTACAGACACAGAAGCAAAGTTAATGTAGTGTAAGCGGCAGGTCCACATCCGGCAGTCTGATTCATCCAAGTCACACCTTTCTGTTGGGAACCCACAAGCCACTCAGTGTTGTTTCTCTCAAATACAGATCTGTGCAGCGAGATGGCAATCACAGTGAACAACAAGGGGGGGTTGATCCCATAGTTATAATTTATTCTACATCATGTATCAGTCTGAGTCTCTTTTTTCCTACTTTCTCTGTCTTGGTGCATGCAAAGAAGCTTTGCCCTGCAATCAAGCTTAAAAGAATGAAGAAAAAGAGTATTAACTAAATCTATAAAGATGATTTCCAAGCTCTTTTTCCTCAGTGCAATAACTGTAATTGTAGCCTTGTCTGAGAGATTCAGACTGAGACAATTGCGCTTATCTGTTGTTCTGTGCAACCAGAAAAAAAAATAAATAAATAAAATAAAAACTTTTACAGGTACTTGTTCTGTATTTGCATAGGCTCAAAGTTTTTTTTTTCATATTAGTACTAATGCTACTGGAAAAACAGTTAAGCAATTTCTAGCCAGGCAACAGTCTAAACCCCTTGTTCTATGGGGCATTATAATTATATGAGGCACTATAATTTTAAGTAAATCATTAGTGCCATTTAACTTGAAGTTCTAATAGTCTTCTGCCCTACTGGCTTATATACCTCACCTTCCCAAATGTTTGAAAGTGACATTCTTTCATGCTCCCATAACAATAGAGACTAACCACAACTGCTGACATTCTGTCATTGTTTGGCTGGCAGACAACTTAACTCTCTGACCATTACCAATGCAACAGCATCATGGAGATAATAACTGCAAATTGTTCAAAAATCTGAGTTAATTGGAAGAATAAAACTCTGTATTTATGCTTAAATAACATTCCCTCCACTCTGACTCCTAAACCAGGAATATATTTCCTTATAATGGAAAACACAATGACCACAAGCACATTGTCTGTGTTTAACAGTTACAATTCTTTTTTTCTAAATATTAAGGTTCTGCATTTTCAGAGTAAAGATGTAGCAAAAGATGGCAAGAGAATGAATAAATCACAAAACAAAAATATTTTCTCTGTGCACTCCTGCCTATTATTATGAAGAAGTTTATAGTTGCATTTTTATGGGAGAAGAGATTGCTGTAATAGGTACCCTGGGACAGAGAATTAAAAGAAGAAAGTATGCAAAAGGAAAGAAAGAAAAAGAAAAAAAAAAGAGAGAGAGAGAAAGAAAGAGAGAAAAAATTCAGAAGAAAGTGCTGGTACTATTTGAAACATTCTTTATGTAACTTGTTTGCTAATTATTCACTTTGAGATGTCAAAAATGTTCATCTAATTAGTTTCTTTGCTTGCTGCTAAGCTTTTCTTAAAAAAAAAAAAAAAAAAAAGACAAACACAAAGGAGGACTAATAATATTTTATCTAGCTAATGGGAATGACAAATTAAGCATGACTTTCCAAGTGTAAAATAAATCCAGTCACTTGGGTCAAGTGTTACTGATGTGCACAGAATTTTCAAAGGAGCTTTAACTGAGTCATATCTATAGTGACAGATGAACTTTTTAATACAAGCTTTCTTCTCTTGCTGACATCTCCTTTATATTCAGGAACCTGAATATAAAGAAATAGAGTCTTGTGAAATAGAGAACTGTACAAAAGTCAGTGTCATCCTGAGCAAAGCAAGTAAGAAAGTAGGAGGCATGCATGTGTAACTATGCATGAGCAGCATCTAGTGGCTAACATCTCATTATGAAGCATGGAGGTACTGGACCTTATTTTAAGCCTGTTTTTTTTTTTTGTTTGTTTGTTTTGTTTTGTTATGTTTTGTTTTTTTTTTTATGATGAGAGCTCCTGGAAGGAAGTGAAACATGTGAGGGAAAAGACAACACTGTCTTTTAGTGCAATCTCTGAACTAAAAATTCCCAATTACTCCTCTTTACTCTTTCTTCACTTTGTGCACTCAGGTAATAAACTATGCATTTGAAAGATAAGCCTGTACCTGCACATGGCATGTGGTTTGGGGGTTAACTAAACAGGAGGTGTGATGCAAAGGCCTTTCTGTGGTGTGTGCTATGGTAGTGCCTCATTCCTTTGGGAGGCTGGAACTGGTCCACAATTGTCCCCTCGAGCTGTGCAGTGAGAAGAGGAGGTGGGAACTCCTCATCCCTGTTTTACAGGAGTTATTTTCATTCTACCTGAGCAGTCTGAGACTCCCAAATCAGCCGCAGGTTGTGAAAATGGTCCTATTACAATCCTGTCTCTTACGTCCTCATGAAGGACATAGAACTAGGGCTATTTTAAAAGTATACACAGATATTCTTTAATAAAGTTGTTTTTAAGGAATTTCTGATTGCCTTGCACTGTCATCAAGACAAGCTACCCAAGTGTTCAAATAATCCATAATCCCCACCTCATCCCTTCAGAGAAACAGAAAAGCTCCAGAAAATGAGACCTCAGTGCCATCGCTTTCAAAAAAAAAAAAAAAAAAAAAAAAAGAAGTCAGTATGCAACCATGAATATTTTTGACACTTTCCAATAGAAGAGCAATGGGTCACATATTCCTAAGAATTGGATTGCCCATGGGCAATCTTAAAAAAATACTGTGAAAAAAAAAATAAAATAAAATAAAATAAAAAATTATACTCTATGGAACTGCCTTATGCTATCTTATTTTAAAAACTTTGCAGAGGTACTAATTAATTAATTCTCCACGTGAATCTGTAGTAAATATGAAGTAGGAACAAAGTCCCTTCAGCCATATCAGCTAATAAAAAATCTTGAAAAAATTTGCATACATCACTGCATGATTGTACCTTATGAGATGACACCTAATGCATAATTTACTCCAGAATACTGTGTTTTTTTTGTTGTTTTGTTTTGTTTTGTTTTGTTTTCCCAACAAGAATATTAGTTTTACCTTTATTTCTCCTTGATCTCATTTATGATTCCTTTAAAACACATTTTCTTCCAGAGATCAGCTTGAATTTTTCCCAGTTGTATACTAGAAATAGATAACAATATGTCCTCCTTTAGCAAGAGTTATCTAAACTTTCAATAACGAACATATAACTTCACTGCTTAAAAAAATATCTGTTTAAACTGTATCTTATACTACCACTGTTTGAGACAGAATGCTGCACTTATGTGGAACACAGGCTTGAATACATTTTCTAATTTTCTTACCTTCTTATTTCTTCACTAGCTTACTGTTAACAGCTTTATCACTCAAGATTTTCTTTCTTCTATAGCTGTAGTAGATCTTTCTTTCCTTCTCTTTTCCAAAATCCTAACAGTTTTCTTAGAAGTAAACAAACAGTTATGTGAAGACTGTAATCTGAGGAGTCAGTACAGAGTTCTAACTGAAAATCTTAGAGAAATTAAAAGTTGAGAAGAGGTGTTGGTGAAGACAGCAGGTTACATGACTACCTTTGACCTACTCCATACTATGAAGGCCTTTGGAATCAAAGGAATTATAAGAGAGGCTGGCAAAGGATACCAGTCTTTAAGCTAAGATCCACATACAATTCCTGTGCAGTGAGCCTGGAGCCACAGATTCTTTTTGCCAGGTTTTGATGTACAGAAACAGAATTCTTTGTAAAAGACTTTTGCAGAAAGTCTTAGTGGTATTTTAGTGTTTGTACATGGTTTTTCTCATAGTTTTACTTTGCTTAGTGGCACACCAGAACATCAGTACCTATTCTATTCCTTGTGCAAACTCTGAAAGCACAGGAGAAACAAAAAAGTGCCACAGCTGGAGAAGCTAGGATGCTGGTAGTATGAGTCACCCCTCTCTAGCACAAAGCTATGCAGATACTCATGGATCTCTGCCAACCCTGGTTAGCTATGGAGACATTTTGTTGTGCTGATATGCACGCAACCAATGAAAACTGTTCCTTCTCATTTACAATGGAAAGGCCTCTCCCCATGGCTGTTGAGCCCACCACAGTTTGGCAAGAACACACTATCAGGAATGCATTCTCTAATTTTACAATACATTGAACACAACACCTTTTATTCCAGCTTACCCTGCTCTTGGGAAAACTGCTCTGCTTGATTTAAACTAATAAAAGTAATTGAAAAGCTGTTTAGAAACTTTCCTTATTCCTTGTTATATGTCTTCCTGCTAAGCTTCCAGAGGTGACCAGCTGCACTAGCCATTATCAGGTGACTTCATTAAGCAGTTGTCTTTCCCATTACAAAAGTTTCTGGAGAAAAAGCAAATGGAAAAATACTTCTATATTAACTCTAAGTTGTGAACTATTACCTTTCAGCATCCTAGTGAATTGTGGATTTAAAAGGATAATAGAGAAGACAGCAGACCCATTCTGAATAGGAGGCTGTGCAAGACAACCTCCAGAGCATCTTCCACTTTCTTTAATTCTACAAAATAATCCCACACTGAGTCTCCAGGCTGGTGTATCAGCCCATAAAGAAATCCAGTTAGAAGCAGAATTCTGAACAGACTTCCCAAAGCAGTAGTTTTGTTCATTTGAAATCCCCAGAATATATCACCTAATTGCCTCCCATCCTCTGCTGTCATTTTCAGGCCTTCATACTAAAGCTCTAAATGAACTCAGAAATGTGCTACTCATTTTTCTGCAGGCATCTGTCAGATCATAGGATTTTATGCCATATAGGGATGCTTTTTTATAAAGGGTCAACAACCTTCTTAGGTAAGGCTTAAGAAATATAAGCAAGGACCATGTTAAATTGCAATAGATCCCAAATTACATATTTTGCACTTCTAAAAGGTGATTCACAGTTTCCTAGCTTCTCAGCTGACATGTTTTAAATTGGCATTTCAAAATGTCTGCCGTTAAGCTGACCTCAACACTGTCATCCTTGAAAAAGGAAAAAAAAAAAAAAGAAAAAGAAAAAAAAAGAAAAAAGCAGAAGGTAGAAAAAGGAAGTAAACTCAGGAAAGGATATGTTAAAATAGCAGTAAAAAAGAAAAAGCAAAAACACATCACAAGGGAAAAAAATAAAAAAGAAGAAGAAAAAGTAAAAGGGTGGTAAAAATAGGAAGAAAACTGAGAAAGAAATGAAAGCCCATTTCTGAGCTTAAGAGGAGCTCTTGGACCAACAGGCAGAGTATGCCATGGATGGTTGGTCAGGGATATTAAGGCCCAGTTGTGCACACAGGTGCCTGATGTGTTGAGACTTTCTAAGTTTCTGGTTCTCAGCTTTGAAGCCTTCATTTTCATTAAATATTGGTTGTGATTTTCCAAGTCTTTTAACAAACAGTCACAACACAGTTGTTCTATCATATTAGCATCTTGATCATCAACATGACTAACACCTCTAGAATCCTTATGATTACTACGTTTGTGTTACTGAAGGTAGGTCACTGGGAGTGTGATAGAGACAAGGGTGTCTGGCTTAACCCTCACAGAGTTTACCCAAAATCTGTCATGTGAAAGGAATAAAACATGCAGTGCCTAGTCAGAATGAAGACTCATGATGGATTAAAGCATATCCCCTGGAACAAAACCAGAAATTTTACCTACTCTCCTCTGGCACATGCATGACCTGAGATTATTTTCAAAATTAACTTTGGGTAGCTTTTCAGTGGACCATCAAAAGGCGTATCCATCACAGTTGTCACAATTCAGAATAGTTCTAGTGCTAGTATCAGAGCAAAGTGGAAATAAGAGAGCAAAGAAAAAGTCACTAGTGTATTTTTAAGTTGGTTTCAATATTGGTATAGTTAATACTGCACATTTCTTGGCATCCCATTGTCAGGATTTGCTCGATTCATTCCCAGAATAAAAACAGGTCTTCTCTTCAGCCTCAGATGGAACAGTAGCAAAGAGAGTTTCATTCTCAGCCTTCACACTGGTAGAATGTATAGACCTGATCCATAATAAAGACTATAATGGAAATGCTCTGGTAAGATTAAGTGATGTTAATAGTGTCATCCTGCCACCCCACCTAGTATTTCAATTAAATGAACTCCAATAATATAGGACAGTGTTTCTTACACAGCAGTATAAGCTTCTCAGTATTATCCCTATAAATGAACTCTAACCCTGATATTGGAAGCCAAGGCAATAAAAGAGAAAGTAACTTAAGAACTACTTCTGTTGTTTTATTCTTGTTGAGTCTACTAACAAAGATTGTATCAGGACTGTTTTTCCTGAGTTGGCTAATACTCATCTTATGTCAATACATCTGCCACAATTGATTTCTTTTAGAGAACTAATAAAAGCATTTTCAAGTCATAATGTACATGTCATTTAGTGCAAATGTCAAATAACTTTGAAAGAACTATGTGGAGAAAAGACTGAGAGATTTTTGGGGCTCTGCACTCTCATTTCTGCTATGGATATATTAATACAGTTAAAAATGATCATGCTGAAGCTGGAATGTGACAGATGTCAAAATGAAGACAAAGGGGTATTGGCACATTGGTGTGGTAAGTCTGCATACCCTTATTTCATATCCTGTTTAGAAAGTAATTACTTCATTTTTAGAAGCAAATCTCTCTCCCCTTTTCCACCTCCCCTCCTTCCCCATATTGAGGCAGATGATAATGACTTCTATAAGTTTAATGTGAACACAATCATCCCTATTAGCAAATATAGTAGCAGATACTATGTTTTCAAAATATGAACTCCATATAGGATGAAATGTTTAAGAGTTCTAGTGTGTCCCAGATAAATCTGAGATAAAATATAAATCCTGAGTTTTCTCCCATATAAATGGACAGTCACTAATACTAAATTTTATATTCATTACTTGACATCATCAAAACTAGCATTAAAATTTGTCATGCAAAAGGTTGGTAACAAACTTTGGTTTTATAATCTAAATAAACTCAATTAAAATGTCAGCGAACAACAATAACTAATTATTATTCAAATATACATCTACTCAGAGATTATATTCAATGGTTCCTCCTCCTGCCTTTCTCTGCTGTTTCATTCAGTGAGATAAAATTCTGTGTGGTTCCACCTATTATCAACATGGAACTGCTCTATAATTCTTTACATATATTGATCTGGTTAGTGGAGAAGTTCATTATTCTTGTTCACATATTTGATTCAAGTCAAAAAATGATTGTTCAGGGAAGGGAATATAAAGTTGGACTAGCTCAAGCAATGGTGCTCTTTGATAATTTCTTGATAGTAATTAAGCCACCATCTTTGAATATTTGGCCTCCTGTCCTGAAAGTATACAATATTATTTAAACCATGTAGGGAAGATACCCATGATGAATATAAAAATATCAAAGGAATTATGGTTAGTTTATGAAGGAAGATTTAGGCAGGATCAGTTCTTTGAAGGAACGAAAAAAATGAATCAGAACCCTCTCAGAATTACCTGAAGGTGTTTTGACATGTCTGATTTACCTTGAAGGATTACTAAGCCCTTTCCTTTCCAGTGTGTAGGATGTTTTCAAAATTAATTATTTCTCTAACACTATCTCTATAAAGAAAAAACAAAACAAAACAAAACAAAACAAAAAAACTACTTTCAGTTTTAGAAGACTGCTTTATCCTTGGATTTCAATCTTAGCAGCTCAAGAAGAAACATATTTTGGACCTCCAAGGAGAGAATTGTTATCATCATAGTCTAGAAGCCAGTCTAGTTTACTGGAGAATTGCAAGGAATACCAAGGAGCAGGGAAAGGCAAAATTTTCATTATGTGGGAGGACAGCATGGAGACAACAGCCAAGGCAGTACAGCAAATCCAATCAAATCCTTTAAATGAACTTTTTTTGTTTTGTTTTTGATAAGAAAAACAAGTTTATCTTCATTTTAAACTCCTATATATTGAAAAAAAAAAAGTATTATTATTTACATCACATTTACACATAGTACTTACCTGTAATTTTTTTTTTTTTTTTCTTTTTTCAAGGACAATTTTCCCTCTTGCATGGGTGCTATCCAAAACTATGAACCTTACTATCTCATTCTTTTCTAGTTTCTAATGTTGTCTTCTACCTGGAAGTAACTCAGCAATTTCTCTGTATGATGTAATAAATGTAAGATTGACTCATGACTCCCATATGAGTCAATCTTGTCCTTACTACTCTCCCAGAAAAAAAAAAAAAAAAAAAAAAAAAGAGCTACATGTTTTATTTCTGATACGCTTTTATGTTGCCATGAATTCAGTTTAGAGGATAAAAATTGAAGAAGAGTACTCTATACGTGGAACAGTTTGGGAAATTTAGGCAACTCCAGTGTCTTGGTCTCGGACTAGCTCTTCACAGCATTTTGCTTCCCTCACAGATGAATTTAATCATTGCTACAAACAGTACTGTTACACCTAAACAGAGTTACTGATTGGTATCGTAAAGCTTTAGGACATCTCCTAAAGGCTTAGATACAGGCTTAGATTCCTGGGTGGCTTCAAAGTGAAACCTGAAATTCTAGGTTACAAAGAAATGCATTAAGACCTTCATAGTCTGCACAGGAGAAAAGCTACTGCATTTTTTGCTGTAGGAATACAGTTCATTTTCCTCTATTCTTGATGGCAAATCTCACCAGTGGAAAGAAAGTCTATACATGATGACCTTTGAAAGACACAAATATATGTCTTTGTCTCACTGTTTTAGGAGATATTCTCCATTCTTGATACTCAGTCACATCACTCCTCCCTTTGGTGCATCTCATCTGATGTATCTTAAAGGCACATGAGGCACATTTGGTCAGGTTCCCCTATTACACAGTTAGAAGTTTTTAGCAGTTGCTGCAAAATAATTTGTTCAACTTTGAAGACTGACTATATAAAATAAAGGATGTATTGTATAAAAAGATGATCATTCCTATTAAGGCAAAATAAGCAACACTGCATATGAAAACCTTTATGGCAGTGTTCTGTTCCCATATTGCAAATTACTTTGAAGCCATTAGAATATTTTTCTTTGAAGGATTGTATATATAAAACGCATTATTAACATACAAAATGTTATTGAACTCCACACTTAGTATTATGACTAACAGAATACAGACAGTGACTGTAAACTCAAGCTGTACTTTCAATGATAAAGTAGAATTCTTCCTTTCTTTAGAGAATAGAGAGAGGCTTAGTTTACTAACTGAAAATCTTTAGTTTATAAAAAAGAGCATTTTACTCCTCTCAACAAAAAATATTAATTCATGGTAAAACTTTCCACCATTTAAAGAATGAACAATGTATTTGGGACAAATTAAAATGTTTCAGCATTTTAATCTACTGATGGCAGAAACAAGCTTGAGGAAAATCATGTAGTCATCATCCCATCTTGATGACCATGTTACACAGGGAAAGCAACAGACCAATGTGGGTGTTGGACCTTGCAACATTGCAGTTGAATCTTTGCATTAGAGAGATGCTAGCTAGCAAAAGTGAGGTTATATAGTTGCCTGATTTTGTAGCTGTGTGCTGAGCAAGCAACTATGACATTTGTGGCTAAAGGTACAGGTAGGCTACACTTAAACAGATACTAATACAAGTGTATCCTGGTTGCTGCCCAAAACTATTAGAGGCACATACCTTGGCACATACCCTCATTTGTGCCTTTTTTGGGGGAAAAATAATCTGTTTGAGTTACAAGAAAAGTGCTTTACATCTCTCTAGGTGTGTCCCTCACAGGGTGTCTGTGCTACACAAAACATCTTAGCATGAGCTGATTCTCCATTCAGTCTAGAAGAGGATGTAAAGGGTGGCCAGAAGCCATTGTTTACACAAGTTTTCATTTACCTGAAAGCAAAACATTTATACTCTCCCACATTCACAAATGAACCAGATTCATTGCTTTAATCTACATTAATTATTTTTAATTAGTGAATCAGTACAGATTTTCTTATTGTCCTCAGTGAACCTGTATCATTCTATAAGGATAAATACAAATATAAATAAATATAAATATATGTATGTATGTGCAAATATAAGCCAGTTCAGATTTTGATGTTATTACATGATTGCAGAATGCATAATTCTAGATGGGTGTTTATATTCTTTATAAGTTTATCTGAGTTTGCCTGTCACCACTGGTATTATTCTATAGAACAGGACATGTTCTTTCACTAGCTGTACCCCTCTCACATTATCATGTTTGGTCATGCTCACTGCTTCCAGTCTTTGGGCAAGGAAATGGACCTTTTTTTTTTTTTTAATGAAAATTTGGTCTTGTTTCTTTCTATATATTAAAAATTTCCCAATCGCATTATTCTTTCTTTGTTCCCATTTCCTGCAACTCCTCTTTATGAAACCTTTTCTACCTACAGAACAGCAGGTTTTGGAGGGAATATAAATAACATTTCTGTGTTGATATATGATGTAAATGTCACCTGTGTATAAACTCTGTTTTGTGTTTATGTTAGCACTAGAGAGAATCAATCACAAATGTTTTACCACATAGAATATAAAAGCAATAAGTGATCAATGAGTTTATAGTATAAGCGAAACTCATTTATCAGTATTTGTTGATGAGTGGCTGTGTCAAAGAGGTACATATTAACAGGTAAAGTCAAAGAAGGAGAGCCTAGCATTTAACGTATATATTTGAATAATTCAAGTTATGTAATTTCGTTGATCTATGTAGTATAATTTCACAAAGATTTTGAAAGAAATCAAGTCATTTGGCTAACCTGGGCAAATGAACCGTTTTACTCTGTTCTCTGCACTGTGAATGAAATTCCAGAAAGAATTATTTACAACTTCAGTGGTCTGCATCTGTTCTCATTTTGCAATTATTTGTATGCATCTTTATAAATCATTTTATTTGGTATTTGTCTGCCATTACTAATAATTCACTCCCACATTCACAAACAATAATGCACCCAATTCCCAAATTTATGGCTACAAAAACACTTCTGTGATCTCTCTATGTATAAAACACTAGCTAACCATACAAATGTTGCAATCAGATAAGCAAAGTTGTAAAATTCCAGGCAGCTTTCAAATTATTAACATTATTTATGGTATTGTTGCAGGAGCCATTATGCATCTGAGAGTTTACACTGGTGGCAGTTATATAATTAACTAGCCAGAAACATTGTTTATTAAATCAAATGCGGATTGAAAAAACAGTTCAGAATATGAACATATTTTTTATATGGAGACTTTGAAAGAATCAAAGATCAAAGAAATATTTAAACCTTCAAGAACACTGTATGATATTTGTTCACAGAATTGAGCTGCTTAAGTAAAATGTATTCCCAAATGACAAAGAAGAAAACAAGCTAAAGATTCTTCAACAAACATAAGAAATGAAGAAAGACAAATTTCAGTTTTGATATGGAGAAGCATCATGCAAGTGACTTATCAGAATTTGTTACATTGCAGATTTGAAAGGTCCCATCTACCATTTCTTTTGTTCTAATCCTAGTGAAACATATCCCAAAAGCATGGATTTTGGCAAATATTCACATCACTTTACTGCATCTGAACTCTTACTCAAGGAACAATGGACATGTACTGATACTGTTGTGGTCTCCTAGGTCAGGAAGTTAGCTTTTGTTGCTTCCAGTTTCATTGTTAATAATGGGATATCAATATCTTCAGAAACAATGAACTTGTATCTGTCGTTTTATTAAAGAATCTTTTGCTCCTCCCATTGTGTATTGTGTTTCACTGCCACTTGTACAGAGACAAACACAGGTTTCACAAAATGCTTTCTGTCAGTACAGATGTGGTACTGCATTGTTTGAACTAGGCAGTTTTCAACAGTGTATTTATTTACTCTAGGACAGTTTTGATGCCTTGATATGCATATATATATATATATATATATATATATATATATATATATATATTTTCACATTCCTGTCTCAGATAACAGTTTTCAATGACTCTGAAATGTATTTTTGAGTCTTTGCAATTTTCAGAACCCACATGGACTAAAATAGATTAGACTAACATTACTTTCACTGGCATTTAATTGTTGAATATTTTTAGGGTGTTTTTTGCTTGTTTGTTTGGTTTTGTTTGTTTGTTTGTTTTATTTACTTTCTGTTTAGTGCTTCCGTTACATGTGATTCACAATATTTTTCATACTGTTGGGGCCATAAGAACAAAGATGAATTATAAAGGATCCAAAGAGTTGGCCCAGACCTGTGAGTTCCAAAATCTGCCTGTCATCTTTCAGCATATGTAGGTTAGGAGTTATCACCTCTTGCACTGTAGCTGAATCAGTTATTCAGATTAATATAAATTATTCTTATTACATATCCTTTTAATGTATGATTTCATTGCCATGTTTAATTGCTGTTTTCTTGTATTGAAACATGCCTTTCATAAGAGATGCTTCTGCATGGAAGATACACCATGCAGTGGTGCTTTTTCCCCATTCTTTTTCTTTATATCTAAGTCTTGAGTCTTACGAAGACACGTTATATATGTGATCATTTTATATTAGAACAAGAAAGGTGTTCAAAACATTTAGCAGGGTGGAAGATGACCAATTATTAACACTCTTCTCTCTGTTTTCAACCATATATTGTCAGAAAATTATTTTCCATATGCCTGAATGAAGCAATTGCTTCACTGCATGGCAGATCATATTATTTCATTTGTACCATAAATATAATTGAAATACCATTAATGTTGCTTCTCTGAATTCACCCCCAAGTGGAAGTCAATTTATTCATAAGTACCTGTACCTATGGCACAGTAATTGTACCATATTAAATTCAAAAGAAGAGAAACAGAGTAATAGTTTCAAGAGGATACAAGATATGTCCAGTTTTAAAACCTGATGAACATCACTTGACTTCTCTGTTCTATCTGTTGCTTTGGGGAAATTTTGGTACTTGAAATGATGTCTTCTAATTTCATGTAAAGGATCCAGAGAGCCAGGGACATAGTTATATCTCTCTTGGTACAATGTAATAACAACATAAAACATGGGAGCACAGGGAATATTTTTTTGGTGTGTAGCAAAGGTCAGAGACATACCTGGTTCCAATGCCAAGAATCATCCTCAGTAAATCATGGTATGGAATCATGGTACAGTATAGGGTGCAGGTGCCCAGGTGCTGGTCCTGGTGAAGAATGCTGGGGCAGCCTCTCTGATCAGAGTCAGAGACTGCTGACACAAGTCTTTGCATATGCATGCAGCATGTAAATTTTTCATTGATGTTACATTGCTTCAAGCAGCACAATGCTATTAAACATAGAGAGACAAAGCATTGCTTCCTCCATCATTGGTGACCTAAATTATAGGTACAACATTTTTGTATTTTTATGGATAATAGTATATTTACAAAGAGAAAAATAAATCTGCTTAAAATAGTAATTTCATATATACATATTTTTGGAATGGAATACATTTTTGGAATACAGAATTACTCTCTATAGCATCGCATGCAGAAAATACCAAACTAGGACTTAAATATTTAAAGCAAAAAATCTGGAATCTTTTCAACTTTAATTAATTTGGTAATTAAAAGCCCTCACTATCTGTAGACACCATTCTTTTCCAAAGAACAAACCAGAGCATATTTAATAGGAGAGAATTAAATAATACAGTCACAGACACTGTAAAGTTAGCTCAAGCTTCTTTGAAAAAAAAAAAAAAAATCACAGTCTCAGTGAAGCAATGAGAAAGAAGACAAAATATTTCACTAGAAAAAAAAGAAAAGAGCATCTGTTTTACATTTGTGGACACTGCCTAACTCTTTATTTTATATAAAGCAAGTAGAAGTTTTGTCCAATATATATAGCTATTTCAAATGAAATAATGAAATATATTTTGATATAATATAATATCAAAAATCAAAACATACATTAAAAATAAGTGAAGAATGGATAAGCATCCATAATACCTGGAGAGAGGAACTTATGAAACTTTACTCACAAGATAAATGCATATTTATATTATTTTGCTGGTTTGGATATTTGTAGAATAGAATTTGTTCCCTAAGTAATTGTTAAAGGAAATCTAATAAGTAGAAAATATTTTCCATTTTGTTGTTGTTGTTTTTGAGTGAGTGACACTCAGACAGGGACCTGAAAATCATAGTCAATTATCCCTTTATAAAACAGACTTGCATCTTTGCAGAGTTCACAAAGCTGTTCAAAAAAACTGAAAAACAACCCAAAACATATGGAGTGGAGTGAATATAATGGTGGATAAATACAGAATATATATATATATAAATATTATCCTTCTTGCATATACCCAATTAACTGAAGAAGCTGATTTAGCTGAGTAATTTATTTACTCATCTTCAGTCCTAAGCAGCCTTACTTCAGTCCTAAGTAGCCTTACTAAAATTATATGACTTCCAACTCTACAAAATTTAAAATTAATAAGTTTTTGAAATGATGTTTCTATTCCCATTATACCTGCAATAAACTTCTCTTGCATTGAGCAGTTGTATCTGGACAACTTATTATTAGAGTCTAAAAATAGCCTTTAGATTTTACCATCAAGAACTGCACTTCAAAACTGCATAGCTAAAAAATTTATGTACTGTAGCTTTACTGAAGTGAATTTGTAATGTTACTGTAAATCTTTGATATTTATCATGAAAATGCACTACCATCTTATTTATTGATGGGTTTTATGTAGTTTTGTCCAAAATGTAATAGGAACAGAAATTTAAGATGTGATAATTTTATATCTGAGGATTTTGAGAACAAAATGTACAAAATACCTTATCTGTAAAATCCTTTTGCTCTAAGCATAATTACTACTATTACTATTAGAGTGTTTATTTCAATGGTACTCAGACTTCAAGAATGTAAAGGGTTGTGTGAAAACAGTTATTTCTATTAGAAATTGTCTTTGACTTTCAAATCAAGGAACAGGAAAACTAGAAAAACTAGAATATGCACTGTGAAATAGTTTTATGGGGGAAGATATGCACATTCAGGATTATGAAAACTCAAATGAGAGCAAGAAATTATATATATATATAAACAAAACAAAACAAAACAAAACTTGAAAGTATCCCAACATAGGAAGATCTATAACTAGGTTGTCTAAACTGCCTAGTTTTGCCTATGCAACTAGAATAGTAATAATTAATATATATATATATTTTGACTTAAGTGGGACACCAAAATATGTTATCTTCTGGCATGTTCCAGTGTCCTTTTTGGAGACAAGAGCAAAGACAGAGTGCATTTTTCTGATGTAACATAAGAGTTTACAAATAGTGCCCAGATTTTTACATGGGGCCACACTAGAAAATTAATTTAGAATACAATAGCTCAGTTGTAAGGGGTCTTCAGAGATTATCTAGTTCACCTGCAGGATTTGTTTGATAATATATTTGATAATACTAATAATATTTTTGATAATACTACATATTCACAAAACTTTACATCCTTTTTCATGTTGCAATTTACAAATAAATCAATATAACACAAGAATATAGTTCAATTTTTTGTGCTATGATGGCAACACTATGTTAGTCTTTTATTTTGCCTTGCTTGGTTTGAAATAATTTCACTTTGAATGATCAAATCTATTTCAACTATCTCTTTCAGGCAATATATGAAAGCGTAAAAAAGGAAAGATTAAAACTAGAGGGATGATGTATTTTTCTCATTACATCGATGCATAGATAGAATTAATATATATGCATCAAGACGGAAAACTTCAGTGTGTCTTTTGTCATGACATAAGGGAAAGAATAGTGACATACCTGTGCTATTTCTTTGATTTTCAATAAGCCACATAACTCCATGGTTTGTTGAAGAAATTTAATTTGTGATTATGAGTGAAAGATTGTTTTACCAGATTCTGCCTTGGAAGAAAGCTCTATTCTCCTGCATAAAAGAAACATCCTTCTGAAGGAGAACTGGCTTTTTCCTGCTTTTAAATGCAGAGCTGACTCACATCATCACATAAAAATATTAGTTAGGGAAAAGTGAGAATGTAAAATAAAGCCACAAAAATAAACATACTGACAATTTGCAAGGAGTTTTAATGCTTCATGAAATCTGAGGTAAAGATCTCTGTCTCAAGAGTAAATTCCAATTTCAGAACAAATTATTTTGCCACGAGCATACCATTTTCCATCTACAGATCCTCTAACAAAGTAGTTACTAGTCTTTCCAGTGCTGCATTGTAGTTTTTGTTTGTTTGTTTTTTAATATCCCTCTGCAAAATATGCCACTGTGCAGGCTGAAGAACTTACCCAAGTTTATACAGTATGTTAGAAATAAAACCAAGAATAGAATCTGTTTTCTTAACTCTCAAGCAAGTGCACAACGCTTTGGGCCACCCTTCTATGCCAGCAGATGGATGTAAAATGGACTGGTGGCACTATCATGTTGCTAACATTTTTACCTCATGACACTGTTATCCAGCAACAGAGATTCCTCTCAGAAACCTGTCAACCAGCAGGAAACAATTCTGTATGTAGAATGTGTAATTGTTTCTCCCTGTTCAGAAGTTATCAAGACTACCATTTCAAGTAGAAATTGAATGGCAATTTCAAAACGCCAGAAGTTTCCTTGTACCTTTTCTCTGTTTTACTTCAACAGACTAAAAAAAAAATTCATAAGCCAGGGTGTACCAATCCATGTAACTCTGTCTCCTGTGCTTATCAACTGTAGGTCAGTTCCAGACAGCGAATGCCTGTGATATAGTTCTGCTTTTCAGAGTTAAACAAAAAGAACTGCGATTTAACTTTAAATATGAAGTCAGGAGTCTTACATCCGTGGAAAAAAAATTGAAAATAATTCTTTTTTATGCCAGTGTTCTGGGTCTGGCTGGGATGTTAACTTTCCCTGCAGCAACCCATACACTGCTGTGCTCTGCAGTTGTAGCTAAGACACCAGTGTTGTGTCTGCTGCTGAGCAGTGCTGGCACAGCATCAGTATTCTCTATAACCCTCCCAGGGGGTGGGCAAAAAAAGTGAGAAAGAAACAGCACCAGGACAGCTGACCTAAACCAACCAAAGGGTTGGTTTATGGACATTCCATACCATATGATGTCACACTCAACAATAAAAGGTGGAAAAGAGAAAAGAGGGGAAGGGTGGGCTCTCGTTGCGAAAACATCTGTCCTCCTCCTGAACACTGGCTACGTGCGTTGAAGCCCTGCCTCATGGACATGGTCAAGCTTTGCTTATTTGTGGGAAGTAGAGAATACTTTCTTTCCTCTGTACTTCCACATAGCCTTTAATTGTTTTAGTTTGTTTTTTCCCTTTCCCCCTTCCTTTTCCGCTTTCCCTTTTTTCCCTTTAGTTGAATTGTTTAATTAATAATCATATTTCCTTAATAATATTTTTTTCTCTTTAATTAGATTATCCTTATCTCAACCTGTGAGTTGTTCTTTCCTTTACTTCATCTGAGGAGAGGGAGTGAAAGAGTGGTTGTGATGTTCAGCTGCCTAGCACAGTAAAACCACCACAGTCAGTCAGATGTTCTAGAAAGACAAATATGGATTAATGCATTCTGTTGATAGATTAAGATCATCATATAAGAAGCTTAAACTCCTCTCATGATTCTAGACTGTATTTGTATTTCTGAATAATTTGTGCAGGTGTCATTTTGAACTATCTTTAATACCTGTAGAATGTGTTTAAATTACTTTATTTCAATATTGCATTTCAAGTTCAGAAGTAATCTCATTTTTCATTGAAAATAGATTGAAATTACTTGGATATAAAAGCATCAAAAGAGGAAACTATCACACATAAGAACCATATGTAATTAGGAGGCCAGGAATTTTGAATTAGGTGCTTGATGAATTGCTTCACATACTATACATTATGTGCACGTTATTTACTAACGTAGATTGAATCAGTCTTAGAAGCTATTTACATTTAAATGCAGCATAATGTTTCAGTTTACCACAGGGATGAGTAAAGAGGCCTGTCTAAAACAAGAACTGAGCTAAGACAAGAGTGTTTCTTTAAGTTTTAAATGATTTGATTAGTTCTTTCTTATCTTCATTGTTATTCTTGTGGATTTATCCTAATTTTTAAAAGGTTGGGAATTTGAAATACAAACACAATGAAAATCAGAAAAAGTGACAGAGAATCCCAGATCATGCACATAAGTGTAACTTACTGAAATCAAAGGGTTGCCTTGAAATCAAGTGGTTGCCTTGCCTGTGACCCTTGCATACTGTTCTTATAATGAAGCCTAAAGAAGTAGTATTTATAGTTTATCAAGACACACACTTTTACTAGTTGCTACTGAAAACAATACAAACAAACACAAAAAGCAAAACAGAATAACATATATATTTCTGCTATTACTTACCACCTTATCCAATTCCGTAATTAAACCTTAGGAAAAAAAGAAAAACAAAAGAGAGAGGAAACAAATGAGATGAACATCAATCTGTTAATCAAAGCCAGAGGCACAAAAGCTTCTCTGGCATCTAGATGATGGTGTTCATCCAGTTATTATTAAAATATTTTCCTCTTCAGAGGAAAAAATCAAAAGCTTGTTATGATTATTAACTTGCACAGATTTCCCATTCTCAGGAGCTAGCTCTTGTTTGGGATATTAAATCCATAGCCCATACAATGGTTTCTTTCTATAAATATCAAATTCTCTACTGGTGATGCACAGAACATACCTAGCAACATAAGATATTAAGATCATCCATCAGCAGACTTATAGTAATCAAAAAGGTTTCATAACTTTCTTTCTGTTGGTTGGTTTTCCTAAAGGCCAAGTAGAACTGATGGGGATATTCATACCTCAGAGGAAATGTGGGTCATTGAACACGTCTCTGTACATTACAATTCATGTGAGAAAATGTTGACATTTTCTCTGGCAGGAATAGCACTAGTTAAAGTGCTCTGCTTTCATTCCTAATATTTCTTTGACCAAGAAAGGCAGGATTTATAAACAATTTTATCTCAAACTCCTAGTGAAGTTCTTTGTTTCAGCAGCAATCACGTAGATCTACTGTTGATTAACTGAATAACAAGGAAGAGAAGCATAACATTATTATCATGCCTCTCTGACTCAAAAGCAAATATAAATATTGTTTTGATGCCTGCTAAAGAACTGTGAGGGAAAAGGCATATTTAGGTGGATAGTCATGTACTCCTAAAATTAATGCTTTCTCATGAAATCAAACGAGGGAATACAAATAACTTCAAAATTTAAAATTTTATCTTGCTAATAAAAAATGTATTCATTCTCTACTTACACTTCACTCTTTTCCTATAGTCCAGATTTGAAAGGTCAACACTCCTTTTTTTTTTTTTTTTTCAGTATTTCACAGTCTTTTCTACTTTGTAATTTATCAAACCAGTAACTAAAGACATATTATATCAAAGTATTTGAAGGCAATAACCATTTTCTTATTCCTGTGCCCTGTGTTTGCTGATGTTTGACCAAGCTAATTATGTCTTGCTTCTTTACAGATTTATACAGTAATTGCTAATGTGTGCTTTTAGACGGATGGCTGCCAGAAGGACAGAAGAAATGGCATGAAGAATGCTAATGGGACTTGGACTTGTAAACAGTTGCTTTTAAATGTTTGTGACCCATCATATACGAGTATGGTACTGCTGCATTTTAAATAAGAGGTGGAAGAGATGTGGAAACCACTTGTACTAAATCTATATGGTATAACTAATATTATTTAAAATTTACAGCAAGCAGGAGGTGTTGTCCTAAAGCTCATTCTAATACTACATGACAACAAATATGTTTATACATTGCCAGATCAATAAGTTTAAAAAGTGGATTCAGATTCAGTTGAACAAGTTTGTTTATGTCCAGTGGGCACATGCTTTTATAAAACAATGAACTTATACAATTTTGTATATAAAAGTGCAAAAAGTTTTAAGCTGATACAATTGCGTCACTCTGAAAGTGACATAAAAACACATTTGCTAGAAGCTGGGGAGATAATATTAATTAACAGTTTATTTCTTCACAGCTGTAGAATAAATAGAATTCCAAATTTCTTATTAGATCAACTACAACAGATTGCAGGGTCTTGAATTTTTAGTACCAGTTTATTGACATTCATGTAGGAAAGTGTTTGGAGCCAAATCTTAATCAATGAATGCATATAAAATAATAAAAATGTCAATTTATACAACTTGTAAATTCAAAGATATTATGCTCTGCATAGACATCCAAGGGGAAAAAATAAAAATAAAAAATATTATGCTTGAGTAGCATATTTATAGTGTATTGTTTGTTTTGTCATTTAAACACAGAGATGCAGCTAAGCACTGCAACAGTCTAACTCCGGTATTCTATATTTTCTTATTCCCAGCAATGTTGAGTAGATAACTGGTGGAAAAGGTCATTTTTAGAGCTGAGTGTTTTAATATCAGTACATCTCATAGCAATTAAGCTACTGCTATTTCCGAAGCAAAGCACAGTCTTAGAAAAAGATTCAGAATATATTCAGATGCCTTACAGGAGAATAAAACAGACGTTAGCCTTCTATTCTGAAATTATGCTCCCGAAAAACCTAGTTCAGTTGCCCAATATTCATTCCATGAGATGTGCAGATTTTGGAGGCACCTAATATTCTCTGTGACCTTAAAAATCTTTCTTTCTGTAGGTTCTCAAAACAACGTTATACACAGAACAGATCTTAGTACCAATCTTTATACATGAGGTTAATGAAATGAAACTAGGAAGCTAGAAACTAAGGAGCCATCACTTCTTTTCTGAGAGAAAAATGTGGTAGGTTTATGCTAAAAGTGTAAACAGAAATAAAATATAGCTCTAACCATGACTGAATTTTAAAACTGTGAAGATAGTCCAGCTTAACACAGTAATTTGCACTAGGAAAATCCTCCCCACACTGAGGTTATGGAAAACCTAATTCTAAAGAAAGGAATTGAGAACAGCTGTGGGCATGACTTTGAAGGCTAATGATTAAACAGGTAGGAGGCAAGGGAATCTTGACTGTCAAAGACTACTCAAAGAACTATCAATTTGTTCCATGTAATGACCTAATCTGAGAATAATACTCAGATTTCCAGTTGAGGATATCATTTTGGTCATGCTTGGACCACCATTTCAAATAGAATTGTGCCAAATACAAAAGGAAATGAAGAATGTACTCAGAAGACCCAGGATATGACTAGCGAAAGTCCAGTAAGAGTACAGTTCTTGTATTCACTTTACAGTGATATTCTTGTGATTATTTGGCTGTTTATATGTTCATTTTTGTAATTAAAATTGCAGTATTTGTTCCATCAGTATATCAGACAGTATCTTTTGCTTTATCTGTCTCTTTATGTGATAATTTTGTAGTACTTCTGATTCTGCAGCATAAACCTAAGAATACAATCCACTGTTACAAACATCTAGTTTGTATTGATTGCACTTTTGTTAAATGGGTGTGAAATTTTATGGTACTAAACACTTAGTTAAGCATCAGCACTCAGCCTTTTTGCACTGTCTCACAAGTAATATTAATGGCATTCTTCTGACACATCACTGGTTTTATCCTTTTTTCTTTGATATCATTAGCATGTTTAAGTATAAAGCTAATAATGAAATTCTAA
Source organism: Heteronetta atricapilla (assembly GCA_011075105.1). Classification (NCBI taxonomy): domain Eukaryota; kingdom Metazoa; phylum Chordata; class Aves; order Anseriformes; family Anatidae; genus Heteronetta; species Heteronetta atricapilla. The sequence continues at coordinate 84,554,200 of CM021732.1, forward strand.
GATTGTGGATTTCACTAAGCCACTGGAAGCACTGATCAATCAATACCTAGGCAGAGATGAAGCTGATTTGCTTCAATATCACTGAAAATAGTCTGCCTATACAGGATGTATGAGCTACAATTTAATGGTTTAAATGTTCCCCCCTACTGAGTTACTATATTTTATGAGTTTTGTACAGAAGATTCAGGGCAGTCTGACAAACAATGTATGTTATATTGTGATATTTTAATACCTTCAGGGTACTCATCTACCATAGATTCCAATTCTTATCTAATTAGCTATGGGAATAACCTAAATCTGGGAATAATTTTCCATTCTCAATACACTGAGCTCAGTGAAACAGCAATGGTAAGGGTAATGGTGCATTACTGCCCACACTGCTGCTTTCAGAGTTCTTGGACCCTTTCTAGCTAGACTGCAAGTCTCATCATTGTGAACAGGTCCTTCCAGAGTTGCCCAAACTACTTACTGTCTCAGGAGTCTGAAGATCATGGCAAAAAGATATGCTTTTTAACAGAAAGATAAAATAAGTAAGTCCCCAGATTAGAGTAGTTTAAGTTAGCTTTCTAATTACTGAAATGAAAGTTACATGAGAAAATGTATTTAATCATGTGCGTTTGATTTAATGTGAAAATTTGAATATGCTGATTGAGCATCTCTCTGCGGTATTGATGTAGATTTTCAATAATGCTTGGAACACTGGCAAAGATAAAAAACAAACAAATAAAAAAAATGAAGTAAAACACACATTGTGTCCAAATTTTGAAAGAACGAAACAGACTAGAGAAATGGTCCTAAAGGAACCTCATACAGTTCATGAAAGGGAAGTGCAAAATTCTACACCTGTGAAGGAACATATATGCACCACTACTTGCTGGGTGCTGTCCAGCTGGTGGACAACTTGAATAAAAACTAACAATGTGTCCGTGCTAATGGTATCCTGGCTACACTAGTGTTGCAAGCAGGTCAAGAGAGGTGACCCACCATCTACTAAGCACTGGTGAAAACACACCTGGAGTGCTGGGTCCAGTTCCGGGACCCCCAATACGTGAGAGACATGGACATTCTGGAGAGAGTCCATCAAAGGGTCATGGAGATGATCAAGTGCCTGGAGCACTGTCCTATGAGGAAAGGAAGAGAAAACTGGTAAAATAATAAGAGATAGTCTTCAAATGATATTGTAAATATTCCTTTATTTGCATCTTTATTGAAGAGGATTCAAAAAAAGAAAAGATAAAAGAAAAAAAAAAAACGTTAACTGCAGTCAAAGAATTAAGCAAATTGAATTCTGTGCATTTGAAATATGAAACCTTATTTAACTATTTAAAAATGTACTTCAGTAGGTTTAAATTCCCATTGTTGTCATTCTAGGCCAGTTTATTTCATCAGAAGTATGACAACAGTTCTTAGTACAATGATTAATCCAAAGCAATAATGTAACACTCTAATCTATAAACATGAAACTCTCAAAAGATAGCAGACTGAGTCTTTTACCTGAGAATTTGGCACTGCAGCAAATGCTGAGCCACAGGAAAAGAATACTATTAATACACAGGAGCTGGATAAGAAAAGAAGAAATGAGAGTGATTAAAGATCTGGGAAATATTTGTGGAAAGATATATTCCAGCTCTATTCAATGAAAAGAAGGTTAATAGTTTTCTTGATCATAGTCCTTACAGATATCCAAAGAGAAAGATTCTTTTAATTACTAAAGGAACTAATTGCAGGAGCCCATTGCTGAAAACTTACACTGGGAAAGTGTAGTCCAGAAAGAAGTTGCTCTATTGCAAGGTGAGATGTGTGCTCACTATACTTTTTTTTTTTTTTTTTTTTTTTTCAAAAATTGTATTAACATCCTTTTTTTTCACTAGTAGTATTTAAATTGGGATAGAAATAGAAATATACTCTTATTTTACACATGAAATCAGACTACTTTATCACAGAAATCTATGCCACTTTTCTATCCTGTGACCTGAGCCATACCTCTGCATTGAGGTATGCAGAAGATTCAGAATTCAAAGCAGTAACACTTTTTCATTCAATTTCCTCTCCCAGCTCTTTGCTGAAATGGGCAATTTATGCTCGAGCTTCCTTAAGACTGCTCACGTGGCTGGAGTAGAACCTAGGTACAACGATCTATCTGTGTACTCCATAAAAGAGTTTGTAACATTCCCAGAAGAACTGAGTGAATAAAAGAAAATAAAAATAAAATTTAAAAAAAAAAAAAAAGTCACCTGAGTTACATATACTGCAATTGGGATATTTCTTGGTTTTGTTTTTTTCCATTGCCTAATCTTTGGGATTATACATTCTAGATTATAACTTCAAGAAAATCTGATGAAAATCAGTGCTTTTAGCTAACTAAGAAAAATAATCTCATAAATAACTTCATTCCTTTAATGTGGAATGGCTATAATTCATTTTAGCCTATTCAACTACATATTCAAAAGATTCATTACAAAATAATTTTCCAATCCGTATATAACATCTTAACCATATCTGTGTTATATTCATTGTGACCACTTAAAAAATACTACTCACATTGCTTGCTCAAATTTTCATAGTTTAAGATGCAAAGGAATCATGGACAATTTATATTTCTGTCATATTTTTGGTAGTAGTCTCATTCATATAACCTGAGTACATACATGCACCACTAATGAAACTAAAGACACATTTTCCAGAACATTCATGAATTTATTTCAGCTCATGTATTGAAATATATATAGTATTGTATCCATGATCTGAAGACTCAGGCAAAAGGCAAGGTAGAGCTCTAGGTTCCACATCAAAATCTATAGGGCTAACTCAAAGAACTAGGCATGAGAATATTTTTGTCTTATCTGCTGTTTCCATATAGCCTTTTCTTTAACAGTTAGACCTGTGGTCCCACGAAACTTAGTTAGGCCTGATGTATGGGCTACCCAGGACTGCAGTGTCAGCAGCTGCCAACTTACTTTACCCTGATGTTTTGTCTTTAGACAAAACTTAATTTGTTTTCCTGTAAAGGTCTTTCTTCATACTCTATAGGAAAAAAAAGCACTGATCTTGAAATATACTTCTCTCTGTCTTCTTGTCTTTCTGACTAAAATGCCTCATGCACATACATTAGCAGCTTTCAGATTGCATGTGTGGGCTAAACATGTGATAGTTACTCATAAAACATCTGTGAATGAAGCTGGTAGGTCAATGGGAATCTCCTTCTCTAGCACCAGTGTATTAAAAGTAATTGTGCTTTCTCCACAAACATCTACTGAAAATGTTTGATTAAGGGAACATCACTACTCTTGGATATGCATTCTGCCTGTGAGGTTACATATTGTTTATGCAGCTGTTGACTGATGGGGCTCAGCCAGTTAATGTACTGAAAAACAGATGTGGGAGAAAGAAGTTCTCTGATAGATATAAATATGACACAGCAAGAGCACAGGAACTCATAGCTAGGGTAGGGTGAGAGGGAGAATAAATGAAGACTGCCTTCTTTCAAGAGAGTTTTCTGTTATATTTTCTTAGCATTTGCATCAAGATACATCAGTAACCAGAGCTATGACTTTACCCAAGGCTAAGAGAAATTTTGAGTTGTATTCCCAAGTTTGATTTGGCTAACTAAATAGCCAAAGGAGGTTTATGATGATGCTGTTAATCATCACATTATTCAAGTTCTTCCTATCTAAAGCCAATAGTGATGCTGCTGTTGTCCTCATTTGGGGTTGGAGAAGTGCTAAATCTGGAACAGGATTAGATTTCTGGTTTTGTTAAATTTTATTTAACTTACTTTTTGAGGTTAGTTTGGGTAACGGGGGGAGGCAAGAATATCAGGTTCTAAATTAGGAGACGATAGGTAAATATTTAAAACAGCTATCAATGGCATGTCTGGAGAATTTGTTTAACATTGAACTTGCTGCTAACACTTCCTGAACAACATTGAATTTGCCGATATGTATGGTTTTTTTTTACTATTAATAGTTTTCATCCTGTGGAGTAATAACATACTTAGTGTAGGCAACCACAGGGTATTTTCGTAGTTATTAAATGGATCGTCTTTGATCAGAAGAATAGGTAACATTCATTTTTACTCATGTTAGACAAACATTGCAGGTATAAATAAGAGGTGGTGCCTTTCTCCTTATCTGCACAGATAAATCCAATTTTACATATTTTAATCTTCTCAGAATGTATACGGCATTGCACAGAATAACCAGTATATTCAGCTAGTTAGGTACAACTATTATTAAGTTAGTAATTAGTAGTATCTGAAAGAAAATCAACAAATATCCACTGAATTGTTAACCCTACATTTGAATCCAAAAGAAAAAGAACTAGAGGAAATACTTTATTTTGGCACAGGCTACACAGTGAAATAAGCAATAGGGAGAACTGTTTTACTTTTCAATAGTGGGTAATACTGTTCAATATTTATATTTTCCTAGCAGTGCAAACTTGATGATTTCCCTATAGAAAATTCAGATGCAAACAATGATATCTAGGTAGAGATTTTTTTAGAGCACACTATTGACAGAAATTTCATTTACTGCTGCTCCTTTTCATGACTTTTATCTGAAGTGCAAACGGATCTTGTATTCACTCCTGATTCTTGTCCAATCTCCTATGAATATTTACTGAATGTCAAAGGAAAAGAACAATGTTCCCTGAAGCTATGGTCTCAAAGGACAGGAACTCTCTAAACTGTCATGCTTAGGATGCCTTTCCAGTTCCTGCAAACACTGCAATGAATCCTTCTTCAGCACCTACAGAATTATGCCTTTATCCATTGCTCTCTTAGTAATAATAATAAGACACAATGATATGGCAGTAAATAGAAAGCTAGCACTTTTATTTATTTATTTATTTATTTAATCTGGCCTGGGGGTATTTTTTAAAGCAGTGATTTCTCCAAGTGAAAATGAAGGTCAGAAAAGAGTTTGTCTCTTTTCCTGTAACATGGTGCATTTATTTTGCCAAAATACTTACCTTCTGGTTCAGTTCCTGGTCCACCACTTGTCAACACTATAAATATATGAGCTCAAAACTGAACTTTCTTTTGGATTGGAACATCCTCTGAGACAAAACCCATCTGTGATTCTGATCAAGGCAGAATGGGAAAAGTGGGCCCATTCCAGAGAATTTACTATACAGGTGGTATGGCTGAAACTACCCCAGGACTGCTTCCTGATCTTGGCTGGAGTATGTACATTGTTTACTGGTCCCAGAAACAATCCTCATGTCCATAGCACTGCCAGTGAATAAGGCAGTGAAATTTCCCCTGATCTAATTTAGGGTCCAAAATTTGCCTCACATGGTACTTTGGTTCCTCTTACTCTATGAATCTCTATGAATGCAATTGGGGAAGTGGGGTGTGGTCCATTTGGTCAACAGTTGTAAAAAGGCCCTAAATAATTATGGCACAGCTTGGCAGATGGTCAGGCAGTCCAGATGTGCTCTGCAGAAAACCAAGCCCAGTTCCTAACAGAAAAACTTCAGAAAATCTGCTTTATCCTCTTAAAATAAATAAATAAATGAAAATACCTTAGGTATTCCACTGTTGACATTTCCAGTTTCTTCATTTCACAGTAATGGAAAGCCTGAACACTATGACTTTCAACTAACATTCACTATATTTTATGTTAGTCTCATTCTGAGTGAGAGAGTATACTGGTGCCCTGACTTGAGATAATATTTGGCCATATGTTGAGAGATTTTATCTGTACAAGTCCACTTTACTCATAAAGACAATGAGAACTTTATCATTTATCTTATTGGGAACATGTCTCTACCTATGTTTCTAGTTTTATACCTTTCGTATATCGCTGACTTCATTTCTGTTTGTTTGTATTGCCTTTTATACTTGTTTTGAAATTCTTTCCAAAGCATATTCAGCACTTCAGTACTACAAGGAACATTTCCCAGAGTATTTACCGATCATTGAACTATGATTACAAAACTGTTTTCATATAATTTAATGTCACTTGAAAAGATTAATGCAACTGCATAATATGTCTCTGCTGCCTACTGTTGTATGGATCTGCAAATTCTCCTTCACTTGTGACCTCTTTCTTCAAATACACCCATTTCTTAGACTTAATACTAAAAGCCTAGTCATAAAATGTTCTGAAAGAATTTTCCTCTGGAGCTATTCTGAGATTTTTCCAATTAAGTTAAAAAATGACTGACACTATAAAGGTCACATATTCCATCTCCTCTTCTGTAACAGCAGAATGTCAGAGAAGTGTTTATGATAGTTCCATACCATAGGACCTTTTACTTCTTAACAATTTAAAGTTTTTGTTATTATTATTTAGATGCAACAAGATCCCACTGCAGTGAAGGAGCAATGATTTAATGACTTAAAAAGAAACAACAACAACAAGAACAAAAAAAAAAAAAGGAGGAGAGGGTGAGAGGGAGAGAAACAGAGGAAAAAAAAAAAAAAAAGGAAAAAAAAAGGAAAAAAAAAAGAAAGAAAAAGAAAAAGAAAAAGAAAAAGAAAAAGAAAAAGAAAAAGAAAAAGAAAAAGAAAAAGAAAAAGAAAAAGAAAAAGAAAGAGAAAAAGAAAAAAAGACAAAGAAAGAGGAGAAAAACAATGACAGAGGAAACAAGCAAAACAGAGCAAGCTTTTTTAAAAAGGACAGCTAAATTACTGATAATTTTAGCTTAACTTCCTAAGTAATTATAGCCTATAAGTGCAAATGCACATACGCCCCTAGTATCTTTCTAACTAATTTAAGTTAATAAAACCAAAATCTTCCTACAGATGTTGAGGACATAGGCAAAGAGGAATCTTCATTACAAGAAAGGTGGAGGTGGTCTCACTCATAATAGACATCAGAGAATCCAATCACAGGCCTCTTTCACAGAGAACAAGGTTTCATTACTGCTTTTATACATGGAATTAATAATTTCATTTAAATCTTTTAGACTGATTAAAAGCTTAAAATATATAAACTAATTCAGCAAAACTTTCCTCAGAAAACAGATGTTGGTGTCTGCCAGAAAAGGCAGGAACAGAAAGGGATGTGTTTTTTAATTAAATTCTGTCTTTGATATTAAACTGTAGTGGTACTTGCAAGTTTCAATGTGGTTTCAGATTCTCGGGTACTTTGTGGGAAAAACTTCACATAAATTAAACTTCATAACACAATAACAAAGAAAACACTTGTTGGATTTACTCGTAGCTTAAAGAAGGTACTTAAAAACTAAGGAGAATTTCTGCAGTTGTTTCTTAAGTGTTATGTTTGCGTAAGCTATGCTGTGCTTCACCTCTGTTTTGCTTTTTCTTACGATATTTCTGTCACATTTTATCTCCATATCTAACCATTCTCACTTAACCTATCTGTATTTCCTTGCCAAGACACAACAAGAAACATCATCAGATAAGAACTCTATTGCTAGTGACCTCCATTAGTTTCTTCTCAAAGATGAAGAAATTAAAATATCCTTTTTGGTTGTCAGTGGCACCCTTATCATTATTATTATTTGAACAAAGTTTTAAGTCTGCTTCAGAGGGGTATAAACAGAAAGAGGGGTGGAAATATTTCTGGAGGAAACCTACTAGATCCCATCATGTCTCCTTCTCAGCACATTTAATAAGATATAGTCACTAGGTCAAGCTCTCATATTAAAAGCAAAATGTGGCTTCCTTGACACACATCAAAAGTCTGCTATCAAAGCAATCTCACTGGAAATATGAGACACTTTTTTCTAAGGTTGGCTTTCAAAGCCTAGAAGCTGAAAAAGCAAGAAAGTGAAAAGTACACTGTCTGTTCATAATGCTGTCATAATTTGTTCATAGAGCAAAATACATAACTGGTCAGATGAATAGTAAGACATACTGCAAGCCTGATGGCTCAAATTTGCCAATGGGTACTTAGTTGTTATAAGAATTCTGATCATCAGATAAACACAAGGAGCCTGTGAAAAGCTGTGGAAAAATAGAGTGTCTGGAGAAAGCAAGGAGGAATTCATAAAGAGGATCTGTTTCTCTGAAAAGAGGAAAGGAAAATTGACTGAAGTACTTTGTGTAGGACACATGCAAAAATAAAGATGTGCCTGTGTTTTTTATAGCTGTTGATGATGGAGGAATTAAAACTTAATTGAAATATATTTTTACAGAAAATGAATATTATTACGAGAAAACACCTTAACTAATTGTACCTGCAGTGAGGTATACCACAACATCATGTAGGCTGCTTCAGTGACCATTTCCAAGCCCCTGTTGGTGTGGGGAGCAGAACCATAACCAGGCCAGGTTTGTCTGTATCATGCCCTGGATCCACAAAAGGTGGCAGGTGGTGCCAGAAAATGTATATCAAGTCTTAACCTGGAAAAAAATATTAGCCTTTTTTTTTTTTTTTCAAATTCAACTATCAAAATGCATTGTTTGCTACATTATAAAACAATCAAAGCACCTGTTGCTCTATTAAAGAACATCCAGAACAGTTACGTTACTTTTAAGAGCAAGAACACATTCTGCAGTTGATGAGATGAAGACTGAGATTGAGAATTGTACTGTATTACTGCGTCCTGAGAAACTTCACCATGAAAGAAATTGACTTTTTTCCATCAGTTTTTAAAATGACTGTAGTGAGAACTTCACTGACATCTGTTTTTCTCCATGAGCATTTTTGCAGGTAACTATTCCTCTTTTTTGCAGGAAAATATTCCCCTGATTCCTCTATTTTCATCTTATCATTCCTTTAATCTCTGCAGATCTTTCAATCTCTTGCAAACTTATTATGATGTTCTTTCTTCAACATGTGTTGACAGAAGGTGTTATCCATTCACCCATCAATAGAATACGACAGAGTAATTTCTGGAACTGAACACATCATGATATACTGGAGGCAGTTTTTCAACTTAACACTCTGATTGAATTTAATAGTAATAACATTAGCATTCTAGCTATGCAAGGAAATATAATGACACAGGTTATTAAACTCCATGCTGGAGGGAGGAAGCTAATTGTCTGTAGAGGTCAGGAAGGAAAATCCCTTTACTGTAGTCTATCGTCTCACAATAGGTTGTTGTATTACCCAAGAGTTCACTTTCACCTAGATTGCCAACTTCAACTTCTCTCTCAAGGGAAGATAGCAGCTAAGATAAGCCTATGTTCTATTCTTTTATATGCAATGTTACATTTTTTTCATGTGACAATTTACTTCTTATCTATTACTAATAATATTAGGCAGCTTCATATTTGATGCCCTACATGTTATGAACCTTTGCTCCGCTCAGTTACACAGGAAACATCTCTTATGACTTATGATTTTTATTGAGAATGCTGTTTAATTTAATGTCCTACCTACCCAAAATCAGGTTGCTGAGGAACTATAAAATTGCCTTGGTAACACAGAATGAAAAGTGCTATACAAAGTATTTGGCATTGCTTTTTCAGTTTACACTTGTGTATTATGCCATTCATAGTGTTTAGTTTCAGATGGCACAAAGTATTTCTGTATAAATACTAATCACATGTACAAACATGTGAAGCAGTTAATTCTTTATACCAGAAGAACAGATTAAATATAACAATCACAGAATCAATTTACTTTCTTGTTATATGTGCATACAATTGCTAAAAAAATTTAAAGTTCTGATAGGGAAATGAACTGATACAAAGAGGCGTCTTTATAAAGATACGTGTAGAAATGTCTGCCCAACTCATGTGAGTATTTGAAATACAAATACACTTTAAAACAGCTGATATTTCTTCATGAAATAATTTCTAGTAAGTTTAATGTAATGCCCTTGATGTTATTTGTAAGGTGTTAACAACCTTGATTGTGGGTGCCTTAGAGACTTAAGGGACCATCTGTGCCTCTGTGCCCAAAGACTCAGCTGCCTGTTAGATGTAGTCAAATACGGTGGACTCTGGAACTCTGCCTTATTCACTAGAAATATAGTGAGTTCTTCTACTCCCAGTAGAGGTGCGCATACACACCACACACGCACAGCCAGCTATGCAGAGTAGCATGGTCAGAGAGCAGTGACTTTTACAATACCCACACAAATGCAAACTGTGTTCTGTTGAGTACAGATGAACTGAATGTGTTCCTTCTCTCCAGCTGATTAAAATCAATGTCTGTTAGCATGATACACAGACATGCACATACAGAGATCTCTCCAGTAGTTTGCTTCAAACACAGATCCTCAGGCTCCTTAGACCTTTAGTTTCCACCCAATGGCTGGCACCCAGGTGTCTTTGCCTTCTTGCCAATTAGTTCCACCTGAAGCTTGCTAGCAGATCGCACACATAAACACAGAAAAGAAAACAGACTCTCAAAGAAAATAATTAAGAATAGAACTTGATTTGATTAATTCCTAGTCCCACAGTCCTACGCACATAACAACAGACTGGCCTGTGTGCTGGGTACAGTTGTACAATGAAAGGCACTTCCTGTTATTGTCTACATAAGAGATTGAGAAATGTGTGGCATATACACACACCAAATCTGATTTCCTACCATTACTGTATCTTTTGGAACACTCTTCACCATTTTTTCATGCTGAGAGAAGTGACTGATCATTTGTTAGTTGTTTTTAATTCCTGAGAAGACCGTTACCTGCTCCAGCCAATTAGAGTTATTGTAGGATGGTTAAATTTGCACTGAGATTGGGGAACCATGAAAAAACCCTGTTGATATTTACCTTTTGTTTTCTGTTTGGTAGCGAACAGAGCAGAGATTTTAACCTACCAAATGCAACAGCAGTCCAGATTATTTAGCACCCTCTTGCAGATCTCTAATCTTTACAAGGACCCCAATAGATCAAGAGCAAGATACATGCAGAATACTTTTTTTGTGTGTTCAATACTATGATTTAAAATGTACTGCTATAATCAGGAGAGATGGAAAGCTACCTCACTGAAGAAATATCCTTGTCTGTTACATTAACTGGCTTTCAGTGATACAGTGCACTGAGTGGAGCACTTCAAGCTCTCTCTGTGGACAGATTAACAACTCATCTTGCTAGAGCTGAGGAGACTTTGTATAGATGAGCTTATTACTCTGAACAAGTTCATAGCCTTTTCTTGACAATTTATTTAGTAATTAAAAAGGGTTTCCTGTATGCAGCGATATAATTTGTTTTGTCACAGTGCTACCTTTCTGTTAGCACAAAAAAAAAAATCATTATAGCACCAGTAGGACCGACTAGATATGGAAATAAACACAGTTACTTGTCAGTAGTGTAACTGTAGTATTAGTATATTCAGAATGATTACAAGATTTAAATTATTTTGAAATCTGATGGAGAGCTTAGTTTCTATTTCAGATATTGAAGTCACAGAAGAATAGGAAAATGCATCTCAGCATATTTGCCATTGATTTGTTACAGCAAAGCCCGGCTTTGCTAGTGGCTTTGCTAGCTTCTTTTACTTTATGCATCAGGTAAAAAAAAATAAAAAATAAAAAAAATATGATATTTTCAAAGTCCCTTATATGGAGGTCCTCAAACATGCAGACTGGATTTGCAATAATTTATCTGAAAACTTCAGAAGTACAAGACAATATTACACAACTGAGACTATTTCTCACCTGAAAGTAATTTATGCATTCACTTGTTAGGCTTTTAACTGAAATCATACAATCATACTAGGTTTTAGGCAGGAAGGTACCCCTGGTGGCCACTCCAACAGCTAACTTCAAAGCTATTTCAGGTTGCTCAGGACCTTGCAGCAGAAGCTGATGATCTCCACAGATTCCTCAGCTTCTTTGGTCAACATTTTCAGTGCTAAACCATTAGTGATTTTTTTTTTTTTTATCTTCATCTGACCATATGACCACCTTGTCAAGTATTTATATATTTGTATTGCAGAATCATATCCAAAAGCTAACTGACACTAAACAGACATATAATAAAGTAATATTTATAGCCCCATTGAGAAGTGAGAGAGAAGTATAAATGAAAAGAAATACAACTACTTAAGTAACTTCATGATAAAGGTATTTGTCTTAGGAAGCAGCTAGTTGCTCCTTACAGGCCTTTCTCAAGGGGAAGCAGTCATGGCTATCTAATTCTTGATTCTGATGTGTTTTTTTCCTTCAAAACAGCAATTCTGAACACAAATGAAGACTGTCAGTCACCTGACATAAGATTAAGACAACAGACCACAACATCCAGTTCCCATCTCAATCATATATTTAGTTTGTTTTATAAATATAGTAATTTGTCTTGCAACTTGGTTGACATGGAGTTGATTTCCAACATATGTCATCTTCTCTTCCAGTTGTACAGTTGGCTTCCCAGTTAATGCTCAAAATATCATAAATTTGTCATGCTTAAGTGTCCCCAATCTGCCAGCATATAGCAAATTCATCAAGGTACTTGATTATCTGTGATCAGCCTGTTTAGCAAGTTAGTACTCCTTCTAGCATTGTGTTAAACTATTTAAATGCTGAAGAGAATATTAAGCAACCAGTGTTATGACCTTATAAAAGAAATATCATCTCAGGAACTTGAATCCAGCAGTAGCCAAATGCTATTTGTTTGTTTGTTTGTTATTAAAAATAAATAAATAAATAAATCCATGTGCTTAGAGCCAGAAGGTTTATTGCTAAGTGATATTAAGTGTCACACAGACCATAATCATGAACCAATTCCTTTCATTTATTGCTGCATCCCAAGGGTGTGAATGCTGGCAGAACATCCAAATTTTATCCAGCATTGATGTAGCTCATTCATTTTCTTAGGTGCAGTTCTCAAAGGTAGGTTTACACCTGCTTAATTAGGAATTGCCTGAAGCCACCATCTTCAATAACATTTTATATGTTCTTTTCTTCCAGAACTATTATAGATTTTAAATTTAAAACAGTGACAGGTTTTCTTGATACCATTGAAAGAAATGTGGAAACACCTCTAGAAAATATTCAACAGCTTATATTAAGGAAGATCCTTAACTTCTAGTGATTAGAGAAAAGTTCTGGCCCTCAGTCCAACATTGCCTTTTGTACTGAAAATAATTGCTTCTTTCATATTCTATGCAACGAAACTTACGTATTGCCCTGAACATTCTTTCTCCCTACCTATGACCTAACAGGATCCAAAAGACACCACTCAACACTGCAACTGTGATTGCATTTCAAAAATGGAAAGAAGGTGTTGCTTCTCACATTGCTGCATGCAGATAGAAGTTCTACTGTTCAGTTCACTCTGATCTATTGTGTTTTTTCATATTCTTCACCTACAGATCCAAGTCCATGTTATTCTTCCCCTCTCCTTTCATCTTTACATAGAAGACATCATCTGACTAATTTCTCTGTTACACATAAGACACACAGATCCTTCCCTCATGTGGTGCAAGGGACACAACAGATCTCTGAATAGGCCAGTGCCTAATCACCTTTATCTTGACAAACCAAAACCATGGCCAGAGCACATTGCTATCAGAATCACAGAATCATAGAACATTCCAAGTTGGAAGGGATCCACAAGGATCATCAAGTCCAACTCCTGACTCCACACATGACCACTCAAAAATCAGACCATGTGTCTGAGAACACTGTCCAAATGTTTCTTCAACTCTGTCAGGTTTGGTGCCATGAACCCTGCCCTGGGGAGCCTGTCCCAGTGCCCAACCACCCTCTGGGTGCAGAACCTTTTCCTAACACCCAGCCTGATCCTCCCCTGTCCCAGCTCCATGCCATTCCCTCAGGTCCTGTCGCTGTCCTCAGAGAGCAGTGCTCAGTGCCTGCCCCTCTGCTCCCCTCATGAGAAAGCTATAGACTGCCATGATGTCTAAAAAAATAAACTACCTAACTGAAAAAAATAAACTACATCTAAGAAACGTTTCAGGCAAAGGTCCATACAACCCTTCTTCCTCTTTCCTAGAGCAGCTGCTCACAGGGTCCAGAAAGCTCAGAGAGTGCTCAGAGGGTCCAAGAAGAAGACAGGAGTCCTTGAGGCTAGGATGCAAAGCCCCAAAGGGTCAGTCACACAGCATCTCCTGGGACGCACTGGGATGAAGGTGTCCTCAATCTGCTTTTCCTCTATCAGACTGCAGCTGAAGCTCTGTGTCCAGTTGTGGGTAATGTAGATTGCAAAAGTTTGTAGTGAGCTTGCTCTAGCTATTCTGAAACTTGAAGGAATTAGGCTTTCTTGGAGAAAAAAAAAAAAAAAAAAAAAAAAAAAAGTAGATATCAAGAGAGCACTAAATTGTCTCTTGTGACCATGGGAGAAAGCATAGAATAAAAGAAAGGAAGTGTTCTTCAGTGTTTGGGACAGACCAGTCTGTCATGGATGGTCTCTTTCCTCAGCGCCTGGGGCTAACTAAGACTACATGATCTCTCAGACAAGGTCACTTCCAGATATTGAATTCTGTGACTCTGTTAATGAAGCTGTAGAAAATGATCCCTGCAAAACTGAAAAAAAAAAAAAAAAAAACAGTTGTCCTGCTGAATATCCATATATTTCAAAACACATTGGGAACATAGAGCTGTTTTTGGTAGGTAACCATAGCAAATACAGGGTAAGAAGGATGCGTGGAATAGAAACGCTCTTGATGTATAGTGTATTTGAGCTTCATTCACCTACAGATAAGCTTATATAAATTATCATTATCAATAAATGATGAAAGTGATTGCAGTAACATTTAATTACCCCAGAGACTGGTATGCTATTAAGCTTGTTTGATATTCAATTATTGTTACAGCAAGCTGTAGTAGGATAGACAACCACCAGTGGAAGATCACAAATAAACTCCCAGTGGGAAAAATAATGTTTCTCAATGACAAACAGTAAGAACTCTTGTTTAACTCACTTGAAATTCATTTATACATTCTTACACGGATTTATGCTCTCATAGTTATTGCTTAACCTTGAATAATCTTGGTAAAAGGCTTTTTTATTTAAGGAGTGTACATGGAAGGGTGAAGGTTAATGAGGTATTAGTATGATTTATCCACTTTAAAAATATTTAGCTCTAACTATTCTTCTTAAGGTGCATCAGGCTTATCAGCTTTGGTAGCTATAAGAAGTCAACAGTTATGGTATATCTGAATCACATAAATCATAACTACATCAATGTTATAAAGCCATTATTTCAGTAAAACTAATACATAGAGACATTATAATAAAAAGTATTAAAAGCCCTGAAAATACTTGCACCATTACTTCAGAAAATCTGTTAATTTCTTTTTGAAAACCAGCTCCTAATAAAAAGAGATTAAATTGATTTTTCAAGTAGTTTCAATTAAAACACCAGTAGAGAAAAAAAATGATGTTGAACTCTATTTTTTCAGGTAAGTGAGTATCTTAGAATTATTTATAAAGGTTGTTGCTATTAGAGGTTCTTCATCCATAACTATTTACAGGCCAAGACTTTCTCATACAGGGTTAATTCCTCAGATGGTGCAAACTGTTATCAGTAAATTCATAAGCATGAGAATGTTCAGCGGCTATAGGAAAAATATATCAGGTATGCCAGAGCTCTTTATGCACTATTAGGCCTTAATTGCCCTGATCAGCCTCACCCAGGTTCTCCAGTCATGTACCTTTGCCTGTGGGTCCAGAAGGTTCTTGCCTGTGCTACAGCATTGGTATAACCTTGTCTCCAGTCCTCCTCTGGCCCCATCTCCTGGATGAACCTCAAATCCATATAGTAGCTTTGTCTCCAGTTCTGTCTCCAGCCATGTCTTCTGGATCTATGCAGTAGCCATGTTGTTAGTCCAGTCCCTTGGTCCATCTCCTGCTGTCCCTTATGGGGCCCCGTGTACCTGATGCATCACCTTGCCAAGCCAGGTCTTTCTTTTTCTTTCTTTCTTTCTTTCTTTCTTTCTTTCTTTCTTTCTTTCTTTCTTCCTTCCTTCCTTCCTTCCTTCCTTCCTTCCTTCCTTCCTTCCTTCCTTTCTTTCTTCCTTTCTTTCTTCCTTTCTTCCTTTCTTCCTTTCTTCCTTTCTTTCTTCCTTTCTTCCTTTCTTCCTTCCTTTCTTTCCTTCTTTCCTTCCTTTCTTTCCTTCTTTCCTTCCTTCCTTCCTTCCTTCCTTCCTTCCTTCCTTCCTTCCTTCCTTCCTTCCTTCTTTCCTTCCTTCCTTCCTTCCTTCTTTCTTTCCTTCTTTCCTTCTTTCCTTCTTTCCTTCTCTTTCTTGCTCTTTCTTTCTTTCTCTCTTTCTTTCTTCCTTCCTTCCTTTCTTTCTTTCTTTCTTTCTTTCTTTCTTTCTTTCTTTCTTTCTTTCTTTTTCTTTCTTTCTTTCTTTCTTTCTTCTGCCTGCTTGCCTTCCTGCCTAACTTTCTTTCTTCCTTTTTTTTTTTTTTTCCTCCAAGAGTCTTTCCTAATAATAACCTCAGGTGGTGCAAACTGACAATGCTCTGAATATTTCCTTTAGAAACTGGCCAAAGCAACCAAAGAACTGGGCCACTCAGTCCTCCTTGTCTCAGCTCACTTTTCTTTACTTTCCTCCAGCAGGACTTCAGGAGTCAAATATGTCTGTCAGAATTCAGCAGATGGGGGAGGGCTGGAGCATCTCTCTGGACTGCTTACCTGTTTCTTCTCTCTGTTTCTCATCCTCCCTCGTGATGGCTCCTGAAAGAGTCCTGGATGCAGCCAACAACAAGGGAGGATTTAAGGAGGTGACCAGCAACATTACTTGGTACACACAGAAGAAATGTCTGGAAGAGTTAAAAAAGCATATAATAGAATGTTTAATAACAATGTTTACAGAAGAAGAATGTGTCTCTTTTGTCTGTAAATTACATAATGTTTATTTCTGAAAGAAATAAATAGAGCCAGGAAAAAGCCTCCTGGGTTAGTGAGTAATCAATGCCTCTGCATAAAAGTAATAAGATATCTGAAAACAACCTTCTAATTTCCAAACTATATTTGCTCCTAGTTACTTTATGTTTATTGTTCAATACCTTAAATAATTTGGACATCTATTTGTTTAGTATAAAAATACTTAAAAGTGTTTGCTGTTGTTGTTGTTGTTGTGCTGTACTAAATAAACTAAATACTAATTGTGCTACTGAATTTCAGATGGATTCCTTAAATCTATCCCTCAAAGTTTTATTGTGTGCCACATTCCAACCCTCCTGTGCAGTGACAATGACTCCAGGTATTTCCTTGCCAACTTTATATGCCATACAGTTTGGACTGTAGGTCATTTTTACCAGTGCAATATAAACACTGACAGCTACTGGTTTATATGAAATTAATGAAGTTAATCAGGGCAGTGAATACTACTTTTAGTAAATTAGTGTAAACAGGAACAGTTGTTCTATAGCAACGCTTCATGAGAATGAAAAGTGTAAATGCAACATACCAATGCAATCACCATTTTGAATTAATGCAGTTCCCAAAACAGTGCATAACATTTTTGATAAAGGCTTAAATAGTTTCAGAAGTTTTTGTAACCAGATAATACCTAATAGCACACAATACAAGACTGCTCTGTAGTATCTTCATGGTGTTTCAAATTCCACATATGTCAATATGCCAATATACAATAATTATTCAGAACTACTCAGAAATGCATCTTTTTGGCCAGATAACAGAAGTTGTTCCTGATCACTTGAAAAAAAATATATATTTTAAAAGTGTTATTAAACATTATATGAGGTGAGTGATTTAAGTTTCTAGCACAAACATAGGATACATAAAATTATTTTAGTTTATAATATTATAGGATTACACATGGTTTAGTCAATAAAACATAGGATGAAATATATGGGAAGGCCAACCACGTAGATATCTTCAGAAGGACCTCATGTAGTAATCTTTCCTCTTCACATTTTAGCCCTTTCAGCCATTATTTTAGCTCTACTCATCTACCTAGAGAAGATCAAAAAGAATGTCAAGATTTAACTTTCTTTCCACAGCAGATGTACAATAAGCCTAATAGTAGTGTTTGCATACAGAACAAAAGCATTATACAAACAATTCTCAGAAAATGCACACACTGGAAGGTTCTCCACAACTCAGTGTGGAATAATTAGATAGGCACAGCTGTGGATATTTTACTCTGACTCTCTGTTAGAATGCAAAAGCAGAAAGAAAATCTGAGGAAGCAAAGGTATTCTCAACAGGTTCAACACACATAATCAGAATAAGGGACAAATTTAAGAAAGAGTTTTTAATTACTGTTGCTACTTTTCCAGAGAGCTAATAAATGTAAAGAAGTTTCACTCTTTAAAAATAATCCCAGTAGGACACGCAAAAGCTAGAACTATCACAGTGAAGCAACATATTTTATTAGACTATTTTGCAATAACATTTTATTCTCTACTGAAGGCATATATTGCTCTTGTAGCAGTCATTGAAAGCAATTGAATTATACATTTGCAACAGTATTTACCAGCAAATCTCTGTTGCTCAGCAGTGCTCTGTGTAGAGGCACAACTGTTTCCTTTCAAAGGGCATTGGAGAGATGTGCGATTTGATTGCTCTCTGATGTCTGTTATGCTGATGTCAAAGATGCTGAAACTGGGATGTAAGAGTGGGTGAATTGGCAAGGGCATAGCGTTGTATTCTAGATTTACTCTTGTATTTTTGTTCTAACATTAGAATAAATCTAGAGCAACTATATGCTTATTCTCTCATCTGGTGCGTAAGTGAAGGTGGAAAAGCCTTTTAAAATCCTGCTCAGTTACATGCAAACACAGGGCTGTTCTGTGGTATACAATTTGCTGATGTTTAGATCTTCTGTCAGCTAGAAGTGTGGGGACCTACTCTACAACCAGTATGCAACTTGCCAGTCATTAATGTTTGGTAGGTATATAAACTACCATATAATCACAACTGGACTGCGTTCTCATGGAACACCTTCACTGAATCCTCTCACTCCATAATACCAGTATTGCACAAATATTTTGAGACTGCTTTACTATCCCTTCCCCACCCCCCAACAGAACTGTATTTTTTTTCCACTTGTATCATAATTTCTCCCAAGCTGCTTCTTCAGCATCTTGATATTTTGATAATTTTTCTCTTTATTTATCTTCAGTTTTTACTGAACTAGAGTCTAGGACTGTTGCAGCTAGCATTTGCAACAGCCATAAATAGTGAGAGGCTGATACCTTCTTGCTGTATGCAATTCACAACATCTTTGGCCTTTACCTAGACAACTTACCTAGCAAAATCATGAATCAGTTGCTATCTGGCACCACCTGTCCTTGACTTTTGTTGCTGATTTCCTTTTTCTCTTCCCTGTCAAAGGATCTCAAGCCAGCCAAAGATCTGAGGGAACTTTGACAGTGCTCTTTGATCCAATCCAGCTTTAATGCTAAAGTGGGGTTTTAGAACAATCCAGACCAGAGTGAAAAAAAAATGCTTAAACAGAGAAAACACAGCTCTGTTGTGTGAGAAAGAAGTAAAAGGTATTGTAGACATGATCTCTGTCTGTTTAAACTATCCTTGCAAGGTCCTCCTGCCCTAAGACCAGTCATGTCCTAAGACCAGTAATTTTCTGAAATTTCTAATTCCCAAGTTCTAATGAACTCAACAGAATAGGTCCACATGAAATGTTGTTTGTTTGTTTGTTTGCTTGTTTGTTTAAATATATATATATATATTTCCAACATCCCAAAGCCTAGCTGCCTAGCTGCTCCCTGTTCTTCACAGGAGTTACAGCCTTTGAGTCTCTTCTCTCACTGCAGACTTCCTACAGCTGCATGTCCTTCACATTTCATACTGATCCCATCCTGCAATTCTCATGAAAGGTGTAAGCACACACACTGTCAAACACACCTTCCTTGAGAAGAGCTTGTAAAACCAATTGTAAATCAGCCATGACAAATCAAAGTGAGAAAATCTAGAAGAATAGGACTTAACCACACCTAGTGAAACACAGACATCATCTAGCACAGCAAGCATCAGATTATCTCTGCAGCAGAAAAACACACCATTAAATTGCACCTATTTGATACTAGCTCCACTGGGGGGGGGGGGGGTGGATAAATAAATAAATAAATAGATTGCTGTCATCATGGCCAGTTTCTCTTCACATCAATAATTTCCCTTTGCATTTCAAATGCAGTTTAAGCCATTACTCTCCCCCCTTGCAGGTTTCCCAATCTACCTTAGCTTTCTTTTATTCTGTCTGTACAATTTCTCCCTCCCCTTGTTCAGTCCATATTGCCTGATTAATTATCTGTTTGCCCTGTTAAGCTTTGGAAACCTTTTATCACTAACTTTCCAGAGATCTCTTCCTTGTACGTGACTATACATAAATCAGCACCCCAAACAACCCATTACTTCTTGGTAAAGCTTATTTTCTGTAAAAGTCCTGGATTGCCTTCTCCTGAAAGTGTTCAGAAAACCAAGCAGCAGAAGATCTCAACAAACATGACCCAAATGAGTTGGATCTCACAGGCAGTGTCCCTAATAAGGGTGATGTCTTCCTTTCTTCTCTCTTCTCAGCTCTGTTTCGGTTTTCAGGCTTGTGTAACAAGAACTTCAAGTAAAAAAGTCTTAATAGAGAAGAAAACCTGTTGTACAGTGCAAATGAGCATTTAAGGGACAGAGATTGAAGGATATGTTGTGGACATAAACAATTAGGACAAGAAAGAATCTTTCAGACTATACCAAAACTTGTTTGTAAGACATATGTTTTTACCCTTAAGTTGTATTATTTAGTTTCTTGGAATTAACAAAATTCATGGTTATCCAGAATGAAGTCCTTCTGGATTCTATGATCTAATGCACTGGTGGAAAATATGTGCTCCCATGTCATCTAGCCTTCAGTATGCCAGGTAGACTCACTTAAAACTAAGGACCGTGGAGGCAAATGACAATTCTTTTTTATTTTATGTTGATTCCCTAGTCAATGTGGAGATTCCAGGGGTTCTTTACAGATACAATTTTTACTGTATATAGGGGAATTTCCACCTCCTGCATAATTAGCAAAGTGCTGATTTTTAATGGATCTAAAGCTGTATTTTTTCAGTCAGCTCTGATAACAAAAGCAACAAAAGTGACACTAAGGTACTTGTGCTAGCAAGGTACATTATTTGTGAAAGATTTGTCAAAATGGTTCACTCATCATGGAAATTTGGAATGCCCAGAAACATGCAAATTCATCTATATATTAGCTGGGTAACCTCACATCAATGATCCTTAAGCTCATTTTGCTTCTACTGAACACACGTGTGTCAGCAATTAGTTTTATTTTTGCTTAGGGTTGAAAGGCACCCCAGAAAACTGGAGTTCTGAAGACACAAACCAGCCTTTTGAATTTCTTTTATTTATTCCCCGTCTATTGTTCTTCCTAGTTTGTTTTAGATACATCTCATTAGTGTTCATTTGGCATTAGTCAAAGAGCAAGACAGTAGAGAACATAAAACAACTGCATGAATGGTTGAATGACAATTTCATTTTGCTGCATAAATTGTTGAATTCTTTGTTCCATTTCCAGGAGAAAATATGCATACAGTCTTATTTCCACTATTGAGGTCTATTTTAATAAGAAAAGGTCAGCACTAAAAGCTTTCAATATGAAATTACAGAATGACCTATGTATCTAGACCTTACTCTAAACCTTAGCACATTTTATGTTTGAATTTAAGGAATCATACTTCTTCTGCTTAACCAACAATAATTAATCTTTGCCTTCCTTCAGGATTTGAAAATTGTGTAGCAGAAGGGGCAAATATCAGACATTAGAGCTATTATAAAAGGGTGGGAGATAGACTTACCAGAGATCTCATACACAATGTACATACTTTTGTTCAGTCCTGGATAACATTCTTAGGAATATAATCACATATTTTCCTGTAAACTGTCCAGACCAGGTCTGTAATGGAGAAATACCAGTATGAATTTGGTGCATAGACTTAGGACTTCAATTTAATAAAATATTAAGTTATATAAAATTACTAATAGTCTTTAAGATGAGCATGAATTTACTGCTTTGCTAAGACATTTTATGTCAGGGCTTTTCCCATATATGAGGAACAACCTATAGTATTTTGCATACAAAACCAACTTAAGTCAGCACTTAGACACACATACAGCTGATTGCATCCATGTCCTTATGTCTGAAAGATAAGTTAGGTGAAATTTTCTACAATGGCTTCAGTCAAAACAGCATTTGAGGCTGAAACGTATGGTGTGGTCTATAGTAAATATGTATATGTATATGTTGGTACATGTGTACCAAGTCACTTTATTTTTGCTTACCAATCTGTGATTCTTTTCAGTAAGAGTTTTTCCTGAAAGAATCTCCATTCAAAACAGTTCAGGCTCTGAATGTAACTAATATGAAAACAAAATTGACTGTTTAAATGAAACATGAAGAGTCCTTCACAGCAGGAGATAGCTGTGGAATACTGATATATTCATCTGACATTTTGAGTTATGTTGCCTGGGGTTACATCCAAATACTTCCCACATAGTTGTACAGAATGCTTGCTCCTGTGTGACAATACAGTGTTAACATTAAAAATGCATGTAATTATACTTCCATTATCTTATTTTAAGAGAGAGTACAAGAGCAAGGCTCATAATGATGTTGCAAATCATGGAAAATACAATAAAATCTTTACACCAGAAACTAAAATCAAAGTGAAATAATTCATAAATCAGATATTTAACCATTAAACTGTAGAAAAGATTAATAAGGAAAGAGGGAGTGTTTGGCTATCTTCTAAAACAATGGCCAGAATAAGCATGTCTTATTTCATCCTAAATTATCTACAATATTAAGATACTTAATGCGTAAATATTCCAGCTCCCTGGACTGCTTTCTTGGTACCATTTGCTGGTGTATATAAGTATTTGATTGATACTTTGAGACTTGGAGCCACATCTTAGATAACTATTGTCAGACATATTTGATGTGAGTGCTCTGTGGTTTGTGTCGTGCGGTTTGCTCCACCATTCAGCAAAATTTTCTATAAATATTAATTTCACAAAAATTTCCATCAGCTTGTATTTATACATGATTAGGTATGACCTAATAGAAAGGTAGTCGATTATGCAGGTTTATATGGCTTGAGACATACAATGTCTCATAAGAACACATCATCCTGGTTTTAACTTTCTTTTGTTTTTTCCAAACACTTTTCATATATTTCTCAGTTCTTTCATGTGAAAAACTACTCCTGTTTAAATACGCCAAGGAACACACCAAGAATCTGGGTGTTTAGTTGTCTTCCAAATCCCTTCTCATATGTATCTCTTTGCAATCTTTGTTTTGTTTAGAGGTGGGACTATATCCAAAAAATTCCATATCTGTTTCTCAGTCTCCAAAGCTATTAAAATGAAATGCAATGTTGTCTAATAAGGGCTACAATATTTCCCATTAGTAAGAAATATGACAATGCTGGATTAATGTTGTAGGAAGACAGAAATAATTTACACTATTGAGATATTAGCTGAGGAAGCGATCTTTACCTCAGCTAGGAAAAAAATATATTAAAAAAAAAGAAAAAAAAAAAAAAAAAAGAAAATGTTTATGACTGCATTTGGAGGAACACAGAATCTAAAACCCCACTTGAAATTTTTAAAGGCCTAAGGACTTTTCTGAAAATTTTAGGGCATGTTTTCAAAAGCTGTTCCACCAGGAGCTGTGAATTCTCAAGTAAACATCCAAACACAATACCAGAATGCAGGATACCAAACAGCTCCTTTTTCTGTTATATAATAGGATGAAGGACTATATTTATATTTACATTTCTGCAAACTGAGGAAATAGACATTGATAAAAGAGTGTTGTTGGACTCGCAAAGTGGTTTTAATCCTTAAGTATGTGGTACGTTAGCATCTCCATAGAGATTAAGAAGGGAATGGAACTTAGTTTTTTGCACTGTATTTACATGGATATTAATCTCATTTCAGGGTTTGCTGGTGAGAGACAAGGAGATTTTGCTTTGCTTCTTGATGAGGAATTTTTTAGATTTGCCTCCCTCTGAAGCACAAATGATTGTGAGAACTAGAGATATGTTGTAACATGACCTTAGGTGTCATTATAATCTCTGATGGTTCCCTCATATCTGCCATTCTCATGCTCAAGACTAATCTATTCACTAGTGGCAGGCAATTCTTCCCCCAGTCAAGTCATATGAAACCACTGGGTTATTTGTTTGTTTTGTGTATGTGTGTTTTAATATCCTCTTGAGAGTTTAAGGGAGTCTGTTTCTTAGGAGTATGTAGGAATCACTATTGTGTGGTCCAGAGATGCCAAAGATTTTTTTCTGTCTCTCCTCCAACTGTAACTGCCACCCACCTGTGTATCTACCTATGTGTCCTTTACTGTTTGATATGATATGTGATATATGTAAGCAAGCCTGTGGAGCAGCTGTCCTTGCTCTGTCCCAGCTGTTCTGGGCTGCACATCTCAGGATCATTGCTGTCTGTGGGAGGACTGGACTCTATGGTCTCTGCTAATATCACTATTATCTTTCACCTGTGAAATGAGCCCACGACTCTTATTACTGAACTTGGCTGACGGTAGTTTCTAGATGTGGTCTAGTATGAGGGAGAAGAGTTGAACTTGGAGCAGGTGTAAGGAATTTCTAAGAGGATCATCCTGTCTGCACTTGGTTCCATGGCCTTTATTTCCTGTATGCATTTGTTTTCCCTTCAGTGAACAAGATTGCCTGTACCAGCTGGAAGGCATAACAAAGAGCATGTGCAAAGTCCCTTGCACAGATCTGGGCCCACTCATCTATAGCACAGGAGATTCAGAGTGGTGAGAAGTGTCCAATACAACTCAATGAGATAGTCTCAGCTGAATCAGACCATGCAGAGAATACTGCTAAAAATAATAGATCTGGGACATATGGATGGCCCCTCCCAGATACCACTCCCTCTCAACACCCCACCCCACCTCCCTTCAGAGTTTGTATTCTAATTCATAGGTGAATTAGAATATTCATTATATTCATGAATTAGAATATTCATCTATGAATTAACAAGGAGGAGGAAAGGTTTAAATCTTACATAGTACAGACTTAAAGTTGTAAAGTCTCATACTGATCCTTGTTCTTGTTTATGAGGAAGGGAGAAGGATCAGCTGCTCCTCCACTCTACTTACCATGTGTTCTCTTTTTTAAATGTTAAATGCTCTCAGTCTTTATTCCCTACTAGCACCAGTAAAACACCTAGTGCCACTGGGTTTTTCTCCCACTGCTCCAGCCTGTAGCCTTTACTTCTTATCAAAATATATGAGCTCCTAAATAAATGTAAACAACTCACTTGTTATGCCTACGTCTCAGAAATCTCTTGAAAAAAACAGCCTTGCTGTGAGTACTGGTTTAATCACTCTCAGGCCAGTCTTCAGGAAACTTGATCTGCATTTTAACTTTTACCCATACTCCATTTTATCAGTTTTTTTTTTTTTTTTTTTTTTTTTTTTCTGGCTGAAACTGTTCAAGTCAAGTCCTGGTGTGCATGCAGCTTTGAAAGTACTGAAAGGATTCCACCTTTAAAGGAAAATCATGTTTGGCCTAACTGCAATGATGCTGATATTGTTTTATAACCTGACTTTGGCTCTGCAGGACATAATGAATAATATATTCTACACAGAGTCAATTAACCAGTAGACAATTTTCTAGTATTAGTACAAAGCCTTTCATTTTCATGTTAGTGCCAAAGTCAGTGTTCCTGCAAGGATCAGGGCTATAATCATGATGTGCTGAAGCAGCAGGTTGTTCTACCTCTGGGTACAGATATTTAATACTGTGCTTTTCTGTCCTCCCCTTATCTGAAGTAGTAGAGGTCTGCAGGATTCTTTATTACCATTTCTCTTGGAAATGTAAAACCCTAACTGAAAAAGCTATGTTTCTATCTCTGCAGGTCTCTATATATTTATCATCACTCATAGAAAACTTATCTTCAAACTTAGCAGCTCTTCCTATGAAATTTATCACATCATTCCAGGAGGTCAAGGGAGGTGATTGTCCCCCTCTGCTCTGCCCTTGTGAGGCCCCACCTCGAGCCCTGTGTCCAGGTTTGGGGCCCCCAGCACAGGAAAGATGTGGACCTCTTAGAGCATTTCCAGAAGAGGGCTACAAAGATGAACAGAGGGCTGGAGCACCTCCCCTGTGAAGAAAGGCTGAGAGAGCTGGGGATGTTCAGCCTGGGGGACTTTTTACTTGGGTTCATAATGATAGGAAAAGGGAAAATGGTCTTAAATTAAAGAGGATAGCTTTAGACTAGACATTAGGAGAAAATTCTTCACTGTAAGGGTAGCACTGTAAGGGTGGGATAGGTTGCCCAGAGAAGCTGTGGATACCCCATCCCTGGAAGTGTTCAAGGCCAGGCTGGATGGGGCCGTGGTCAACCTGATCCAGCGGGAGGTGTCCCTGCCTATGGTGCGGGTTTGGAATCAAATGATCTTTAAGGTCCCTTCCAACCAAAACCATTCTATGATTCTATGACAAACACCAACTAGCTATCCCATGTATTCTTGCTGTGACTGAGCTTTTTTTTGTTAGATAAAATTTCATTTTTTTCTAAATGTTATTTGAAATAAGATTGGATAATTTTTTTTTCTTTTTTTGAACTTCTGTATGTAACAAGTCTTGTTCTTCTGAGGGGGAAGGATGGGGCCAGGCAGCTCTCTGGAGGAAGAAGAGGAAGACTGCTCTTTCTTCTGGAAGACAACAGGTGTTCTTCATGAGAGACAATGGACAGTGTAGAGTAAGGTAAACTAACGGGAAGACTTCTTTGAGGAGCAGACACCAAGCAGCACCAGCAGAAGAGGACCAAGGTGCAGTCACACCATTGAAATGAGGAGGAGAGTCTCCATGTGGACCAAAAAAGGATGGCACAGAATCTCTCCCTTTCCAGGAGGACTCTGAGTTAACTGAAGACAAGCCCAAGGGCAAGGGCACATCATGTAAGGGTACAGCAGTGGAAAGATACTGATTTATCAACCCTTCTTTTCTGTCATGACTTATTCATTCATTTTGAGTTTCTCTATCTTAGAAGTTAACTACTCTGTTTTATAGTCTAGTAAAATCTGACTTGGATTTAAAGCTTTCTTGGTCTTACAGAGAGACCTTGTGTCTCCTATTAGCAGAAGGTTGAGGCAGGTCAACATCGTAGCACGGGCTAATATGCATCCCTGTGACAGAAATCATCCTGGATTATTAAATAATTTTAAAAAGATAGTGAGAGGTACAGGCTGGTAGCACTGTTACATTACCAGAGCCACTGAAACTATATTATGATTAAGTGAGCAGTTCTTTTGGGTGACATTGACCTGTGTTTGATAAAGGCATTTAACAAATGGCATGTCCCTGTCTCTGCACACTGCTTCTTCTTTCCAAATATCTGTAATACATTGGCAATGTTGTAATGGTGGGCTTTATAGAATAATGTCAGGTTCTTTGTTTTGCTCATGTACAATATTGATTTTTCCACTCATATTCATTACTTGCTAATTATTTGTGGTTCCTCACTTCCTCTTCACCTACTTTTAAAGACTTTATGCTGGTCTGGAATTTAAAGGAAGCATCTTTGCAGACAAATTCGAACTTGAATTGAAAAGCTAGGATTTGATTGTTTTCTAGAAGTAATCTAAAACACAATCAGATTTTGGATTTATTTTTACAGGGATGACTATTTTTAATGGATAAAACTGCACTTTTGCTCCCCATTTGTTGAGAACTGTGAAAATATGTCAGGGAAATAGTTAATTTTCCTCATCGTTTTCTCACAGCTACTTCTTAGTTTACATTTGTACTTCTTTTTACAGTTACTTTGTTTAGTAAATCACTATTTCTATTTTGCATTTCTTACAAGTTAAGAAAAAAATCTTTTGTTTATCTCTTCCTTTCTATGCTTTGTTTACTAATGCACCTGGGATATCTAAGATGCAATAATGATCTAGGTACTGGCTTAATGATATGCTTTCCATTGGATTTTTTTGTTTGTTTTTATAGATGCTGTGAATTATGGGGGGTTCCACAGTGTATTATGTTGATCCACCCACAAGACCTGTTGCTTTTCCCTGATGTCATGGACTAGAACCAACATTGTGATTCTTTTCTGTACTCTGTATTTCCAGATGAATACAAATTCCTTTATTATTTATAATAAAAAATGATAGAACTATAGCACAAACATTGCTTGCATCTTGGTAACAGATCCAGGAAGCAATTCATTAACAGCTTCATCTTCATTTTAATTTGCATTATCAGTAGTCAACAATTGGCCCAACACTACTAAGTTTCCATAGCACTAAATCTTTATAGTACTTAACCCTGTCCAAATCCTCCAATATCAAAATGACTAGCCTTTCACCAGATCTTACATGCTACAAGTATATGTTTTCTCTCTTTCTATAGCTGAACTGCAAAGCAATTGTAGTATTCTCCAGCCCTTGCAACCTGGCATTTCAAAAGGTTTATGGACCCACTTCCCAATTAAGAAAAGACAAATTATGTTAAGAGTAAACGAGACTTTTCCTACTTTCGTGGTCAAAACTTTAAAATCATAGAATCAGAAACGTTAAGGTTGGAAGAGACCTACCACCAATATCACCCACTAAACCATGTCCCTAAGCACCATGTCCAATCTTTCCTTGAATACCTCCAGAGACGGTGATGCTACCACTTCCCTGGGTAACCCATCACAATGCCTGACCAGTCTTTCTGAGAATAAATGTCTCCTAATTTCTAACCTGAACCTCCCCTGACACAGCCTGAGGCTATTCCCTCTAGTCCTATCACTAGTTATCTGTAAGAAGAGGCCAACTCCCAGTTCCAGACTCTTTTCTTGCTTGTGTCTAATTGAAATGATCTATATGATTAGCAAGTAAAGATAAAGAAAATACAAACAAGCATGAAACAGTTACTTGAGAAATTATAATAGTGTTTTTAGGTTGCAATAATTTCAAAACACATTATTAGTCCATATGTGAAATTTCGTGGATAAGATGTTTTAGCATGGTCAGTACACAACTTAATGTGAACATGGAAAATCTTTCCAGCACCTTAGCAAAAATCCAAATCTCCTTCAGAATTTTGCTGCTATTGCCTTGACATCTTTGTTGCCCCCCCAGAAAATGCATAGAATCACTAAATTTCCAAGAGCATCTGTTAATTATCATACATTTTCTCAATGGAAACACAGGTGTGGTTTGTTTTGTTTTGTTTTTGCAGTATTTTCTAGAAACAAATTACTATGTCAAGGCTATTCTGTTTTATTTTAGATACATAGCTACTGAGTTAAGAATAATCCTAGTTTTTTGAAACTGGTATTTCTTTTCTGCATTCTGTGGTCAGTGAGCTTCCCCGGAGGACTTGCCTAGATGCTTAAAGCTTTAGCACTGATTTGACAGCTCAGGATCCTGTTCTCCATGTGTGTCACTGCTGAACAGGTGGGCATATGACTTTCACTAAGGCTCCATCCAAGCATGATAATCTTTCTGTTTCTTTGTCACTTTGGGATCTCAACTAAAAGGCTATTGCATAAATAAGAGAAATGGAAAAATGAAATCAATAATAAAATGACTCAGATTACTTTTGCCAAACAATAAAAAGAAACAACCTCTCTACAAGGTGAAAAATCAGTTCACTTTAGAAATTACTTCTGTTTTTGTTAAAACTTGCAGCTAACAAACTTGCAACAAATGTTTTTTCTGGGTTTTAGCTCAATCTTTCAAAATATATGTGAATTCTCATAATATCTTTGAACATCTTTGAATGTGTTAAACAAACACAGCAATTAATTTCCTTGGAGAATATTTACATGTGATTGGTCTTTGAAAAATTTGTTTTACTTCCTGTATTTAAACACATGATGAAAGCACAGGACAACATTTCTTTTACCTATATTGGAATTATGTGAAATTTCTACTGAGAATACCTAAACCTCTAGATTCATCTAAGATATGTAAAAAACATAATGATACATTACTATGATGTTGACTTTTCTCAAGCAGTCATATTAGTTGAAATAAGGTTAAGAGCTTAGAATACTGTTAGCAGAGATTTCACAAGGTTGACCCCAAGGGCACTGATATGTTTTGCACAGTACCATTAAAAACTGTGTGTGAAATGCAGTATATAAACATAGCTATAATTAATATATTCAGAAATTCAGACTGTGAAAAGTATTAATATGATTCGTGTCATGTATGAAACAATGCTAGGGCAGCATGATGGAATGTAACTTTCTATCTAAGAAAAGCAGAGTGATTAGTGTACATAGTTCTTGTACTGTGCAAAATAAGAGTCTAGCAATTTGTGTAAATAGAGGGCTTGAAGGACGAACACTGAGACTCAAGTCTGGGAGATAAGAGGACCAAGGAGGTTTTTTTTTTGGAAACTATTGACTTCTGCATGAGATGCTGGCCAAGCTTCTGATGTCTGGCAAAGGGATCCACCAAATAAGGAGAAAGGGGGAGTTGAAGGACGACCGAAGGACAAAGCCTGGGAGGAAGACTACGAGCCTTCAGCACAAGAAACCCCCAGAAAGACCACCAGAGACTGATACGCATGCATCCGGAGAGGGTTTGGATTCTGGGAACTAATTATAATAACCCTGCCTTTTCTAGGAATAGTGATGAATATGTATTAGTCTAGGAGCATAAAAATCAGCCTCCTGATGTAACAGGTGTGCATCTTGGTGGAGCAGAGACTACCGGTGCACCCAGCACTGTTTGCTTGCCTCTATTCGCTTAATAAATTACAAACTTTAATTTTAATCCTATTTGGGACTCGAGCATTTATCACAAGACTAATATGACCAGCAAATCCTGTAGTGCTCACCAACCTCAGTTGCTAAGGTCTGGTGCTGTTAAAGAAAAAAGTAAAATGTCTCCAATCAGTATAAAAGAATAGTAAAGAAAACTGGTATGTAGACTCAGTCTGTGATATCCTTTGACAAGACTTAGATCTTAATTAGGTTTAAATACTTCAGATATAGCTTTACTCTTTATAGTTGTCCTGGTTTCAGTTAGGACAGAGTTAATTTTCCTCCTAGTAGCTGGTAGGGTGATATATTTTGGATTAGGATGAGAAGAGTGTTGATAACATGATGATGTTTTAATTGCTGCAGAGCAGTGCTTACACTAAGCCAAGGACTTTTCAGCTCCTCACTCTGTCCTGCCAGCGGGCAGGCTGGGGGTGCAGCAAGAGCTGGGAGGGGACAGACCCAGGACAGCTGACCCCAACTGGCCAAAGTGGTATTCCATACCATCTGACGTCATGCTGAACAATATGTAGGGGTGGCTAGCCAGGGTGCGGGGGCCGGCTGCTCGGAGATAGGCTGGGCATCGGTCAGCAGGTCGTGAGCAATTGCACTGTGCATCGCTTGTTTCATACACATTATTATTATTATTATTATTAATTATTTTTTTTTCCTATCTTAATAAACTGCCTTTATCTCAACCCACAGGCTTCACTTTCCCGTTTCTGTCCTTCATCCCAGAGAGGGAGGGGGGAGGGTGAGCGAACAGCTGTGTGGTGTTTAGCTGCCGGCCGGGTTAAACCACAACAATAGTACCTGCAGAGAATACAAAAAAAAGAAACTTTTTTGTTTGTTTCTTTTACTAGAAGGTAAATGCTTTTTTACTGCAACTTTAAATTTGCACCAATGTAACAGCATAGTTAATATATAAGGGAGATGCAATGCAATTTTAACAGCATTTTACAGCCACCAAAGTCCTGTGATATGAATAACTTGGTTATTATCAGCAATGGATTTAATTTTATGAGAATAAGTAAAATCATGGGCAAGTAAATACAAAATTGAGACAAGAATACTCTATATCACAGTTATAGCATAATTTAAATTGGAAGAAGTCTCTGGAGTCACCTGGTCCAACTCCAAATAAATGTGATTACATTTATTTGTACTGTAATTGTGGATGGGGGCTCAGCTAACTGTATACTGAATGACAATGTTCATCCCAAAAGACATGTAACCTAAGTCAGCCCAAGAAACTGAATAAACAAGGAAGGCCAATTCAAGAAGGCAACTCAAACAATGCTAAGACCATCAGCAACAATGAATAATGATTGGTGTGTTGTCTTTTTAATTTTTATACATAGTACCAAAAAGTTTATTATGATCAGTTTTCAGTCTTGGCCAGAGCCAGATCAATAGATGACTCCTCCATGAAAGGCAGTACAATAAATCAAGATTTGCCAGTTACAGTCTAAAAACTCAAATGCTGAACAGTGATGGGAGAAAATAAAACAAACGCAGGATACACTTGTGATGCAAT
The DNA here is from genome assembly GCA_011075105.1 of Heteronetta atricapilla. Taxonomy (NCBI): domain Eukaryota; kingdom Metazoa; phylum Chordata; class Aves; order Anseriformes; family Anatidae; genus Heteronetta; species Heteronetta atricapilla. Next base: position 84,586,305 of record CM021732.1, read on the forward strand.
TGAAAGCTCTGGGGCAATTGGAGCTAACATTGGTTTAGCTATATCAGCTCCTAACTGCAGTGGAAATAACACACACTACAGACATTTTGTTGGAACTGCAGACTTAGCAGTGCAAGTTCCATTTAAAGTTCAAGTGCAAGTGCAAGTATTCATTTAAAGTTCTCTAGTAATGCCTTTTAAAACACAAAGCAAATGCTTCTTTTTTTCAGCCAGCTGGAGCTGTATGTGTCTTGTTCTGGTGAGACTGAAAACAAACATGAATGTTGTTGACTGCTGTATAATTAATAGCTTCATAGGTAATAAACAGTGATGTATTTTACCTGGAAAATGAATGGGCTGAACTCAAGAGGTTCAATGCAATTTAGTATTGATTGTTTTATATACATAATTAATTTTGCTCACAGATCTAACAGTATAGTTCCATAATTATTTGCTGACCTTATTTTAAAACTCTAACACTACAATGTAATCTACTTTCTAAGAAAGCTCTGGGGAAATAAAAAGAAGACCTACAATTTTCTTTTCCTACAATACACATCATACACTAAAATTTAAATTCATTTTAAAATCAAATTATTCAAATTATCCACTGTTGCATTGCTGCATGTTTATGTATTTGACTCCTCTATTCCACAGAAAATTTATTTCTAAGTTTGCATCAAAGTCTGGCCAAAAAAGTGTTTTGTTGTCATTGTTGTTATAGTTGTTTTGTTTGTTTGTTTGTTTTCGGGGGGCAAACTAAATTTAAGGTAATCAATGCTGGATTTGAAGATCATCTTAAGGAATTTACTAGGAACACTCAGGAACTCTGTGAATTTGCAATACTCCACACATCTTGATAAACAATTCCACCTCACCATACAAGTAGCACAATAAGTTTCCAGAGTAATACTATTAATAAATGATGATGATGAAGATATTTATGAGAGTTAAGCGTAGGCATTGGAGGTGGGATGCCATTGGTCTTACTTAGGTTTTGTAAGCAGCGATATAATGTTAAACACCTGCTTCATTTTCCTTTATGCTGGACTACTACAGTTTTGTCTGTACAGGGCATTAGCAATAGTTACGTCTTTCACCAGTAGTAGTACACATAAGTAAACATATTTATTGATTTTAAAGGAAGCTAAACTGTCCTTTTTAAGCACCTGTCAAGATCTTCCTTTTCCTTTCCTTTCCTTTCCTTTCCTTTCCTTTCCTTTCCTTTCCTT